>JAGSMP010000274.1:1200000-1503403 GCA_029286625.1 Parnassius orleans
TCTTTTATATAAAGAAAATTGGATCTGCTTTGTGCAATAACAGCTTTAATTGAACTGAACCTATATCAAACTCTATTCTCAACCAGACCTTTATAAACCGATTAAGGTTTTGAATTTTCTTAATCTATTTATTGCGGTTAAGTTACATTTGTGTTTGAATAATTTGTTGTAACTTTATTTTAAAATATTGCTAAACCTCACAGATTTTAAGTAGCTTCCGGAGGCCACTGACCGAAGGACTAAGCAGAACCATGTCATCCGCATAGCTGATGTTGTTTATAAAGACACCATCAACTGAGCATCCGACACCAGCTCCGCTCAGCCCCTCTATCAGCTGGTTGACAAAAAGGTTGAACAGCCTCGGTGACGTAAGCCCACCCTGCCTTACTCCACAGTTCAGCTTGTAGGGGTCACTCATAGCGTCTCCCCATTTTACTACATTTGACTGGTTACCGTACCAGTACTGCAACAACGATAACAGTTCCGGCCTTAGGCTCGTTTCCGTCCTAAGTTTATGCCATAGTACTTTATACGAGACAAGGTCAAATGCTTTTGACAGGTCCAAGAAGCACGCATACACTTGCGTTTTCCTGTCAGTGTAGTACCGTACAGTCTGCTTGAGACACATTATTGCGCTCTCGGTAGACAATTCGGGCTGAAAGCCGAATTGAGCGTCGTTAATTTTAGTAGCTTTCTTTAAATGTGTATCAAGCAGACTGTCCAGAACTTTAGCCACGATTGTCGCCAGGGATATAGGCCTGTAGTTGGACCTATCCGCTACATTGCCCGTCCTGTTCTTCACTATAGGCACGACCACCGTCATCATCATTGCATCCGGCAGGTGACCATGACTGACACAGAGGTTATAGAGCATGGTAAGGACTCTGGAAATGTGCATTCCAGCATATCGCAAGTGTTCGACACTCAGGCCATCATGCCCCGGGGATCTCCCCCGCTTCATACTCCTTATTGCGTCATTTACCTCACAAACAGAGAAGCTCAATGAGTCTACCCAAGGGTCTACGGTGTCCCGAGCACCGTCCACTGTTTGACCTACTATACTTAGGGGTTCCACCCTGAAGTGAGTCTTAAACATATTGGCAATGTTTTGACTCCCTGTTATGCCTCCCACTTCCACAGGAAGGCCCGCCCGTGCATTCAGTCTATTTGTTTGTTGCCAGAACCTACTAAACTGCTTAGTCTCGTGTGTAGAGGCTAAAATGTCCATTTTTAATTGATCTTCATGGTCCTGGCACCATTTTAGTTTATTTTTGAAAAGCCTACGAGACTCCCGCATATCGTCGTATGTAACTCCACTACTCGGCCTCCCAGCCATAACCCACGACTGAAAACACAGACGAGCTCTCCCGTGTAGTGGCCTTACATGCCTATTCCACCCCGTAATATAACCTTTTTTATTTCCCCTTACAATTTTATGACTAACTATTGCCCCTGACTGCAATATGCTTACAATATGAGAGTACATATTATCGATAACTAGTTTATGTTCATCTTTACAACAGGTTTTGCCACAACATTTCGTAAGTTCCATAGGAAAAACTACTTTACTTAGCTTCTCATCACAAGTTTTCGTAAATAGCTTAGTCTGGTCACTATCCCTCTGCCCCCAAAATATCTTATTATTAGTAACTCGAGATGATGGTACCAACTGAGTATGTAAGGGGTTTAGGTTACAAACAATTTCCAAAGGATAGTGATCAGACCACGAGACACTGTTATTTACGGTTATATTCTTGTTATTTAACACGTTGGTTATGTATGGATGCAGATGAGTCAGGGCTATATTGTGTCAATCTTTTTTTTTTAAATACGTTACCCCATACTAGGATTTTCTCCTGTAACGTGGAGGCAGTTTACAAACATAAATTACACAAGGATAAACATCCAGACCCGGTTGCAAGCCATACAAATACTTGTTCCGTGCGGGATTCGAAACCTTCGTATCCTTTTTTGTAATTTTTTTGTCAGTAAGGTGCACATTACGTTACACATACGTTCCATATAGCCAGAAGTTGAATTCTTATTTGTTTGGAACAAAACTGTTAAAATGGAAAAATTAACTAATATTTACACTTAAAAATAATTCTATTGTATATATAAAATAATTTTATTGTATTCCAGAATCTTATGTTCAATCCGTTATGACTGCTCAAATTCTTAACATGTCATGTTTTCTTCTGACAATGCCCTGAATACTTTCAGGAGATGTCCCAGCACTACATCGAAAGCCCTGAAACCCACTCTAACCTAAGGCACGCTAGTAGAAAACGCAAGGCCAACATTCGACTCCAAAAGTCACGCCCGCTCTCTGCAGACCCCACAACGTGCTTATCAAATCCCCAGTTCCATTCGATTCCTACAACTACAACGTCGCAGACCCGTCACACATCGACAATACACATTCATATACAAACACAAATTGCACTACGGATTACGTTTAGCACTACGTTTTATAGAATAAGCGTGACAAACGAGCACACTTTCCACCCGATGGTAAGTGGATGCTGCGGCCCATAGACATCTAAATTTATTTTCGATTAAGAGAGTTGTCACCCCTGAGGACTAAGATGGAATGCCTCGTTTCCAGTAGAAAGGTTCTCCGGTTCTCTACACTCACCATACGAAACACAGCAGCATTAAGCTGCTTTTTACGCCGGTATTCTGTGAAAGCGTGATCCTACCCCGATCGAGCCAAACCATTCGTGCTACAACCACAATATAGCTGCAGCGTGGCCACATATATACCAATTTGTATAACTGGTGTGACGCACACCAATCCACAACGCGTACATAATTCACCGCCCAGAACATCGACCGACACGAAGTCTCAAAGCCGGGTTCACACGGTTCGGACAGCGGTTAAATAACTCATCTGTACAGTGATTTATGTGTAAGAACACCATACTGGAGATCTAACATCCATTGATGGGCAGAGTCATCATCGCCAGTTATCATCTTCATCATCACCATCATAATCAGTCCGCCTTTTATAAATCATGAGCTGCAATGATAACATAATAGACGAATGATATTCAAAAACTTCGATATCAACCACAACGCATTTCAAGTGTAACAACATTTCGAACTACAAGTACCGTTATTATTGTATTAATTTACTTGTAGCTGGGAAAAATATACACCTTTTACTCAAAGTAATTTCTTAGCACTTCAGTGCGGGTAAAATAATAAACAGAAAAAGTTCATCATTCCCCACATTATTATTGGCGTATAGATAAGTCCCGAGTGGCAACAAGCTCTCGTGTGCGAAATACAAAATACGATTACTTCATTTTACCTTTCACATATTTTATTTGTAAGATGCTTAAAGTACATACTACAAGGAGCCATTCAATATTTAATGAGGTACATAAATAACAGTTGTGTGGTGGTAAAGCTTATGGTGTCTATCAGATGACAGCTTAATCATTTTGTACAAAGTTACCGTAAAAGTATGTATAAACTAATATTTTAGTTTTGGTCCTTCGAGCCGTTGAATAACTCCATCAGATCTAAATTTTACTACTACATTTTATATATCACTTCAAATGAATTTTACATTTACTAGTATCAAAATAATTTTCAGGGGTTCTTCATTTATTTATTACATTTGAATCTACAATTCAGTGACCCGTTCTCCTTTTGATCAGTTTTAAGCTCTATTCATACCTCGTTCAGTGAACATGATTTTCTTCAGAATTTGCTCATAGACGCGTCGAGCTTTAGAAAATAAAAATGCATTGTCGCGAATGTTACGAAGAAAATAACACTCAATTTCTGTTATTCTAACAAAATTGTTTTTACGGCTTTATTTATTATTTATATTTTCATAGCATTGTCTTTAAGGAAAGATACAAAGGGCGAATTTAATGTCCATAGACTTTATGTGCTTACGTAAAGGCACATACAGTTTATTTATTGTACATCAAGACTCGCAACGCTTAAACCTATTAAGTGGACCATGTTTACTTTTTTCAGTCAATCAATCCTTATTAGTAATTGTTCACCAACACATAAAAACAAAAAAAGGGTGTTATGGTCTTATCGCTCTAGAAGTGATTTCTTCTAGTCAACCTTAAGAAAGAAAACTGTTGTTCACAGCGAATGGCGAAAAATAAGGTGTACATAAATGAAACAATGAAGTTATATTCTGCTATAATCTATACATATAATAAATCTGTAGAAAAATTGTGTGTTCCCGATTCACGCAAAAACTACCGAACCAATTTCCGTGAAAATTTGTATGTAGGCAATAAATGACCATGTATAATATATAGGCAACTTTTTATCCGCTTACGGAAGAGTAAGAAAGGGGTAATGTTTTTTTTTTTAAGTTTATTGTCATTATGGCTGCTGATGGTTCTAGTAGTCCTAAAGAGAATTTAGCTATACATATAATAAATCTATAGAAAAGTGTGTGTGTGAAAATGAAACTCATTGCGCCACCAACCACGCAGAATAACGTCTGCTAGGCCAGCTAGTATAAAAATATTCCTAGGTCATAGGTAGCTAGTAGGTAAGGTACGTAAGCCGTAGATAGGTAAGAACCACCCGATTACCAACAGTCGATGGATGCGCGTCACCCAGGACTATATTTTGAAGCAAGTAGGTGGTATTACTCCATTTCTGTCTAGAAGTCCGTCAGTGCGTGCAATGCTGTGTTCCGGTCTATACGGCATAGAGAGCCCTAGATTACAAACTGTGCAGCATTCTATCTTAGTTCTCAGAGGTGACATTGTATCTATAGCCTTCTTCGATTTAAGTTGGTTGCAGGTTTCCATGGAATGCACTAGCCACTTACCATCATTTCATTACTTATAAACTTCATTTTATTACTTCAATTTTCTTAACATCACTACCGATACGCGGGCTAATAAACGCAAGTCAAATCCCTAATGCCGTGCATCTGATCTGTATCTGTTAATCTGTGTGAATAATTCGATATAATTTGAGGGAGTTCTGCAATGAGTGGCTCAAAAGAGCCTTGAGCCTTGGCAAGTCTCGTTTGAAACCGGCCGTCATGACCGAAATTCAGTCTGGAGGACATTATTATTATTATTATTATTATAATCTTGTGAGAGCGTGGCCCTTACCCGGTAGAACGTGCTGCAACCATAACATAGCTGCAACGTGGCTCTACCACGTATTTATAATTTGAGCATCTTAATTGAAACGATCATTGCTAATTTTGATGAACCTTCCTAAGCAGAAGATTTGAAATAATGCATCGAATATTTGTTAATTTGCTTTAAAATTAAACGAGAACATAATGTCACAGTATATTTTTACTAGTTTACCCATTTACTATATGATAAAGAATTCTTAATTTCTGTGAAAAATCTAACACTGTATCTATTTAGGACCAGTTAGTGACGTCATACAGAGCATCGCTGCCATTATTAGTATGAAACGATGTAATTAATTCATTACAGTAATTGCACAAGTTTTCATTGCAAAAGTTAAAAAACCTTTTAATTACATATTCCCCACGCAGTGCCTTTTACTAACAATATAATATGACAATGAGATAGAATTTGTAATACTGCAATTACTTCAAGTAAACAGTGCATTAAAAACATGCTGTCTGGGATATTTGTTCTTTTTGTAATTTTGTTTTAAGGGGTTTCTCTATTTGAAAACGCTGCGTTTTTTAAAATTATTTATATGTACTGTTTAAAGGTCTTTTTCATTATGACAACCTAATTTGCTGAATGAATAGTTTGTAATGTAAACTGTTTCACATGCACCTCGATGTAATTAAACGGATCGTTACGGAGAACGAAACGTTTCTTGACATAGGAATCGGGCATTAGAGACAACATTATTGTTTAAAAGAAACAGACTGCTAATAAAAAAATACATTTATGTTAATATTAGAGCTGTAACAGTAGAAAGGGAACAGCTTGCATTTTATAGTTCGTATGCTCTCGATAGCCTAGCATCACTGAATTTTTTATCGCAATTTTAAATTTAATTTAAACATTGAATTTTTAACGGATTCTTAAGATGTGCAGAGGAAATTAAGACTATTATTATTTTAATATTTATAATGTTTGCTCCTCTGTTTGCGAAACATATATACTTAAAAGAATATAAACACGTACTTTAAAATATAAAAACGATAGAATAAAATAGAACAAATGCAATTAAATATAATTAAATAAATAGATCAAACCTAACCAGACGGAAACCGGAGAAACTCGGTACGGTAGATGAAACGGAAGAGGGACTATATTTAATAAATGCCATCACGTTGGTCTCTTCTCTGCTCCAAAAACTCTTTCGGAGTCAAAGACGGCCAGTATTGGTGTTTGTAGACTTGTCATTTCCGAGGTTAATATTGACACATTGTGTTCATGATTTAAAAATTCAAATATATTGATATATTTGTTTCATTTAAAACAGACGAGCTCATACTTATTCCAATATATAAGAAATTATATGGCTGACATTTTGTGTATTTATGACCAATTGATTTCGGTATTTCGGTTGGCAGACCACCCCACATGTCGGTCACCTCGAGAGCTAGATCCAGATATTTTGTTTTCTTATCTGTTTCGGCTTTCACGAGGTTCTCGTCATACGGAATGGTAATGTCGACCAAAAATATCCTTGCCTGTGCCCGGTCCATCAGTACAATATCAGGCTTATTCGCAAGAATAGTCCTCTGTGATGATGGCCCGGTCCCAGTAGAGCCTGGCGCGGTCACTTTCGAGCACGGCTTCCGGCATGTACTTATAATATGGCAGATTCCGATCCACGAGACCGTATTTCAGAGCGAACTCCCGGTGTAGAAGAAAGAAATTGCACAGAAACAATCTGGCTACTAGACTGTGTCTGTGCAAGTACTCAGAGTTAGAAAGAGCCGAACAACCGGAGATGACATGCCTAAGTGATTCACCGGAATGGTGACAAGCTCGACAGATGTCAACGGCGCCATCCTTTAGGATGTATCTCCGATAGTTGTTGGTCTTAATAACCTGATCCTGTATCGCACAGACAAAACCCTCGGTTTCCCCAAAGAGGTCACCGAAGCGTAGCCAGTGAAGGGAGGCGACCGTATCTACGAGAGGCTCATGTAGAGCCCTGTAGAACCTCCCATGGAGCTCCTACTCCTACCAGCATCATTTCCGACGTCTTACAGTCGGAAATGATCTGTACTGCCGGGTTTTGCCATTTCCCGTTGGCTAAGGATAGAGGGGTAAGCCCTTTATCATAAGAAATGACATCCTTACAGAATGGATCATCCGATCTCGCCAGGAAGTAATCACAGAGGCTGCACACTTCGCGATTATGCATGGTGAGCGCGCTTAAAAAGCCACGCCCACCATGCTTCCGCGGCAAGTACAGCCTCATCACCGACGATTTCGGATGGTGCATCATATGGGACGTCATAACAGTGCGGACTTTTCTATCCAGAGCGTTCAGTTCGGTCTGAGTCCCCCTGAGTATGCCAAAGGTATACATGAGGACAGGCATGACCCAACCGTTATATGCCTGTGTCTTATTCACGCCCGACAAAAGGCTGTTAAGCACTTTGGTCAAACGTGCATAAAACATCGATCGCAAACTCATTGTTTCAAGTCCGCCTCATCAACACCTATATTTTGTGACATACCCAGGTATCGGTATGTTTCAGCCTCGGAAAAGGTCATTATATTGATGGGCATAGATAAGCCTATGACCTCAGAGTTAACTACCCTACCCCTCTCAACATGGAGGACCGCACACTTATCCGTCCCCAGCTCCATTCTAATAGAATTGCTAAAATCACAAGTGATGTTTAGCAATTCCATAAGATGGGAGCAACTGGAGGCGAATAACCTTTTGCGAATAACCTTGGCGTTCCTCCGCAGCCATCATCCGCTCGCTTAGATGACATAAGATCTTACTTCACTGCCCGAGGAAGTCTCTAACTGTACTGTCAACCTTGTACAGCTCGAGAACCCTCTTCAGACAGGTATGAGGCACCGATTCGAATGCCTTTCTGTAGTCTATCCAGGCGGTGGAGAAGTTCCGACCGTAAGTATTTTCTTGGCAACTTCTAGTCGCCTAATAAGCGATGCCCGAGTTAAATTGCCTCTATAGTCTTAACAATCTTTGTTTTAATAGAATATGGGTGACAAACGAGCACACAGTCCATTTGATGGTAAGTGGATACTGTGGCCCATAGACATCTAGATCTATCTTCAATTAAGAATCAAAATGCAGATGCGTTTTCACCCATGAGGACTGAGGTAGAATGGCTCATTTCCAGTAATAAGGGTCTCTGGTTTCTACACTCACCATACGAAACACAACAGTATTAAGCTGCTATTTGATGCTGGTATTCTGTGAGAGTGCGGTCCTTCCTCGGTCGAGCCTACCCTTTCGTGCTGCAACTATAATAAAGGTGCAACGTAGCTCTACCGCTGATCTACTCGCAAAGGATTTAAAGCGTGAATATTTTAAAAATTACTTTGTAAATATCATTCTACACGTGCCATAAAAGTCGTGTCAAGTTCATCGCGTTGATAAACAAACTACACCTTCGTAATAATGAAACAATTTCACTCAAACAGAGTATAAATACGGAGAAATATTAACATATTTCTAATCTAGAAAATTGTACCGTGCGAGCAGTTTATAATTACTAAATAGTGAGTGATTGAATGTTATTAACTCTATATGCAATATATATCGTGCACATGAGCACAGAAACATTACGATATCGAAAGTCACGTGTGTTTTAGTGAGCTAGTACCCTTAGTTTTAACTAACCTAATTAATTTCACTCGTTATACTGAAAGCGTTAAGTTCGAACCGCGAATTGTAAATTCATATTGTTCCTGACGCCTACGTTTATTAAGACATACTAATCTACTTTGTTTACGTTCAATTTGAATTCAATAAAATTATTTTAAGGTGACATTGTTGTAGTAAAACTTTTTATGTTTTTTCAACCTCTGTAAATCTAATGAAATTTAGTTATTGTGCTAACATATTCAATAATTATTGATGTTTTTAATGATAATAAATTTTGACGTATTTTATCGCGTTTAATTTAAACTCATTATTACGGCTTATTACAAAAACTAGTTTCTGCGTAGTCTCAGCTTAAAATTAAGGTTTGTTTTAATAAAGAAGTCCCGCAGTATAAGAATAAGCGAACTAAAATGTAAAGTATGGAATTGACAGCACATGTCAAACTGACTGTAGCGCCAGACATGACAAAGACTCGAATTTGTATATGCCTAATGATATACCTTGATGCCGAATTTCAAGTTTATATGTCAACTTGAAGTAATTTGGGTGAAGGTGATATGATTTCGAGTGAGTGAAGGTAAAAACGACACTTTACAGACATTAACAACTCAAGAACTATAACAGGTTAATTCATAAAATTCGGGATTCTAGGTATTCAAGGGTGCCTCAACAAAAAATTATATAGGTACAAAAGTTTGTGAGTTATGAGGGATTCGAAACTAGCTCGAAATGGTTCGTTTGAATATACACTGCCGGTGTGTCGCCGTTTTCGAACTTGGCTGGCAGCAGTACTCTGTTTCTACTTAAATTAAAAAAATTAAAATTATTTATACTTGTTTCACAAGCATACTTGACTTAATTATAAAACAGACCAGTTTTCTGTACGGCTCATCAGGGTATATATGTTAATAATACTAAACTTATAATAATAATCTATATACATAAACAAAATTGAATTGTCTATCTGTAATATTGCAATAAGTGCCATCTATTAAGCTCAAGGAGTTATTTGCATGCTATTAAGTTTAAGTAATTTTTTTAATAATTTATAAAAAGGCTAAGTATAGCCATTCAGCGAGGAAACGCAGCCAGCGTTCTTGGCACGATACCGCGGGGAGTAGGACTGTATGATAATTTAAGTTTTTAGTTTTAGATTTTTTATTTTCCTGATAACAAAACCACAAATTTTTCAACGAAATTACCAAAAGCTATGAAATTAGAAGGTGAATGGTCGGTTGGAGTTGTCTAGTTTCAATATCCATGTACCAAGTTTACATTTTAGTGTAAATATATCATTATTACTGTACATTATAGGATTATGTACTTTAATACAAAGTATTACGAGTTATTTTGTAGCATTTATATAAAATATTTTGTTACTTACACAATTTATAAAATAAATATATACTAGGATAATTAAACTAAAACTAAAAACCTAAAAAAAAATATATTGTAATAACTAAAATATATTATTAAAAAGAGTCCCTTTAGGCAAGGTTCCGAAGATACTGGCAGCGTTCCCCCTTTGATTAGCTATACTAATTCTTTGTCCGAGGTAGCTGCCAGCTCTTCGGTCTCCTGTGACGTCGACTAACCTTTTTTCTATTTCCTTAAAAAGCCTTATAGCGCTAGGACCCCACGGACCAAGGGTCTCGACACCGAATGGGACAAAAACATATTCGGAGCCTAGACCCCCTGTATTTGCATGCTTTAGCTTTTTCAGCCGCTTCACAAGCCGCACCAGCTCTGTTGTTGGTTCCATGTAGATGGGAAGGGGCAAGTGTGTCTGAACAGGTTGCATCCCATACCAGCACCCGGCCCATCTTCCATGGAATCAAACTCATACCGTCCGGTCTCTTGCCATCGTCTCTTGCAATACCAGACGGCTCAAGTAGACTTGGCACGTTGACGGTGGCAAGAGATAGATTTTTTATTATAATGCTTTTTTTAATATTGTACACATTTTAATGTTATGTAAATAAATAATATTTGTTTGAAAAAATTTACTTTATATATATATATAGGGTTTTGTTATAGGTTTTAGTATTAAATTATCTAACTCTTGTTACAGGCCTGCGCATAAGAATCGCAAACTTAGTATTCAAGCTCCTGGCCTGCCTCTTGTACATCCTTCGCGTTTGTGCCGATGGCGACCCTATCACTGCATCTTGGTGAGATATATTTTGTAAATAGACTTACCGTGTGGTTGCGAGGTAAGTGAATCCATTACCTTATTTCGTCCTGTTGTCCCTTGGTGTCGTAAGTGGCGAGTTCTAGGAAATGCTAGAATGATTTAATGGCCTCACATAGATAGTAATATAACAGAATATAATAGCAGCCTCAATGATTTTTACTAAATTAGATTAGAATACGATAGAGCTACCCCTCTACGATATGCTTAAAATTACTATCCTAAAGCCACGTACATTTATATAACACATATTTATATGACCAACGACCGTCTCGTTGAATAATATTAATAGAGTGACCATGCTATGTAATGTAACGACAACATAGTCTGTTAACAGAAAGGCTAATTAAGCTAGTTGGCTGCGACATATATACGAGTGTGTATATACATAATTATATAATATTTATTATGTGATAAACGGTGTTGATGTCTAATGTATGTTGGTAAATATTACTTATATATCTTACTACTTAATGTAGATTTGTCGTCTTTCATTATAGCCTACTACCAAAGTCCACTGCTGAACACGGGTCTCCCTAGAGATTGCCTCATAAGGGATATTTGCCATAGTTGCCACGCTTGGCAGGCGGGTTGGCAACCGCAGTTGTTTTTCTTTTCTAATTGTTATTAGGAAGACGCTGCTGCCCATCTCCTGGTTTACCTCCCTCATTCGCTTAGCAGTAGTAAATTTGTCACTGTTTGTTTATCCTAATAAATGATTCATAAAAAAAAAATTATGTGTAATTGTGTACACACGTATGAAGTGAAACTTTTTTACGGCATATCATTCGTCTTTTATTTTATATTTTACATAAGTAGGTTAAATAATAGTATTCTCATGCAGCCCCGGCAGTGAAACGTAACAAGAAAACGTGACTTTTTTTTTAATACTCCACTACGTCGATATAGAACGTCCACTTCAAAAGAAATGGTGCGAAACGTCTGGTACTGCGGTGGTAGATCCGCCTGCTAAGCGAGACGATTAAAGCATTTTCTCTTACAACGGGAAAGGTCTATATCCCTGAATGGATGAAAACGAAGAATGAAGAATAATATCCAAGATTGACGAACTGAAAAACATGCAGGAAGTCGATGAATGCAGGTGGCTCAGGACCGTGCTTTGTGGCGTTCCTTGGGGGAGGCCTATGTTCAGCAGTGGCCATGTGAAGGGCTGTAATGATGATGATGATACATGCATCTGAATATGACAAAACAAAAAATTGTGTTTTACCAAAATTCATGGTCAGGTTCTGCAAGTCAAACCTATGTTACACTTTCATTATATTTACTTGTATGGTTTCATCATCGTCATTATCATTACAGCAATAATCTGTCTTGTACCTGCGCTCATTTTTGAAAAACAATACTCATCATCATTCATCATCATTACAGCCCTTCACAAGTCCACTGCTGAACATAGGCCTCCCCCAAGGAATGCCACAAAGCAGAAAAACAATACTAGTAACTAAAATTATCGTACAGTTCTCTTCCCCGCAATATAATACCAAGAACGCTGACTACGTATCCTGGTTGAGTATACTTAATTAGCCTTTAGGCGAGAAAAGAACCAATCAAATCTTGTTTTAGTTACGGTTGCAAGCCTGGGAACAAGACTCAGTTCGAGCATTCTGCCAACTTGACGGAGGAAGAGTTTCAAGAGCGTCCAATCATCAACTGGGATGGGATCATTTGGGTAAATCGCCCACTGTACCTGTGGATCGTCCAAGTCGTCTTAGCAATGATATCTTTCGCCGAGGCTATACTGGTCGCCTATTTAGGCTACAAGGTGAGCTTTAAAATATTTACCAAATTTTAAGTATTAGGGTGACAAGTGCACACAGTCCACCTGATGATGGATGCAGAAAGATATCTACATCTATCTTCGATTAAAAATCAAAGTGACAATGTATCTAACATTGTCAACCCTGAGGACTAAGATAGAATTCCTCGTTACTGGTAAAAAAGGGTATATTTAAAAATATCATTTAATTCCGTTTTTGTTTTTGAATAAATAAATTATTTATTCTATATTTAAACTAGAGAGTATTAATTTGTGAAGCATCTCTAAAAGGAAATGTGAAAATGAGTTAAAGAACAATAAACGACAAGTTGATTGCCTGAGGTACAATTTAGATTTATCTTTTTCTCAAAAAAATAATTAAGCCTTTCAAATGTCGTTGGAATTTGAAAGTAAATTTGCTTTTGAGTTACTCATAACGCAGTTAGGTAAAATACAAAAAAAACTCAGTTTTATTTTACCTTTTTGAATAACAAATTAGATTTTCAAATAAATTGATAGAAATTATGGTGTAATAAGTTTAGAAAATCCATTTTTTTAGAAATATAATTTTCTATTTTTTTTCTATTTAAGGGTAACATCTGGCAACAAGTGCTATCTTTCCACTTCATACTGGAAATGGTGAATACGATCCCGTTCGTGCTAACTGTAAGTACCCTTATTTTAATGGAAATTAACGCGAAAATCTTTAATTCCATATCGAATACCAAATACATCTATGTATACATATAAGTAGTATATATATATATATATATATATAGAAAGGGTGGGCAAATATTTTTTTTAGGATAAGCTGTGGCCCATAGACATCTACATCTATTCTTGATTACGAATCAAAATGCAGATGCGTTGTCACCCGAGAGGACTAAGATGGAATGCCTCGTTTCTAGTAAAAAGGGTCTCCGGTTCTCTACACTCAGCATACGAAACACGGCGGCGTTCAGCTGCTATTTCACGCTGGTATTCTGTGAGAGCGAGGTCCTTCCCCGGTCGAGCCGACCTATTCGTGCTACAAATATACCACTAATATAGCTGCAGCATGGCTCTACCACGTAAATGAAAAATATTTCAAGTTAGTTTTCCACTCAGATTGTTACCAAGCTGGTATAACAGCTGTAACTATTATGTCATTTTTTTTGGTTTTTCTGAATTTAAACTGTAATACTCATCTAAATACTTTTATGTAAATGCTTTCATAACTATTTAATACATGACCATATTTATTTTTATTTTTAGTCGTTATTAGGAAGACGCTGCTGCCCATCTCCTGATTTGTTTCCCTCTGTCGCCTCTTACGACCCCCACGGGATGATATGGGATAATGGATATTCTTACACCGCCTCTACTCGGTACATTAAACTTGTTTAACCGGAAGGAAGTTAGCGTAGAATATTATTTTTATAAATTAAACTGTATGCCAATTAATTGCTCCTTAAATGCTCCCTTTGCATCCATAATTGCTCCATGTCTGTTACGATTATTTAATTTATAATTAATTTTGAGAAAGAGTGATCCCATTTGAGTAATAGCGCCATCATCAATAGAATGTAGAAACATTCTATAAGTAAAGTCATTTTATCGAACAAAAATCGATTGATTCTCAAGGTGGTACGTAGAGTAGATGCTAAATGGCTTAAACCCAAAAAAAAAATATTAATCGGTAACTTTTGAAATTATGGGTTGTTATGAATGGATTGGACATACATGATAGTAATTATTTTGTGTTTAAGCCATCTAGCGTCTTTTCTACGTACCACCATTTAATCAATTTTTGTTCGATAAAATGACTCTACTTATAGAATGAAGTCGATGGCGCTATTAAAAAAATTAACAAGGGTAATTTAAAGCCCAATAAGGCAGAGCAGCGTTTATATAAAACTAGCTGTTCCCAGTGACTTCGCCTGCGTGGAATTTTTTTGCGCGGAACCCTAAAATAAAAGTATCCTAAGTTACTCCTTATAACATCAGCTATCTGCCGTGTGAAGCGTGTTCACGCCAAAATAGCTCGCAGATGACAGATTTTTTTCAGACTTACATAACATTTATCCGTTATATTTTGGCCAATTTACACAATATTTTTATGAATTATAGCTTATGTATTATTCTGATGTATAAGCTATATTACTGTAAAGTTTCATTAAAATCCATTCAGTAGTTTTTGCGTGAAAGAGTAACAAACATCCATACATCCTCACAAACTTTCACATTTATAATATTAGTAGGATAACGATTTGTAAATTTTCATTTAAATAAATTTCTGTTGTTATAATATAAAACTTTGGTTTAATTTAAAAAAATTAACCATTTAATAAATAATTAGTAATTACCTAATTAAAAAACTTAACCGATAATTTCTCTTCTTAAGATCGAAGAAGATGATGCACTGTAACACATATGTATATAATTTTATGTAAATAAATGAATGATATACACAATCTATGCTATTCAAAAGACATTGATGAATAATTGAAATGTTTCCCTGTAATACACAAGTTACACTTCAATCTTGTGTCTTCACGACACACACTTTTTTTATATTAATTGTTATAAATATTGCATAAATATTTTTTTGTTTTTTAATTAATAGAGCAAATTGCGAGCAATTATTTTAGCAAAAAAATAATTATAAATTAATTAATAGTAATAGACGTGGAGCAATTACGGAGTCTAAGAGAACATTTAAGGAGTAATTAATTGGCAGACGGTTTAATTTAAAAAAAAAGTAGATATTTTATGTTTTATAACAAAATTAAATTTTCAAAAATTGAATTCCTTAAAAAATTAATTATAAATTAACTAATAGGAATAGATGTAGAGCAATTACGGTTTCTAAGGGAGCATTTAAGGAGCTATTAATTGAGATACAGATTAATTTAAAAAAATAATGTTCTACGCTAACTTCCCTCCGGTGCTTGCTTAGGTATAACTTTCCAGTAATTACTATCTGAGATAGTGTAATATAAATAAAAACGTGTGTGTGTACTTATGTACGCACGTTGGAAGTTATACTTCTTTAGCGTAACAAAACAAAAATAACTAAAAATTATATATGATCCTGGTGACAATTAATTGACGGCTCCGTGGCGCAGTGGCTTACCAATGAGTTGCAGCGCTAAGGGCCGCGGGTTGGATTTCCGTACGGAACAAATATTTGTATGGCCTGTAATAATTGTTCTGGGTCTGGATGTTTATTCTTGTGAAATCTATGTATGTTAACTGCCCCCGCGATACAGGAGAAAATCCTAGTGTGGAGGTAACGTTTTTAAAAAAGAAAGTAATTTGTTTTTATTAAGATTTTAAACCTTATATTTACTCTTAACATTGTTTCACAAAATAAACATACATCAATCACGTCTTTTGAAGGGTAAATTTAACCTCTTCTATCTTTATAAAAATATAAATAAATATATTATTAACGATTTTACATCATTATGCTGATAATGCAAAACTGCGATACAATCTCCATACTTAAGTATGTTTTGCAAAGCTCTTCCTTTAATATACTGCAAAACAATTTTTTTTATATGTGCATGGAAAGAAAATCTCTTAATATTAATATACTTTGAAGTGGCAGAGAATTTGTATTGTTATATAAAATGTATTCAACGTCACTGAATAATCGCCACATATACGTATGTTACCATCTGACCGAAGAACGGGTACGATCGGTGTCGCTACCTCTGAATAATCAACACGTTCCAAAATACCTAAATCTAAGAGTTTATTAATTTAATTCTAACTCAACTTTGTGTTTCAAAGCTTTGTTTATTTTTAAAGTTACTTTATATTTATTAAAAGTCCCCAATTCATCTGTAAACAACTGTGAATATGTTTCCTTCAGTTGTTTTACTAAGTCGTTATGTTGTAAGTTGTTACAGTCACCAATACACAGTTTTATATAAACAACGTTATAAAATCAAGACTCAACAGAACTGGTTGTTTTACATCTGTTTTTATAATTATTGGTTTTTTGTTAATAAAAACGTATAATTTCAGTACGATTTTCATACGTCACCGGCACAGAACACAATTACTCTCTACCGAGAGGTCACCGGTAATAAACTATAGCCCAAGGAGATATTATCGAGCCGTTATAACAATTTAAAATAACGTTACAATGGTTTAATGAATAATCGGATTGGTAAACATTCTCCGGTAGAACAGATACAGCACTGTTACTATTTCACATAAAATTCGCTTTGACGCTATCGACACGACCGCTCTCATCGGTGTACCATTTAAGCACCCTATATTATAAAAATCGTATGAAATACCTTGTACTAAATTGTTGTCCTCCAAATAATTGTTGCTCATATAACCACTCTTACAAACACGTTTTAAACGCCTTTTTTATTACACTTTTGACAAAAATAATTCGCATACTGACATTTATCTTTAGTATGGTTCTTATATCCACACACCAAGCAAGATATGTTTTTTTCTGTAGTTTGACGAACAGAATTTTCTTAGGCTTGGACTTATACTTTTAGAATTTTTGAAATTAAAAGGTTCAATTGTTTCAATATTATATAATATTTTATATCAATATAATGTACGCGGCTTCGCCGGCGCAGCCACACCTTAACCTACTGTTATTGCGCAGACTACCTAGGAAGTCTGCAGATTAACTAGTTAATCTCCACTATAACTGATTTATGCACTATAGCCTTAACAAATACACTATGTTTTTAGCAACGTCTTCAGAAGCTATAATGTGAAAATTATTATATTCTTTTTAGTTTTAGAAGTCATTTTTCGTTAATTTTTTATGTGAAGTTCACGGCTAAATTAGAAATAAACTATGTATTACAGATAATATTCCCATCACTTCGAAACTTGTTCATCCCGGTGTTTCTCAACTGTTGGTTGGCCAAGCGATCCCTTGAGAACATGTTTGTGAGTATACTTTTGAATTTGATGCTTTACCACTTGATGTATTAGTGATAATAATAAATGCCTACTTTTCTTCAGAATGATCTGCATCGGGCAATGCAAAAGTCGCAGTCTGCGCTCTCCCAGCAACTAATGATTTTGTGCGTCACACTCTTGTGTCTCGTCTTTACCAGGTAATTAGTTATAAATTTATTTCTTCTACTCCTCTTCTTCTTTTCCTTTTTCTTCATTATGAACTCCACAACAGTTTACTACTGAATAAGTTACTCTTCAATTTCTGAATTATAAAATTTTCCTTGTTTTCGATCTTAGTCAACTTCATCCTTTTAACAATCCTTCACCTTTTTCTTCATCTTCTTCATCAGCATGTAAAAGTCCTCTGCTGGACATGGACCTCTCCTGTTGGAAAAAGAATTTTCCTTTATCACATCATCGCCTATTAGGATATTTTAACGTCTAACGTAAACGAGGCAGCTATACCGCCATATATAGGAAGCCATAAGATTTTTATGGCATTTCCGATAGTTGCCTCTTACTTATATATAGCTACTGGACGAAATTGGTGATGGATTCTTACACCAACCTTCCACTACCTGAGCATACTTACTATACGCTTATATATTCATTCATTCATTACAATCTTTCGAATCCCACGCCAAACAGCTGCATTTATTTTATAGAATAAAGGAGACAAACGAGCACACAGTCCACCTGATGGTTAGTGTATGCTGTGGCTCATAGACATCTACATTTATCTTCAATTAAGAATCAAAATGCAGATGCGTTGTCACCCCTGAGGACTAAGATGGGGTGCCCCGTCTCCATTAAAAAGGGTCTCCGGTTCTCTACACTCACCATACGAAACACAGCAGTGTTAAGCTGCTATTTTGCACTGGTTATGGTTTTACGCATAGTTACCACGCTTAGGAAGCGGATTGGCAACCGCCGTTTTTTTATTTTCTACGTTTTATTAAGACACTGCTGCTGATCTCCTGATTTGTTTTCATCTGTCGCCTCTTACGACACCCACGGGTAAACAATATTTGTATATACCTACTCATAAAATGGTGCGCACACACACGCGCCGTCATCACAAAATAATGCAAGCAATAAAATTAAGGTTTGTTTTTTAAAAATTATCCGATATTCCAATCCTCAGATAAAATTACAAAATTACAACTAAAACAAATTAAAAATTACAATTTTATGAATACAAGACTTCGATTGTTTCACTTTTACATTCAGCCAGGTTATAATTTATTAGATGGATGGAACTTTTCATTGAACTTGATGCATGAATCTGATGATTGAAAAATCAGACCTGAGTGTAATTAGCCGGCTACAAGTCGAATATTTGAATGTAATGTAATATGTTTTTATTACGTTTCTTTCTGCGAATAAATAATTTTCAATATTATATGCTACTAGCCGTTCCCCGCGACTTTTTCCGCGTTGAATTCATTACGATTGGATTTCATGGGTTTTGATTTTTTTGCTCGGAGATTTCATGGGTTTTGATTTTTCTAAAATATAAGTAGTTATTCCTTACAATATCAGCTTTCTGTCAGTGAAAGTTCCGTCAAAGTCGATCCAGCCATTTCGGAGATTAGCCGAAACAAACAGACAAATTTTAAAAATTGTTATAAATACCATATATGCATATACTTTCATATGCATTTAGTAAAAAGTTGTTATATTGACATTACAAACGGACACTTCAATTTTATTCATTTGTAGGTATAGATTGGTTTAAAAATCTTGTAAGTACATTTCTTCTAAAGTGTAAAGTTTGCAGATTCAATTTAATTATGAAATCAATGCCTTTTCAATAAATTTTAAAAACTATTTTGTAAAATTTCTATAGTTCCTTTCACAACTTCAGATAATTTTAATACTTAAAGTATTACATCAAAAATTAATTTATGTACTTAAAAACATAAAATATTAATCTCCGTTATTTAAAAAACGCTGCGAATTACTTAGCAAAATATAGAGTAAAATTTTGCAACGTTATACCCGTTGAAATACATAAAATTACATTAGCTTTTCATTTACAATTCACAGACATACCCGAGCGGGAATGCGTATCAAAAACAGCATTTTGACATACCAGCGAGGCTAGCATGGGCAGGAGACAATTTTATCCCCGGGGAACGGAGAAAATGTTTATCCCCGTCGTTATCGTTTAGTTTTATCCACCTATCGAGCATGGGCACACCGGTGGATATAATATCTACAGTAGATAAAATGGGAGACAGGCTTAGACTTAGATAGATTTTTTGTATGAATATAAACTTAAACCCACGTCCAATGACCTAGGATAAAATTGTCCCTTTCAAATGTCAAAAAAGCATAATTTTTTATCTTTCATTTGGCTCCATGCTACGGACGGGGGATATTATATGTCTACTCGTTATGTCAAACAGGGATATACTTCTCCCCGTTTGACATAACAAGATAATTTTATCTCTTGTCAGTGGATATAATCGGGGGATAAATTTTATGTCCCCAGCCCATGCTAGCCGTGCTGAGGGAAAATTTTACCTCCGAAATAAATATTGTTTACGTACACTTTCTAACCTGAATTCAAGTGGTATAAGATGTTAAGTGTAGAGCGGCCCCCCACTACATGGGGTGAACACTTAATAAGAGATGCAGAAAGTCGATGGATGCAGGTGGCTCAGTACTGTGCTGTACAGAATTGCTTGAGGGAAGCCTATGTTCAGCTATGGATTAGTGAAGGGCTTAATGATGATGATGATGACATTTTTTTAACTAATTACGTCGCTTAATAATCTAGTGCAAAGTAAATCAAAACAACAAAGAACACCGTTTTCAGAAATGGCATATTCAACAGTAAACAAATAAGAAATTATCTTTAATACCCCACTTTACCCGATTTCTGCCGCCTTTTAACATTCTATCCCTTCACTTTGTTTATACATTTTATCAATTTTCGTGACGACATGGGCTTTTAATATTTTCTTTTTAAATAAAATAAGGCTATTATAGTAAAGATTGAGTAACATTAGTGCTCCATTTAAATTACTTGCTAAAAGGTTGTTATCGAGGTAATAGGCCTTGCGGTTGCTCTAAGCTTAGTAAGAACGTTTTCAAAGCAGTGAGATCTAATTTGTTACCCGTGAATCTTTTTATTTATACTATAACATCTACTTGAAAAGTTTTTTACTTTGCAAGTAGATGTTATAGTATAACATAATGGCCGTCTTTGGAGATTGCCGACAGAACTGAAAACTTAAAACTATAAATAAGCAGTGTTTTTTTTATTTTCGAATTCTTTTTAGAAGAAAATTTATAATTGTATTTTGTAAATTAAAGTCATGAACATTAGTATAGTTTCCACCGCAACACGACATACTTATAGCACAGATATACAGTTAAGTGGGTAAAATCATAGTTCGCGTCAGCGACATCCAAAAATCGCCCAACGTATTTTATGAAGTTTTCACTCCAAAAAAGTGGTAAAATTAAAAATTTTGTCCAACCGACTTCAATATAAATAAAATGAGAACATCATCAATGTAGTCGAAGTAAATTAAATACGCATTATTAAGCATAACTCAAAAACTACTGGTCACATATTGATTTAATTGGACCACACGAGAAGCACCAGCTTTCAAATAAAAAAGAATTATCAAAATCGGTTCACCTAGAAATAAGTTCTGAGTTAACACACATAGAAAAAATACAGTCGAATTGAGTACCTCCTCCTTTTTTTAAGTTGTTTAAAAAAGAAGTTATTATAAACTTCATCAGGGACTGAGCCGAATGAGGTGACTGACGCCTTAAGTTTTATAGTAGGCGAGCAAACTAAATGATGTCGATCAATACCAGCAGCAGAAAGGTTTACGGAATGCTCCACGATGAAAGAAAAAAATCATGATAACATCCTGTACATCTCAGAAATAAAACTACTTCGAAGACAACGTTGGCGGACTCTGAACAACTAAATTAAATATGACTTAATAATTTCATCATCACCATTGCTGGCATTCACAAGTGCACTCTTGAACATAAGTCTCGCCCAAGTAATGTCACAAAGCACGGTCCTAAGCCACCTGCATTCATTGACCTGCCGCATCTCTCACCAGGTCGTCAATACATCTAATGGAGGATCGATACCTTAAATAAACATAACCTGTTAAATAAGATTCCTTTAAAAAAGCGAAAACAAATCCAGAATACAGTGCATTAAGTAAGTCGGATAAATTGAATAAATAGCAAATCATTAAAAGGTTTCGCTGAAAACAAATACAAATAAACTGATATAATAAGCGATAAGAAAGGCGTGACACTGGGTGTATGTAGATGTACAAAGTGAGCCGAAACCTAACAATTCAGTTCATTAATTTGTAAACACTAACAGGCCTAAAATCCGCCATTCGACTACTGTTGTTAACCACAACACAAGCATATTATATAAATTACCTGGAGCTGGTAGTGAGAATATTAGCAATGTTAATAATCATGCATCTAAATAAAATTGAAGTGTCTGTCTGTACGTAGGTCACTCAATAAGTTTTGAGATGCTCGAAATTTAAAAATGGAACGCTTCCCGTGTTATATGTTTCTAAAAAAAAAATTTATTTAAAAATAGAACTCCATAAGCCAATGAATGGCTCAATATTAAAAAAAAACAAAGTACTATTAATTTTCCTGCAACGCTTCCCGCGCTTTTCATTTAAAACGATGGATCTTAACTGTGAACATTTGCGCGCTATGATATATTATGATTTTAAATTCGTTTTAACCGAACATTTAAGTTTACAACAGTCAGCATTAGGGGACTCAGCTCCATCACGCGCAACAATTTTTAGGTGGTTTGCTGAATTCAAAAGGGGTAAAATTAATCTTAAAGATGACCAAAGAACCGGGGCCCCGCAAACAGCAGTAACGGCAGAAAATGTATGGACTACTGAAATGTTGGTGCGAGAAGACCCACGAATCACATATACGGACATCGAAAAGATTGTAGGTATTAGTTCGGGGAGCATTCATACCATCCTACATCAACATCTTGGAGTGAGGAAGCTTTGTTGTCGATGGATCCCTCGTTTGCTCTCCGAAAGCGAAAAACAGACTCGTGTGGATTGGTGCCATGAAATGCGTCTACGTTTGGAAAACGGGGCATCTAGGCATGTTTCAGAAATCGTTACTGGTGACGAGACATGGATCTATCAATATGATCCAGAAAATAAAAGGCAATCATCGGTATGGGTCTACTCAGATGGACAGTTACCGACAAAACTGCAAAGACCTCGTTACGTCGGCAAAAAAATGGTGGCTAGTTTTTTTTCGCGGAACGGACATTTGTCGACGTCAATGCTGGAAAATTGTAAGTCAGTCAACTCTGAATGGTATACTACAGTTGCATTACCCAAAGCTTTTCAAGCTGTGCGGGAGAGAAGACCAAAGACCGGGCTTCGGGGAATCATGCTGCATCACGATAACGCCTCTTCACATATCTCCCTTAGAACAAAAGCATTTATTGAGGAATCTGGTGTTGAAACTCTAAATCACCCACCCTACAGCCCTGACTTAGCTCCTTGTGATTTCTTTTTGTTTCCAAGAGTCAAAGAAAAAATAAAAGGCAAGTTTTTTTCAAGCGCCGAAGAAGCCGTGGCTGCCTATGAAGAAGCGATTTCCGACCTGTCAGATCAAGACTGGCAAAAGTGTTTTCAGAGTTGGTTTAGGCGAAAGGAACTTTGTATAGAGCATGATGGAAAATATTTTGAGAAGATGTAAAATAAATATTAATAGTATCTAGAATACTTTTTGTATATCTTAAAACTTATTGAGTATCCTACGTAATATAGAAATACCTGGCTTAGGGGGTTGTTTGCATGCTATTAAGACATAAATAACCATTTTAAAAATGTTGCCTGTCTGTCTGTCCGTGCTAATCTTTGGAATGGCTGAACCATTTGTGATGAAACTTTACTAACAGATAGAGTGCAATACCAGAAAGGATCTAGGCTACATTTTATCCGGAAAACTATAACTCCGGAATTCTCCGTTTTCATCTGTTGATTATCTAAAATTTAAATATAATTTAATAATGCCACATTAATATATCCTATCCAGGCGGAGACGGTGCGGGTCGCTAGTATTATATAAAATAAAAAAGAAATGATATAACGATGATGATGGTGATGATTTGTAAACAGAAAGAGTTTTTAACAAAATATATAAGTCATATTATTATTAACATACTCAAAGAACCATTTTTAATACAACAAAAATATTAAGGAACAGTTAACAATTCAATTTCAGTGTCTGCGGCATCCAACATTTCCAACGTGCCGGCCACCGTCATCTTAATCTGTTCCAAGCCACCTACTTCGTTGTGGTGACGTTTTCAACGGTTGGATACGGAGATTTTGTGCCTGATATTTGGCCATCACAGCTCTACATGGTCATCATGATTGAGTTGCTCTCGTCGTTCTGCCTACGCAGGTTAGTACCTAATATATTACATTCTCCTTATATCTAATTTTGATCACGGCAATAAAATTTTGATAGGAAGAAATAAAATTTAAACGTGGCAACAACACAACACAATACGGCGCAATAAGTTCAACACAAAAGGAAAAAAATATTAACATTGGGCTGCAGCTGAACGGTCGCCAACTCAGCACAAGCTTACAGCGAAGTTGCCACAGCACTCTTATTCTGCCGGTACCTTAAACATTAAAATTCACGAGCCGTTATCAGCCATGCTTACATAGTTTCAACACCGGCCTAAAATAACAAGTTTAATGTTTGAAACGCTGATTAAAAAAACCCGACTGATTTAAAAAGTTTTCTGAAAAATATCTTCCCTTCCCTTTTTGTATTTGCCGATACAACATGTAAATGTTATATAGCCTATGTCACTTCCACAATTAAGACGAATCGAAACCTCATAATATGTTAAAATCCATCAAGCCGTTTGTGCTACAGAGCGTGCTGTACTCTCGAAAAACATTACCATCCTTCTGGGGCAGTCGGGTAAAACTAGCTTAACAAACAGAAAAAAGTAAAAAAGAATTTTAAAAAGCTAATCTCGGAAGTTATCAATGAAGCTTACGCTCGAAAATAAAACTATCTACACTCATTGTCCCACATCTCACTTTCAAAGGCAAAATCCGGATATTTGGACAAATATTATATCCAATTAGACCAAAATCCGTGTCTGATCTGAAAAACTGGTCTTGATTAATAAGAAGTATAAAAAGTTACTAATTTACGTCTCCAATCTCCATCCAACTTATGTGCTAATAAGGAATCAATTACGCAACAAAGCGTCGGTTAAAGGTGTTTGCTTAACACGGAGTATGAATATCGAATCTAAGAGGAACTTAAATTATAATCATATAAGCCTATGCGGATATTTTCTAAAGTAACTCGTAAAGTTCTAAGATATTCAGATTGTAGAAGATTGAGTTTGTGACGCATAAAATCAATTCTCTTCGTTGAGTTTTATTTTGAATTCATCTATCACTCCATCACAGTCTATAAAAGTCCACAAAAGCCAAACATAGTCCTCTTTTTAGATTTTCGCTTAGAGGAGTGGGAAGGTTGCCATAGTTGCCAGTCTTGGCAGGTGTGTTGGCAACCGGTTTTTTAATAATTAAATATAATTCTAGGATACAAAATATTGTCACTTGCGCACAAGCGGTAAAGTTTTTCTCATTCTAGGAGTCCGCCTGGTTTGTAACAGTGCAACTGTTTATGTCCTTAAATAACAGTACATGTACTGTTGTAATCCGGTTAGAAATGTTAGAAAGACAGTGTATTTACAGACGTCGCGGTACATTTCATCTGTACTCTTGACAGCTAGCTCATTTGTTGTAATTCTAATTTCTAACGTTTACAAACAGGGACTGATATCGATATTTTCAAAAATACCGATACTTTGCTAATAATATCGATATTAATTATAACTCAATTAATTATCAGTATTTGGTACTGATATAATTATATTATACCGGTATAAAAATACCGATACCTTTATCGATATCGGGTATCGATACTTATGGCTGCGCGACGTTGCCAGATTTTGCGGCACGTGTCACGTGAAGCGGCAACGCTGCGTCGAGCGAGGGACTGGTCGGCGCCGGCGCACAAACGCAAAGAAAACGAAAAAAAAAAGAGCGGCTGTTGGCGGTACCCGAACGGAGTTGTAAATACATCAGTCATTGATTATATATTACACTAGATTAGTAATTACCGCGCCAAAGCGTTGCCACTGCACATATATTACACTAGATTAGTAATTACCGCGCCAAAGCGTTGCCACTGCACATATGACCACAGCCATATGCCCAGCTAACGTCGGTTCAGTGTTCAATGTAACGCAGCGCTGACCGAGTTGAGCCGAACGATCCGCGACAAAAAATGGGTAAATTCGTAGTGAAAGAATGCGATTCAAGGTCATAAAAACATAATTAATCAAGCGGAATCACTTTCCACATTTAAATTTTAGTTTATGTTTTCATATTAACGTAAAAAAAATAAGAAAAAATGAAATAAAATATCGAATATTGCTATTTAGGTTCAATGTTGCCACTTTTACGCCTTTGCAATTTTCCCACATTAATGGGCGACTTTATAATTTATGGAATAAGTTAACTTGTTACCCCTGATTTTAAATATTTTGGAAATTACAATATAAACTATGTTTCAACCTTCATAGGAAGGAATTAATTATTCTTATTTTAGTATATTCATGAATGATCTATTAATTATATTTTAATTAAATATCGATACCAATATCGATAAATCGATACCTAAATATCAATATTTATATCAATAACCCGATATCGATACTTGCAAAATATCGGTATTACAGTCCCTGTTTACATATTAGTATTATGTAGAGTAAAAGTAAAGTTTTAGAGTATATACGTCCCCCCGTTGGACATAGGCCTCCTCTCATTACTGAAAGGATTTAGGCCAAGGAAATGTGAGCCGCGCTTGGCGATATGGCCTATGCGCGTTGGCGAGCTTCACCTGTCTTAGTTCTTGAAGTGAAAACTTCTCTAAAATCGTTGTGATTTGAAACTCGATGAAACGAAAAACTTCTACTTTCTCCTTCACCGCCGAACACGTGAACTCAAAATTACAATGAGTATATTGTATATTATATATTATATCATTGCTGCCGACGGGGATCCGGGCAGCAATGCAGGGACCCGGAATGATTGTGTACTGTGAAATTAACGGCAAGCGCAAATGATGCCCCCATCAATTTAAAACATATAAGGTCGGGAAAAAACTTTCTTCGTATTTTGTTTGTATAAAATTGAAGAAAACTCTCTTTGGTTGTACTGTTTGTATCTAGCTAGTTTTAATATCAATACATATAGGACATTAAGAAACATAAAAAATAAAAATAAAAAGTAAAAAACACTTTCCCTCCATTTTTCAATTTAGAATAGAATAGAATAGAATTTCTGTCCGCTAAAATGAGTGAATCTAACTAAGAAATTCGATACATTCTGAAGTTTTGTTACAAAAAAGGAAAAAACGCGACTCAAGCCGCGAAAAAAATTTGTGACGTTTATGGACCTAATGCAGTAAGAGTAAGAGTAGCACAAAGTTGGTTCAAGCGTTTTCAGTTCGGGAATTTTATGTCAAAGACGCAGCTCGCTCTGGTCGCCCTCATACGGATAAAGTCGATGCCATTTTTGAAAACGTGGAGCAAGATCGGCATATTAGTAGTTACAACATAGCCGAGGAATTGAGGATTGGCCATAAAACAGTTTTGACGAATTTGAAAAAATCTGGTTATACAAAAAAGCTCGATATTTGGGGTACCACACGAGCTCACTGAAAGAAACCTAATGAATCGTGTACTCATTTGCGATTCTCTATTGAATTGTAATGAAACCGAACCATTTTTGAAAAAATTGGATCACTGGTGATGAAAAGTGGATCACCTACGACATGAACGTGCGATAAAGATCATGGTCAAAGGGTAGTCAAGCTCTTTATTTTTTTCTTTATTTTTTATTAAAAAAACGTTACCTCCACACTAGGATTTTCTCCTGTATCGCGGGGGCAGTTTACATACATAGATTTCTCAAGAGTAAACATCCAGACTCAGAAAAATTATTTGTAGGCCATACAAATACTTGTTCCGTGCGGGATTCGAACCCGCGGCCCTTAGCGCTGCAACTCATTGCTAAGCCACTGCGCCACGGAGCCATCAAAAAAAGCTCCACAGACTGTAGCGAAACCCAGATTAATACGCAATAAGGTGATGCTGTGTGTATGGTGGGATTGGAAGGGCATCGTTTATTATGAGCTTTTACCGCCGGGCGAAACTATCGATTCGGATCTCTACTGCCAACAACTAATGAGACTCAAGCAAGAAATTGAGAAAAACGGCCGGAATTGATCAACAGAAAAGGAGTGGTCTTTCATCGTGGATTAAAAATCCCAAGATTTCTACAGCAACGGAATTATGTCACTACCTACAAGATAGCAACAAGTTATAATGGTACATATAAATTATAATTCAATTTAATTAAATTTGGAAAAAAAATGAATTTGTATATAAAATACGAAGAAACTTTTTCCCCAACCTATTGGTGGTATGACTCTTTTCCCGCATAGGACTCCGTCTGAGTAGGTATCATCACCTTACCTATTTCTGCCACCAAGTAACAGTGCGCGCATTGCTATGTTCCGGTCTGAAGGGCATAGATAGAGAGTTTAATCAGAAGCGGTGAGGCATTCCATCTGTCCTGAGAGATGACAACCCGTCCATAGCCTTCTTTGTTTGCAGTTAGTTGCATATATACATGGGCTGAAGTAAGCACTGCCATCTGGGTTGTTTACTGGGTTGTAAGTTCGTTTATCACTTCAGTTTTATAAAGAAAATATAAAAATATACCTATAAATAAATATATGAAAAATATATATTACAAATATATATTAAATAAATATATATTAGATATATCTAATATATATATTTATTTAATATATATTTGTAATTGATACACTTGAATTAAAATTATGTAACTTATGTTTTTTTATAGAATAAGTGTGACAAACGAGCACACAGTCCACCTGATGGTTAGTGTATGCTGTGGCTCATAGACATCTACATTTATCTTCAATTAAGAATCAAAATGCAGATGCGTTGTCACCCCTGAGGACTAAGATGGAGTGCCTCTTCTCCAGTAAAAAGGGACTCCGGTTCTCTACACTCGCCATACGACACAAAGCATCATTTTCTAGTATTCTGCGAGAGCGTGGTCTTACCCCGGTCGAGCCGACCCATTCGTGCTACAACCATAATATAGCTGCAACATTGCTGTATCACGCTAAAATATTTAAGTGTAGGTTATTTAGGTGTTTAGTATTTATTAATTTAGGTAAATACATACAATATTATAAATTATTATTTATTTTATGTATTTACCTAAACCGAATACTCGTTTGTTAAAATTTTTAATAGCCTTACTTTGTGACTATACAGTGTTAATTAATGGCTGTTAGTTTTCCTGATATAAATAAATAAATATCTACTGATTCATAGTTCGAGCAACTCGCTTATACTTGGATGGAGAGGCAGAAGTTGGGCGGATCGTATTCTTCCCACCGAGCTCAGTCCGAGAAGCACGTGGTGGTTTGCTCTACAACCCTACACGCGGATACAATCATGGATTTTCTAAATGAATTTTACGCTCATCCACTGCTTCAAGATTTTTACGTGGTGCTGCTGTCGCCGATGGAACTTGACACCACTATGCGTATGATACTCCAAGTAAGTAATGAGAAAAAAAATCTGAAATCCAATAACTTTCTAACAGCTGATAAATTTAATTATAATCATCATCAGCATGCAGCAGTTCACTTCACATTTAGCCTAGTCTATACCTTCAGTTATACAGTTGCTATTGCAATGAGCAGTTAATAACTAGAACTATGTCACTGGATTTCGATGGAATCAGGATTTTTTTTCTAAATTCAATAGTTTAATCAAAATTGTTAATTTTATTATAATCTTAAACAAATCCAGGTTTTAGATCAAAATCCTGGATCTGCTCGGGATCATGATGAAATCGAGTCTCTATTTTGTCAATCGAAATCCCGGTTCTATAAAAATCCTGCGATATAAATAAATATGCTTTATCTTTTTCAGGTGCCGATCTGGGCGCAACGCGTTATTTACATCCAAGGTTCGTGCTTAAAAGATACGGATCTTATTCGCGCCAGAATGAACGAGGCTGAGGCTTGCTTTATACTAGCGGCTCGGAACTACGCAGACAAAACGGCTGCCGACGAACACACCATACTAAGGCAAGCATTTACCTATAAAGTATGTAACACGTTGAAACCTAACATATGCATTTAGAGAGCTGAAATGATGAAATGTCAAAAAACTAACACTTTTGCTTATTATTAGCCAGTGCTAGACTACAATTACATCTGGTGGTAATTGGTGATAAATGGTCCTAGATGGTCTTAGCGTAACAAAAGCCTATACATTAATTCCTTGAAGACACACAGATTGTAATCGGCTGGAAAGACAAACGCCGATGACTTATCTTCAGATCTTCATCTTCAGATCTATTATCACAACAGCGGTCCCTGTTGAACTTAGACCTTTCCCAAGAATTGTCACAAACACGGTCCTGAGCCGCGGGTATGTCTTGCTAGGTCGTCACTTCATCCACCGGGTGACCACCCTACACTCCGCTTACAAGGCTGGTACTTGAGAACTTTATTTCTTCATCGATTGTTGGTTCTTCAAGCTATATTTCAACTAATTGCCACTTCTTTTATTCTTTTAATAAAAATTATTTTAATAAAACGTTACACTAGGATTTACACCTGTATCACGGACAGGGGCGTAGCTACCGCCGTATCAGCCGTATCAATGATACGAGGCCCCCGGGCCACAGGGGCCCCGAAGATGTGTGAGCAAAAACTCTAAGGACTTCTATGGGCAGAGGCGGATTAAATTTCGACAGCGCCCTAGGCTAGCACCACTTCGGCGCCCCTCTGGCGGCTATATATTATAAATTATAGTTACGTATTTTGTAAATAAACTATGATATAATTTATAATATAGTTCAGTTGAAAAAACACGAAAGCGGTGTTAAATAAAAATCTACCCCAGGAGGGTACCAGCATCGATAATTCTGAGAATCGCTCACTGAGCATCCACGCTCAAACTATCTTCCTCTGGGGCGTGGATGCTCAGGCTGCCCCGAGTATTCTGCAGAGGGGGGGCACAACTCCGCTCTGTACACATTCTATATGGAGAAATCACTACGGCAGACCATCCCACGCTCGCTGTGGATTTCTGCAACCTAAGGGGACTTCATGCAAACCTTAACGCTGTCCACCACCATCTCAAAACGGCTAAGCCAGCCTTGCACCAAGACGCAGTTCTCTCTGGCTGATACATCTTATTTATCTTACACATATTACAAACTGGAACACTCCTTTCCGACTCGGGCCGGAGTTTGTGTGTATGTCAGACAGGATATCTGTTCTCGACGCTTCGGTAGACTTGAAGGTAAGGACCTGTCCATCCTGTGGCTTCGCATAGACGGCGACGACCATACCCGCGCCTATGGGTGCCTTTATAGGTCCCACAGCGTTAACAGATCGACCACGTCCAGATGGCTACAGATACCGTGTTACAACTGATCCCATCCGCAGAGATCGTGCTCCTTGGCGATTTCAATACCCACAACCCTAAATGGATCGGTTCTCGTACTACCGATCTTGCGGGTAGATCTGCTTACGACTTACGGCATATGGTCTGACACAACTGGCCACTTCGCCCTCGCAGATTCTAGATGTGGAGGATCATGCACCTTCCCTGTTAGCCGTTCTGCTGATTTCTCATCCGGGCATGGATTTTTATGCATCCTACCCGGGCGGATTTGCTTCCCGCTGGATAATCCCAACATTGTTGCTGAGTTTGTCATCGATGTGGTGCTTTAGGGGATGAAAAGTTTCATCCCGTCATCTGTAGTGTCTATCGGCGGCAGATCCCAGGCTTGGTTTGATCGCTCCTGCAAAATTGTGTCGCAGCAAAAGCAGGAGTGTTACAAGAAGTACAACTCTGCCTCCAGGTCCTTCAAAAGACTTATGGCTAAGGCAAAGTCGGATCCCATTGACAGAATTGGCGAGAAATTAGTTTGCATTCTTTCCGAAACTTCTGTTCTCTCGCCAAAGCTGCCCAAAGTAATTTCTGTAAGCCATTATTACCATTTCTGCGCAGGGAGGATGACTCGCTGACCCACGCCACAAAGGAGAAGGCCGATCTTTTAAGTTATCTTTTTGCTCCAATTCGACGACAGAGGGAATCTACCGCCAACCATCCCAGAGCAGGGTGTACAGTTCACACAATGCGCAGTTCTGCAGTAAAGTGGAGGGGCTTGATGGAATTCTCCAATTGTGCTGAAGACGTGTGCTCCAGAGTTTAGACAAAGACAGCCTACCCCTAAAAACGATGACCGCTCGGATCCGTCTAACTACAGGCCTATCGCCATCAACTCCTTGTTCTCTAAAATAATGAAATCCATTATTAACTGTCAGATCATGAGGTACCGTCGAGGTCGTTCAGGTGGTGATCTTCTTGTCTACCTGAATCACTGACGGGCGGAGGCAGTCGAGACCAAGTGGAAGACCTTGGCGGTTAATTTGGACATAGCGAAGGCCTTCGATTGGAATGCGCAAAGCGCTTCTTTCAAAGCTTCCCGAGAAATTATAAAATTAGGTCACCAGTTTTATTACAGATCGGAGTAAGTCGACGGTGCATGCGATTCCAAGCCTGTGAATGCTGGTGTTCCACAAGGCTGTGTGCTATCGCAATGCAACATATCATTGATATTGAACAGCTACGCTGTTCCTACTGCATATCAATGATATGTTGCATATTAGTAACATTCATTATTATGCAGACGTCAGAACTGGCGATGCTTTATACACCGGCCGTGTTAATATTTCTCGAGGACACGTCGTCGAGTGCCGGAACAAACTTGTGTCTGAAGTCTCGGATTATTGACGACTAAATGTAGTACAGTTTAACCCCCAAATGACAAAGTTTTGCGCGTTTACCGCCAAAAAAAATATTTTTTTATATCCCCTTTGTCTTATCTCCTCAATTTCAGGGCACTCCTCGTTGCTTTAGCCAACATAGGAATCTTTGGCGTCGACATTACGAGAGACCTACAGTTCCGCAGGTACTTGTAAGGGCAGGCTAAACTGGATCAAAAATTAGCTTTACAAAGCGTAGGTTCGGCCTCATGTGAAATACTGTTCTCATCTCTGGATCGGGACACCCCAGTATCGGCTCCTTCTACTTGACCGTATTCAACGGAGGGCGGCCCGAATCGTGGACGTCCAAGTTCTTTCCGATTGGCTTGACTCATTGGCCTCGCAAAGAGACGTTGCATCTCTCTTATCTTCTACCGCATATACCACGGGGAGTGCTCAGAGGAATTGGTCGGAATAATTTCAGCTGCTGTATCCCACAATTTTACACTGCAACAGTACTCGAAATTCCATCCTCACATTAGTAGATCGCTGGTGATCTACTACTGTGCCATTTACGCTAAATTTTCTGCCTCGCACGACCATACTGTGGAATTAACTACCCCGCGCGCCCCTAGACACAGGAAAGGCTATCACTATTGTCTATAGAAGCAAAAAATTTAGAAAAACTGAAATCGTCTTCAGCTATGAATGATTTAAAAAATAAGTTCGTCGAACAAAAGGCAAGAAAAGTGTATATTTGATTTCAATTGTTTGGCTAGCTTAGTTCCCAGGAGTATTAATTGTAAGTAATAACTTATAATCAATATATAATTATTTTAATTCAATGCGAGCGTATTTGTTCTTTTTGTGAAAAATTTTTGCCCTTCATTTGGGCCCCCCAACAACTTTTGATACAGGGCCCGTCTAAGGCACGCTACGCCACTGATCATGGAGGATGTTTATAAACATACGCAATGACAAACATCCATACTCGGAATAATTATTTGCTGATCATACAAATACTTGTTCCGTGCGGGATTCGAATCCACGGCCCTCAGCACCGCAACTCATTGCTAAGCCACTGCGCCACGGAGCCTTTAACGGACTTCACACCTTACCACGGATCAGTTAGGCTTAGGCTGTGTCAGTAACACTCTTTCTACTACAAATATTTTATTACCTATCCTATTCCAAAGAAAACTTCGAGCATATTTTTTTTCGTTTCTTTTAAAGGTGGAATTGATATTAAAATAAAATGTATAAACATATATTCCAAAATTTTAGAATCCTGTGTTTACAAGCAAATTTCTACATTTATTTCGAAACATAACCTACTGAGTATATATCAGTCTGGGTTTCGCCCTGGTCATAGTACCAGTATTGTTTTAATTAACGTCACAGACGATATTAGACAAGGTATGGAAGAAAACAAAAGTACTAGTTGATTTCTCAAATGCTTTCAACACAGTTGATCATGAAATCCTTCTTTCCATACTGTCTCATCTAAAGTTTGACCCTACAGCATTGGAATGGTTTGCATCTTATCTTCGCGGTCGACAGCAGTCAGTCTGTGTGGGGCAAATTACCTCAGCTTCCACATTACATCTTTCTCCTATAATTTTTTCCATTTTTATAAGCTTTATTAACTCCATCTTCGATTGCTCGTACCATCTGTATGCCGATGACCTTCAGCTATACGTGCCAGCTGAAATTGAGGATATCCATAATGGGATTAAAAAATTGAATGACAACTTATCTGCTATCAAAGATTGGTCTACTCGTTATGGAGTGTTGGTCAATATTAAAGACAACGCTTCTTACATGAATCATCCATGTCATTTATATTGTTAGACGTATATATTCATAGTTATTTATTTATGTACTCTTTATATATGTATGTTTGTATGTGTATATGTATGTTTATGTATATATTTGTATATATGTATAAATAGGAGATATTTCTATAGTTTATTTATTCTATATATTAGTAAAATGTATATTATATTACGTAGTTAATTATCATTTTTATTTATTTTTTATTCTATATAGCTACACCTACGTCAAATTTTCACCAACCCATGGGTTGACTGGTAGAGAATGCCTCAAGGCATTAAGTCCACCCTTTGTATTATTTTAGATTGAGGAATGCAATAAAGAATAAATAAATAAATAAACAATTTAAAAAAATAGTCTATCATATAAAATCCACAAACAACGCGACTGACTTCTCTTATTCTAACATTCACGTTCAGAAGTATTCTCACTCACGTTCACAGATCGTGGGCTGTTAAGGATTTCGCACCTGACGTTCCTCAATACGTCCAAATATTCAGACCGGAGAATAAGCTACACGTGAAGTTTGCCGAGTTCGTTGTGTGTGAAGACGAATTCAAGTATGCATTACTGGCCAACAATTGCACCTGTCCCGGAGCCTCCACACTTGTTACGTTACTGCTGCATACAAGCCGCGGACAGTACGTATAAAATTAATTTACTACATTTGAATCTCCCATGCGTTAACGGTGTAAGAGAATTTACTACCCATTTTGTCCGGAGGGTGTCGTAAGAGCCAACTATAACAAAAATTTCACTATATTCATCTCGTTTAAGCCAGGTGGCGTGCAACAACGTCAAAGGTAAAAACGAGACATTTGGTACTGCGATCATCAATACGATTGCCAAGCGTGAAGATGAAGGCAAATCCTATCTACAACAGGAGAGACCTGGTATTATTAACTATTTTAAAACAATGGGCCTTCAAATAATTGTGAAATTCATTTAATAATAATTGTAAACTAGTATGACGAAGAGAATTTCTCTGTTAGTACTTGGATAGAATTAGCTTTAAAAAAGGATTTATATTCTTTTTACTATGAGATACCATATAATGTATCTGTTTTGTTATTATATTGTTACGTGCGGGGTGAGAAAAAACGCCTTATAAAATGCTATCGGCATTTTTACTCAGCCCGTATAAATGGATATTCTTACACACACACAGCAACTATACAATTGCGTCGCCCAAAATCGCTAAGCTTCTTCGGTGAGGTCCTTAATAATCGCAAACTGAAAAAATTATTTGATGACAATGTAAAATAAAATCTTATTACAAATACAGGGAAGGGCAACAATCGCCAGAAGAATGGCACCGCCTTTACGGCAAATGCTCTGGAAATGAGATCTACCACATTGTTCTGGAAGACAGTCGATTTTTTGGAGAATACAAGGGCAAAAGCTTCACTTATGCTAGTTTCCATTCACACAGAAAGTAAGTAATTTTACTAGGTGTCAATTAAATTCTTACGAATCCTAGAAACTGGAATATTTTACTGGTTTTGTTTTTTTTTAGGTACGGCGTGGCTTTGGTTGGAGTGCGACCTGCCGAGTTACCTGAATTTTATGAAGACACTATTCTTTTGAATCCCGGCCCGCGACACATAATGAAATGCCATTTGTAAACATTAAATTTGCTCAACAAATTACTTGCATGCTGTATTTAATTTAATGATGGTTAAATTTCTTTGGTAGATCGTGATTTTACATTGAAATCATAATTGAATCGTTTCGCATCGTTTAAGGTAACGTATTATCTGCTACCTTCTGCCTTCGGTCGGCTTATAACTTTGCGCCTAGTGATATCAGCCGCCCCATTGTTAATTTTATGTGCAATCAGTTTAAAATTTTATTGAGATATTTGCATATTTTCTTTCGCAAAACAGTGCTCAAAATGAAAATTTTATCAGTTGATATTTCATACACCTTGTTCGTCATCTCCCAAAAGACAAAGTATTCATTATAATGACGATATCCTTATTACAGCTTTCAAATACTTCATTGCCTTCATATTAAATTTCATGCGATAAGATCTGAGTATAAAATTCATATGCAATATCTATGCCACAAAACCCATCCAATAACACTGTTAACCAATAATAACTTATGTTTCTGTACAATCCACAAAAATAGAAAATTAAACTCATATCTAAGTGAACTATTGAAAATTATAAACTAATAAAGAAAAGGTAATATGATAAACTATTGCTAGGAAGCACAAAATTTTTGTCTCGGAGTTTGTCCACTATTAGGTTTCAGTTTGAATGGTTTATAGTTTACTACTTGCCATCAGTTAGACTCTTCTGTTACTATTTAGCTCGTTAGTTATTATCGTGTTATAAAAAATACTTTCAAAAATCTAATAACTTGTTTGTTAATTTTCAGCTAAATACGGTGAGGGTACTTCTACTTCTGATTCTCGTAGTTATTTGAAGGAATCTCCAGCTACTGATAGCGCAAGCGACAGTCACCTGCTTCTTCCGCGACCTGATAATAGTAACTTTTTGAGCCCTGATTCTCTGATCTATCGTAGAGGTACTGCAACTTCTCTTTTTGTTATATTTACGTTTTTAGCAACGTTTTTGTTGTTATGAATTAAAACCAATAATGAAGTCAAAAGTTACTTAAAATAAACACAAACATAAATAAAAAATATTCATATATAACGCATAAGACAATGTAATTTAAGTTTGTTTACTTCAATCAGTATTGATAGCAATCGTTTGCATCCAGAAAACGTGAACAAACAAATATCATAAATCTTTTATACGTGGTAGAGCCATGCTGCAGCTATATTAGTAGTATAGTTGTAACACGAATGGGTTGGCTCGATCGGGGAAGGACCACGCTCTCACAGAATACCAGCGTAAAATAGCAGCTTAACGCTGCTGTGTTTCGTATGGTGAGTGTAGTGAACCGGAGATCCTTTTTACTGGAAAAGAGGCATTCCATCTTAGTCCTCACGGGTGACAACGCATCTGCATTTTGATTCTTTATTGAGGATAGATGTAGACGTCGATGGGTCACAGGAACCACTTACCATCAGGTGGACTGTATGCTCGTTTGTCACCCTCTCCTATAAAAAATCTCTAAATACCATCATTATTTTACATCGCCTTATGGTAGATCCATCATCTGCAACTTAAGAAAATACCTATATTGTCTTCGATAAATGAGCGACATGACAACTCAGTAAAAATAATCAGCGTCAAAGTGCAAGACGCCACAAATTTCGTTTGTCTTTCCACCAATTGTTTGGCTTGACGATTATAGTATATTATCTCTTCTGCAAGAGAGACTCAAATGTAGCAAGGAGTATTTTAGACTGTTGAAGAATATTATTTGACTTAATTCAAAATTTATCTCACTTGTTAAATAAAAATACGTGCAAATGAAGGCGAACAGATCGTCAAACAATTAAAAATTAGACATGGATGCAGGTAGTCGGAGACCATCTATTTTACCGGTGCCTGATATGGTGACATCAAGTCTAAACATAGCATCTGATAATCAAGATGAAGAACCTGAAGTTGATGAAAGCGAAGATGAACTCGAGGACGACGTACCGTGGCGTTCACCGTCAGAAAAAATTGCGTAAGATTCTCTCATCGCACTCGAAACGGATGGCTCTCATGCACGCACATTATTATAATTACTTTCACATTCCACTTTTACTTCAGTTTATTCTTTTGATATTTCTTTTAGATAAGAAATAGTTGTCCGATTAATAAATACGCAGCGCGTATTGTTTGTAAAGGTCATTTTATTATATCCTTTTTTTTTCACAAAAAATCAAACATTTTAATATCAGAATATCCACAAAGTTCAAAATTCACAAATTAAATTATTTTGTTTATTTTTTGCTTATTTATGTTTTCAGTCTCAGACCAACCAAGAAACAATGACGGAGCGCAGCGTACATTTAACTTAAAACTAAGGCAAAACTATCATCACCTTATTGTAAGAACACGCACTCATGTACACATATGCATTCGATATTATTTGCATTCAGCAATAAACTTTTGAGGGCTATTAAAGGAAAATAAAAAGATTTGTTAGTGGGTGCGTATCAATGTTAGTTGTCAAAGATAAGCTCTTGAAATGTACACATCGCTCCGTCTTTTTTAGCTGATCTGAGGTTTCAGCATGTCGTTATAGATCACTTAATGAAAAAACTGATGGTTAATTTTCAGATTTTTTTTATACAATGTGATCGATATACGACATTAGTTTTTTCTCTTGTTGTTTTAGCGTGTGTATTCATAGATAATCGTCCACGTCGGCTGCATGTACTGAACACCATACGTACGTCATTTTATTTTTTCTTATTTTTATGCTATTTGGCGAGGAAAGAAATGAACTACGATTTTAAAGCCTTTAATATTTTAGAGTATGTACTTTATCTCAATTTTTAATTGAACTACTTTTTTTCGCTCGCCAATTAGCCCTAATGAGTCTTCCATGTTTGCACCTGTGTCCATAGCATCGTGAGCTTTTCCATAACAGCAATAGCTAGATCCCCAGTCCATATCATGTTTTGGGAGCTGATGTAAATTGTCATTTATAATATTGGTTATTTGATGCAAAACTCTTTTAAAATCTGTTGTTTTACTGTAGGAAAATTTTCTACTTGTAAAGAAAGAAAAAAATGTTTAAATTTATGAGCATACATTGAATCACATCACCTCCCTTTGCTTAATTTATATTTATATAATATGACAATACAGCTTCGAGATAAAATTGGAATACTAATTACATTTTCATTATGTCAATACGATAATTGACGTTTATGTATATTATATAAAAATACATATAAGTATATATACATATTTGCTGAACCCCAACTAGAACTAGTGTGCACTGTACATGTAATACAGAATGTACAGAGAGTGCATTTGCGACTGTGTGCATTGTGTGTCGTACACTATCGAGCGTATTTCCCAACCGGGCGCGCCGTTCCTCTGCCGCAGCGATGACCACAGCAGCAGCTTCTCGTCGATGGGGGGCAGCGACGTGCGCAGTGCCTGGCGCACCGACTTCTCGAGGTGAGACCACCACCATCGGCTGACGGCAACTGCCTCTGTCGAACGCTCTTAGTCTGACCAACAAATAAGAAAATCAACCCATGATGGAACACAAAACACAACCTTTTCATTATTTATCTTACAAATATATATTTATGCTCTCTGGTTATTTAATGTATAATTGGAGGTTCCGTTATGTTAGTGTGTTTTCTTTACACTTGACCCTTCTAAAATAGTTAAGCATGGACATCTCCAAGATTTGATGTTGGATGTTAGAGTAATCCACTCTATTGTGTGTATCTATTTTGATAGTTCCCTTAAGAATACCCAAATGGACTTCATATTTTAATGTTTCTTATTGGGACTTATAGAGAATAAGTATTATATACTCGTAAGTATCTTTAACAAAAATTCTTACAACCTTTTTTTATACGTTTTTTTTTAAATTAAGCTTTGCTTATGCATTATAATGTTTTCTTAAAAGTTTGTAAATCTCGATAGGATTCTAATTTAAACACTTTGTATTTCGCAGGATTGTGAAAGGTTTTCCACCTGTGTCGCCATTCATCGGCGTAAGTCCTACTCTGTGTTATCTGCTGAAAGAGAAGAAGCCTTTATGCTGTCTGCAGCTGGCACAAGTCTGTGAACATTGTGCCTATCGTAACGCCAAGGAATATCAATGGCAAAACAAGACAATCATCCTCGCTGCGGATTACGCATCTAATGGAATCTATAACTTCATTATTCCGTTACGGGCGCACTTTAGGTCAAAGACTTCTCTGAACCCAATAATACTGCTGTTGGAACGTCGTCCTGATATTGCATTTTTGGATGCAATTTCCTATTTTCCCCTTGTTTACTGGATGCTCGGTACCATTGACTGGTAAGGGAAAATTCATAAAGTTCACAAAACACAAATTGTAACGAACTTTCCTGTTTCATATTACTGTTTATTTTTAGTTTGGATGATCTGCTGCGAGCTGGAATAACTCTAGCTGAGAACGTAGTGGTTGTGAATAAAGAATTATCTAACTCCGCCGAAGAAGACAGCCTTGCCGATTGCAACACCATAGTTGCTGTTCAAACGATGTTTAAGTAAAATTTTCTTTACTATTCAATTAGTATGGTATAATAAATCTGCGATTGCGAACTACGTTCTTCATGCTCGCGAACTTTAAAAAGCCAACGCGTTGCTAATGCTCTAAATGTTGCTAAATCTTCGTAGTGTTGTTTATTATTCGATGACGCAGGCGTATGTTTGGTTTAATAAACAATGTAATACATTGTATAATTGAAAAGATACAATGTAATTGTATGTAAGAGATTGTTTTCTTACAGATTCTTCCCATCAATTAAATCGATTACGGAGCTATCCCAATCGTCAAATATGCGCTTCATGCAATTCAGAGCGCATGATAAATATGCTTTGCATTTATCTAAAATGGAAAAGGTGATATTAATGTAACTGATTCGATCATTTTGTTGTTTATCCGTGGATATGTAACTAATTAGTCATGTTAATATTTGACAGCGGGAAAAGGAACGCGGTTCACATATCTCGTACATGTTTCGATTGCCATTTGCGGCAGGCTCCGTATTTTCCGCCTCCATGCTCGACACGTTGCTGTACCAAGCCTTTGTCAAAGATTATGTCATTACTTTTGTGAGGCTGTTACTAGGCATTGACCAAGCCCCTGGTTCGGGATTTCTCACCTCGGTAAGTTTAAGACGCGTTTATAAACTGTGCCTAACTTTAACGCGAAACGCTAGCGTTTTCTGCGAAGACATCACCTCACCGTCATCACATTGGTCATAATCATGCTCTGCGAATACACATATATTAAGCGAAAAGTACTGTGACGAAAATTATCAATTTATTTTAATTATTTTTATATCACCCTGCCAAATTAATCCTTGGACTTGTGACAGATGAAAATATCAAAAGAAGACATGTGGATCCGTACATACGGGCGACTGTACCAAAAGTTGTGTTCCACCACTTGTGAAATCCCGATCGGTATCTATCGTACCCAGGATACAAGCCTGGCCGACCCCGCGCACCACGTGAGTATGTCGCCAGGGGCCCCGTCAAAGTGGTTTTGGTCACGCTTCGCGAGAATGCGACCATCGCGCGCATCGGTGAGTCGGTTTCTTAATTAAGCAATATTTTTCTCAAATACAGTCCTTCGCCGCCGTCTACCAATGGCAGTTATTGAAACATCTCACATCATTTTACTATAATTAGTTTATCCCAAATAGTTTATTCTGATCACGTATCCGTTCTTTGAGTAGCCCCGAATCTTTGGACTGTATTTCGGGTAACTTTTAATATTATATCTGTTTTGTACTCTTCTCGTGTCAATTTCGCACTCTTTCATTATTGTAAACTGTCTATATGTACATCTCGAGCCTAACACTTGTGGCGTGACTGTAATTAGTTCTGGCATCTATATGACTTTCTATATCTTACACATTACCTGGTTTTCTTTTTTAAGGTACACGTGCTTTATTTTCTATTGTTTCATCGCAATCTGCTGTAGCCAAAATAATTATATTTCTTGCTTCTGCGTGAACACTTTTAATAAAAATCTACTTAAATACTTTCAAGCACGATTAAATTTATCCCGTCTGAATACAAATAACAATAACGTATTTCGCCACACTATACTAAAATCCAAAGAAACTAATGACTTAAAATTCTCTTTCGAACGCATCTCGATGATCGCAATCCCGCCTATCTTAACTCTTTGTAGTGTGTAATGCATGTTCTGTTATAGAAGGCTAGATATTTATACAAATGTTCTTAAACTATAGTAGCCAAATAAATAGTACAGCAGATCGATAGGTTTCATCTTAAAGCTAAACTCAGTTTTGAAGAAAAAAAATTCATGCTACAGATACGATGAAATCACTAAGACTAGTAGTTTTCAATTTGCTTTTGCTTATAGCATGCTCAACATAAATAAGAATAATATATTGATGAAAAGCCAACGTCAATATTAAATAAATAGCTTAAATCAATGAATTATTTCAACACGCATGGAAATGCAACATCGTTAGTTGGTTGGTAGCTTCGCTATTGAATGAGGAATAGGGCCCATCCGTTCGTTTTGAGTGGTGGTGTGACTCACCAGTTGCAGCAGGAGGCGGGGGAAGGCGGTAGTGGCGCGGCAGGGCGCGGTGAGCCGACCGGTTGCCTCGGTGGTTGCCACGGCGAACGCACGCCAGCGGTAAGCTACCAAGCGAGGAGCCTGATTGTTGCCCCAAAAAAATCTTCAAATTCTTAATTATTCTGTGTAGTACTCATCCGTGCACTCTTAAAATCAAGACAATAATAAAACTTTGTTACATTCCTATGAATATTTAAATTTACGTAAACTTAAAAAGATAAAAGAAAAATGCGAAGGAAGCTAAATGTAAACATTTGACGATAGAAACGCAAAGATGAAGTTAATTTTTGTTGTAAAATAAATGCTAAAATTAAAATAATGCAGAAGCATAAATTCAAGGAAAATGCATCAATATCCTTCCCTTAGCAAATATTACCCTATAGACCACGCCTTAGCGGTATTCCTTCTACTTTTCACATACTTCTAGTACTAGAACTAGACTTTAGCTGTTTTACTAATGACTATTTGCAATCACAACAGTTTCTTGGTACTGACTTTGTTTATATTATGTCAATTATTATTTAGGGACTACGATAACCAGAATTTTGTTATGAGAATGAGTATAAATAAATTTATGTAGAAATATTTTTTATTATATACATCGTATTCCTTAAATATTTTGACCAGTCAGATACACAATCATTTTTCAATTTAAATCACCATATGCATGGCAAAATAATTGTTATTACTTCTAACTTTAGACACGAGAACAACGATGATTCACTTAATGCACTAAACTTACAACAACTCTAGAGTTTGTTAAATCCTTCACATAAAATTGTTGGTAGCTTCATAAGGTAGTGTACTGATTACAATTAAACACATTGAAAATTTTACAGTATTCTACGAGCTTGGCGGATGAAGCCAGAGACAATCATGTGCAACAAATCGAAAGAGCCGAAATTGCCAATCTTGTTCGCTCAAGAATGGAGTCTCTGAATCTCAATGTTGTTGATTACGATGATGTAAGCGAGAAAAGAAACAGCCTTTCCTATGTTATTATAAATCCCAGTTGCGACTTAAACCTGCAAGAGGGAGATATAATGTAAGATTTCTTGAAAAAGTCTAATTCTGTGATTGTAAAAATTTGCATAATTTAATGTAAAATAATTTTCAGATACCTGGTTCGTCCGTCTCCATTTTCTGCTCAAAAGACGTTTGAAAGGCACAACAGCCGCCGTAAATCTAACATTAGCTTCTGTTCTCAAGCCATAATACAAGCACAAGGCGTTGCCAGTCATCGTGGCTCTGTTATCGGATCAAGTTACAATCAGCCGCGAGCACCTCCCCTTTCCACAACTAAAGCTAATTCACTGTCCTTGCCTGACAGCCCCACTATCTTAACTGATTTCCGTAGCCGCTCAAACTCACTGCGTGTGGTCGACGATATTCTGCTGCGTCGATCAAATTCACTCCGTCAAGGATTGAGTGGCGAAGGACGGCGCAGGAAAAGTAGCCTTGAGGAGATCGGCATATCGCATTTCAATTCTTTGCTTCAACATCAGCAACAACGGCAGAAACAAAATGCAACAGCCATTAAAATAGCATTAAACGATAGCATTGGGTTGGAGGTTACTCCGCCAGACGAGTGTCCGGAGACCGCATGTTTTGTGGAAGCTCAAGCGCTGGAATTTCTCTAGGGGGATACCAAGAGATGGCAGCTGCACTCCCATCAACATCCATGACTCCTTCGCTGCCACCGCCATCTCCGGATCCTCAACACTTGCAGGGAACCATAGTATAATACCATTTGATGAGGGGACATCGTTCCGTTGTACGAAACAAGTGGACCTAGAGCTTTGACAAGGGACTTGCACGATTATTAAAAATATAGTCATAATAATCACAAAATTTTCTTCTATAAGTTCTTGCTCTGTCCTGACTAGGTTCATCCTCGGAGCGGGATTTCATATCGTAGTACTCTACCTTGCACGTATTATTTATTTTAAAATTGTTAAAAATCTATGATAACATTTTGAATTTCAAGTGATGTGGACTGGTACCGATGAGCTGATTGTAAGTGGGATCAACTAGTTATTACGTAAAGGAGCTTACAAAAGGCATAAATCAACGTGTACATAGAGGGCTTTCTTCTGTCTTAATGAGTTAAAACTGTATATACTCGTTAAAAGCTATCACTTTAATACGTACTTAATGTATGTGTATAGAAATTCTCTACTACTAGCAAAATTATATTATTAATCAAGTAGCAAATCGAATCCTTTTATTAGATTTAAATGTGCAATTACATTATTGTATCAATCTAAACTCAATATATATTCCGTGTTTGAAATTACATATTACGTATTATGATATATCATTAGATTTGTTGACCGTACAATTTTAATTCTCATAGCATTAGAATCAGTCGTCGTAGTAAAGTTCGTGTAGTTACGAAATTGATGTTTTATTTATCATCCTAACCTTTATAAAATAATAATAATGAAAGAAGCTTTTATCTATTGAAGATGCGTTGTCACCTCTGAGCACTAAGATGGAAAGCCTCGCAGCCTGTAACTGTACTGGCTCTCTATACCTTTCAGACCGAAACACACCAGTAAAAGGACTACCATCTGGCGGGGAACAGCAAAATCTTTTATTAATTATCTATTTTCACCTATAATGTCTTTAACGACTTAATTCGTTACCATTTTTCTTACTTCAAATAAATAGTCCACTGTTAGACATGGACGTGTTCCTTGAGAAGCTGAATAATGAATACAACAGTAACAATTTCCATTAATAACGCTGCTATCCTTCACCTATTACAGCTTCAACATATTGTTTATTTTCCTTTTCTTCATTATTAGCCCATAAAATTACACGGATGGACATTTATTTTTATTTTTATAGAATAAAGGTAGCAAACAAGCACAAAGTCCACCTGATGGTAAGTGAATGCTGTGGCCCATAGACACCTATATATATCTTCAATTAAGAATCAAAAGTCAGGTCCGTTGTCACCCTTGAAGATTAAGATGAAATGCTTGCAGTAATAATGTATCTGGTTCTCTACACTCATCATACGAAATACAGCAGTATAAAGCTGCTATTTTACGCTGGTATCCTGTGTGAACGTGAACCAGGACACGGTTGAGCAGACGCATTCATGCTACAACCATAATTTACAGGCACAGAGTAAATAATAGTACAAGAAGCTGTAGTTTAGCTCCACCACGTATTCCCATCGTTCACGAACCTCTCCCGGTGTAGGGAGGATTTGCCTTAATCATCACGCTTCGCAGGCGGATTGACGATCGTAGCACCAGTCACCTTCTGGCCTTCGCCGGTCTGGATATTTACGTCTGCGAGATGGTTACACCGCCATCTATCGGAAGGTCATAAGGTCTTTCTGGCATTTCTCATAGTCACCTCTTATGATCTTTTTCTTATTTAACAATTTTGCTTTTAGGGTTACGTACCAAAAGGGTAACTAACGGAACCCTATTACTAAGCCTCCGCTGTCCGTCCGTCCGTCCATCTGTCTGTCACCGGGCTGTATCTCATGATCCGTAATAGGTAGACAGTTGAAATTTTCACAAAATGTGTATTTCTGTTGCCGCTAAATCAACAAATAATAAAAATAAAAATAAATTATAAATTAAAGGGGGCTCCCCACAGAAATCGTAATAATAAGACACTAGAAGTCGCATAGACGCGTGACCTTGTAGCCGCTATGATGTGTTGACGAATATATAGTATATTATCTATGATCATTACACCATTTTCATGTTCACCATTACATCATCGTCGTACGTGAATTTATGTTATTATAATGGTGAACTGCAGCATAATGGGTTGTTAAAACTCATCAAGGACGTGTAATTTAACTAATAAAAGCATAACATTTCATCGGTTAGTTGATTTATTTATTATCATTGTTTTTGCTGCTTTTGTTCTACCGTAATACGCGATGCATGCGACGTTGACAAACTCGCCAAGCAATGTAATGTGAACGTAGGTATCATTGTGCATTGCGTATGTTTATAATACGGCTGCAGGCATCGGTCGCACGTTAGTGATGTAACCGTATCATTCATTTGAACTAAAGTACGGGTTATATCGATGTTTGTATAAAAGGATAAATTTCAGAATCTTGAACGTAAAATATTCATAATAATAATTATACAATAATTTCATTAAGAGTGTAATTATTTGTCTATAAATGTTTAATGAAGACCTAATAATTCCAAGTACAAATGTTATAACTATATATTTGAACGCAGAAACTATTTAAAAAAAAAACAATTTTTGAACGGCAAGATAGTAAAAATACAAACATTAAAGGATCACTTTCTTGTGCGAGCCATGAGAGTCATTTTGTTGCCAAAAATATGTTTGCGGGTATTCAGTATCATCATTATTATGATCAATCTCCTCTTGATAACTACATAGTCCAGTTGATTAAATGCGTTTTGGAGAAGTATATGGATATCCATTTAAATTATTTTGCAAAAAATGCGATACAAGAAGTTAAAAAAGGCAGTTTTTAAATAAATTTCTTCGTTTTACTGCTAAAGATACTTATTTGGTACCCAAAATAATTAATTACATTTTCAAACATAGTGTAAAGAATAAGGGTATTACACAGTTGACGACTATGTAAATATCATAAAGAAAAAAATAGGACTCACCACTCTGTTTACTAAACTTATTTCTATATTAATATCAATCTAACTTAATTATTTCATAAGTGTACCTACGCTATAACCTCGATTAATTAAGTATTCCGACTGTTAATAGATAGCTTGATTTTAAATAATAAGTACCATTCATTCCTAAGTATCATTAATGTTAAATATTTAAAAAAATGGTATATATCTATGGATGTCTTTGCTATTTGTAATCCTTTTTAATTTATGAAAAAAAATATCGACACTCAAAAAATTTTGTCAATCTCTAGCATTGTTCACACATCGAAAGTGCTTGCAGTGGTGTAACATTACATATTGGAGTAAACTGCAGTGTAATTAATAGAAATTAAGGTTCATAATAGATGGTGCCCAATACACTTCACCAGTGTTTTGCAAGTTAGCGCAGTCTTATATCTATTCGTTTGCTTAATGCGTATGTGTTAAGATGTGGCGACATCGGTTTTGGAAGTAATTGGGTGCTGATTCATTTCTAGTGTCTAGTGTCTGTCTATTATTACGATTTCTGTGAGGCTCCTCTACTAGAAACGTATTTTACGATGGTACGGAACCCTTCATGCGCGAATCCGACTCGTACTTGGCCGGCTTTTTATGATTATTGTATACACTGCTATTTCTTTATTACCAGAAAGTATTTACAGGTGTATTCTGTGCCACCCTGCTTAATATTACTAAAAATAAAAAATATCACTAGTTCTGAACGAAATTGCTCATTACTGAAGCAGCTGCGGAACGAATTACCGAACTGGAACTCCGAACTGGAACGAATTATCCAATAATCTTTTAATGCGTGAGATTACTTCAACAATTAATCAAAAATGGAGACAGCAATGTATTCAAAAATACGTGTTCTTTTTACTTCTTTGCTTTTAATAATAATAGTAATATTTTTATTTTATTAACTTTTTAAACTTATAAAGGATAAATAGATTTTAACATAAACTTTCTTTTGCAGTCGTTTATTTTATCCATCCAAAGTCAGGTATGATATTTTTTAGTAGTTTAGTATGCCTTAAATATACAATATTAGGACACATTTGTGTATTTAAATATCACAATCCGTTACGTCCGCTCTAAGTGAAACGGGGGAAATTGATGTTATATTTGTTTTGGTGAAAGACTTTATAATTTCTGCTGTTTTGTATAATCAGACTATTTTCTTAGGAATTTGCTTATAATGTAATTTAAAAAATTAATAAATTAATGATAGGATAAACTGAAAAAGCGGGTTAAAATTTGGACATACCGCATTTTGATGTGTATGAGCTAATTATATCGGTGTTTGAAAAAAGTCATACTGGACTTACCTAAGTTTGATTGACATCATTGTAATAGGACGTATTCAGAGCAGCTGACTTGTGGTATTTTAAGAAATACATCAGTATATTTAATTTTATAAATGAAACAATGGTTTTAAGTGAATCAAAATACTCTATTTACTTAAACAAAATCTAAAACCTTTTCCATTTCATAATCTTGCGAATTATTTATTATTTCCTCTTCTCTCTCTTCAGTTGGGTCAACAGTTCAGTTGGGTAAAATATTTTTATAAAATTGAAGTTCGGGTATCTGATCCCATTGAAGTCCAAAATGTTTTTGTAATAACTTTTGTACGTCTATTAATTTATCAGGCTTTATCGAAGGAGCAATTTTAACAACGCTTGGATTGATATTGACAATTTTTTTACCTTTCTTTAGTAATGAAGCACTTGCAGCAATGTTGTTCCGGTATGATACTTCTTCAGTTACCTGTATTTTGTCTCTCGAACGGGTGATAATAATACGCTTGCATTTGCTGACTTGGAAATGAAAGTTAGACTTCAAATTATTTTGTCTTTCTGTCTTCCAATCTAGAATTGGGACATCAATTCCAATCTTGTGAATTTTTGCGTGGTTAGCAATCAAATCGATGTATTCCTGAGGCTCAATTATACTTTCTCTGCCGTCTTATTTGTTTTTCAGTCAACGCGAATACCCTGTCTGGTGGTATAAAAGAGTGCCCTGTGACAGGAAATATTATAACGAATTCTGGCATCATACAGCCATTTCATCGCCATTGTTATCAACATTGAATTTCTATTTTGGCCGCCACACCCTTCAGCGATTAACTTTACTTTTTCCTTTCCGTTCAAAGAATCTAAACAAGCATGAACATATTTCATTCGAGCCTTTTGCCGCTTGTTCCTCAGTCCATATATAAGCATGAACATTTTCAGGTGTCAAGGACGCCTTTGATGTTCCAACAACTACTGTTAAATTATAAAGGTACAACTGACGATGATTTTTATGTCAGATCAGGAGTTAAGCACTCTAATTGAAAATAATTAGCTAAGATCCGCGTAATATTATTAAATGGTGCATCTTACCTAGTTCGAAGAGCACCTCTTGACCTCCCTCTATTGCGTGCACTATACCCATCACCACTAACCCAGCACCACTACTCCTAACACCACTAAACTATGAAAGACACACCACCGTCGATAATACGACACGTGCTTCGCATCCTCAGGCAAAGCATACTCTACGGTGGCTGACCGCTAAGGCTGACAATACAATTTTAACCTTTTGGTTAGATTTTTTAAGCAATTTAAAAAAAATCCCTAATTTTTCTACTCCCTACGATTTTTTTAAATTTACGTCCATCCCTTAAACTTAACGTCTCCCTAACTCGGTTAATTTTGACTGGAGGAAAAAAAATCATTTAACCTTTTTTTATGTAACATTTTAAGCTCTACACATTTTTATAAGAACTTTTTTGTCTAATTTTTGCCGTTTTTGAGTAATTGCGAAAAAACACTTTTGACAATTTTTTATCCCTTGCTGGGGGTTGTGGAAACGGAACGAACCGAAAAGAACGAAAGTAACCTCTAACCTAAAAGAAAGAAAAGAACCGAAAGAACCGGGTACCCGGTTGTGGTAAAAGTTTGGAACCGAAAGAACTGGTTCAGGGGCATCAACAACCGGTCCCTTTCCGGTTGTTGACCCAGCCTAGTCATGAGTCATGACTTATGACGACAATAACGATATAACGGACGACTTTCGTCGTCGCCAAAAATTTGATTAACAGACAGATATATCAGATGACGATTAATATCTTATGATTTGCAGCCTAGAGCTTTAACACTGTAGTTAGAATACAACCATATCGCGTTATAAAAGACTACTAACGCCATCTATTTATGTAATTATAAAACTTACGTTAAACAAGTTATCGTGAATAAAATTTGGATTGACCTTAAAAGTCAGCAGTTTAAGGCTTTTTAATTTACCTAATGTTCCAAATAATTTCAAACATTAATGACTAGCTATCAAGATTCTGTTTCTTTTTTAAATAGGTTCATAATCTATAGACAGCCAAAAACAAAGTAATGTTGATTTTAACGATAATAATAATTAAATCACTTATGCCCGGTTTCTGAAGTTCCCAGTTATATTCCTATTAGCTATTGATTCAATAAAGTTATCTATAGCATAAACGTCGGTTAACTGCACAGAGTATCTTTGTATAAACCGAACTTATAATATACAACTTATGAGGTGTATAACTGGTTAACTGTTACTGCGTTTCTGAATATGCAACGAATCGTTCAACAACTATGAAACCATTAACAAGTTCCTTAATTTGCAACTAGATGGGTCTGTTTAATGCCGCGTCTCCACCAAAGAAAAGTTACCAACTTTTGTGTTGTCAACACGTGCTGGTGACAAATGTTTCTGTAATTACCTTATATATATATATATATATATATATATATATATATATATATATATATATATATATATATATATATATATATATATATATTATAAAGTAATTAATAAACGTTCCGTAGGTGTGATTGCTTTTCTATAATTAGTATTAGATTTTTTTTTTTTGATCTAACAAGATTTAGCAACCTTTCAAAATCATAGTCAGTCATACGAAGAAAGTTTCTGATTTGTCCATCTTCAATGCGGCCTGCTAACAAGTCATCTGTTCTCATAGTATTTAATAGCTCAATCCCTCCATGTACTTTTCTTCCTTTGAGGCTTGGTCGTACCCAATATTTATGCTTCCGTTTTTTTTGCATAAAATTATAAATACTGCGGCTGTCTGCATAATATTGTCACTTGAAGACATATTGTTGCCAACAATACTTTGGTGGAGACAGCAAGTTGTCAACTAAAATGTTTCTCAAATTGTTGAAGACATGTTTCAATTCGGTACGGAAACATCGGAAACAAAAGTTGGTAACTTTTGTTGAGTTACAAACAGTTGGAAACATAAAAGTTGTCAACATTTTCGGTGGATACGCGGCTTAAGACATCGAGTCTAAAATTGATTTTTTTATTTCAATTCTACATTTATTTATAAAAAAAATTGTTTGAGGTTAAATAAGATGATATGCAATGTTTCAGTAATAAATTATGATAATTCCATATTTATCAGAGACTATATGAACGACATAATTGTATTGTCAAATTGTTGAAAAAGAAAACATCAAACTCATTGAATTTTTTTTACTATCGTTTCTGCATTATCCATCTGAAAAACATTATGGAATCTGGAAAACGTAGAAGAAATTTTACTGAAAGAGAGAAGATGCTGCTTATTAGCCAAAGAATTTGTGGCTACAATTGATAATAAAAAGATGGACAGGACGACAGTTGTGGAGGCCAAGAAGCAAGCTTGGATGGCGCTTACAAACAAATATAATGCTTTCTCCGAAACGGGAATTAATACTGAAAAGCAATATACGATAATTTAAAGAAAAAAGCTAGAAAAAATTTAAGCAATGATAAGGTAGGTCATATCCTGCTTATTTGTGTTTGAACTCTCTAATAAACATTTTAAATGTACAAAGTGCGAAGGAACTTTACTGTACAAGCTGTAATATCACTTGGTACTAATAATATACATCATTATATTATATAACCTACTTCATAGGCACAGTTATTGCCTTGGAGTATTCACAATAATAATTGATTCTCATATAAAGTTACACAATGTTATCAGACAAGTATGTAATGTAGAATATTAAATTTTAATTTCAGTCCGAGATGTACTAGACAGGAGGTGGAACATTTTGTCCTGAGATAACTGCGGTTGATGAAAAAGTTGTGGCCATTGTTAACGCCATTTTAAACCATTGCCTAATGATTTTGACTCATCAGCACCATATTACAACATAGGTTCAGTGTTATTCTAACATCATATTACATCAGAATTTAGCATTTTTTGTGCATGCTTTTAACTGATGTTTTGGTTAAATTCTTCTTATATCCACTATTTCAGCATAGGGCTATACATAACTTGAGCAATTAAAAGTACCAACGTAAATTTGTAGTGAGAAATTAGTTAAAATTTAATCAAACTCACTAATAATTTCATGTGAAATAGAATAAAGATAATGAAACAAAATATAATTAAATAATCATTTATTTAATGTGGTTTAAGTACCCATGCACAAATTTCTAGTGCTGTAGTTAAAATACAAACTTGTCCTTACAATCATCAGCTAAAATTACACATTACACAATAGTGACTGATTTTTGCAATTTATTCATTACAGATATTGTTAAAACACAAGTGTTAAATAATACACAAGGATCAATCAATCGCCACAGTTTCATTCTGCTGTAGAGGTATATTATGTAACACAGCTGTTGCAACAACCACAGCTAATGTGTGATCTAATTTTAGCCTTAATTTTTGAGAAAGGCATGAAAATCTTCTTTTCCACACACTAAATGCCCTTTCAACTGTGGCATAAACTGTGGCATAAACTCTACAGTTTTCCTGCATTTGTAGCTGGGTTTAAAAAAGGTGTCATCATATACTTTCCACAAGGATATGCACTGTCTCCAAGGAGGTGACCATCTATCTCATTGTTATTCAGGCGTGCTCGGAGGAATGAGTTATGATAAACTGTACTGTCATGTGTTGATCCATGCCAGCAGGCATCTATGTCACAAATTTGTAACTTTGCATCACACACAACTTGTACATTAATAAAAAGAAACCTTTTCTATTTCTAAATAGTTCTTCTTGCTCACCTCGAGGAAATAGAATAGGTATGTGTGATCCATCTACACAACCTATTACATTTGGAAATCCTGCAATATTAAAACTTTGTGCCTTTACTTCTGTCAGGTGTACAACATTTGGCATACTTATATACAACTCCTAGCTAGCTTTGCTATTTCCTTGCTTACTTTATGTACCACTCTGGATACAGTAGTTTTGTGAACGTTAATGTCATCACCAATTACTATTTGGAAAGTACCGATAGCATAAAATCGTAATGCTATAAAAAAAAATTCTAACAGAGACAATGTATATTTGCGATGCATTAGGCTGCGTTTCCACCCTCTGATGTGCGAGGTAGCTAGGCGGTGCGAGGATGCGTAGCGAGACTGTGGAACGGTGTGAGCGTTTCCATCAGAAATGTGCTAGGCCGCTGAGCGGTGCGCAGATGAGTGGTGCGAGGATGCGTAGCGACGCTGTGAAACGGTGCGCAGATGAGTGGTGCGAGGATGTGTAGCGGGCTAAAAATATAATTATATCTATGGCTGTTGTGAAAAAAGAGGACAAAGTTTCAAAGTCCATGTTTTCTGTACACAATACAGCTACTTTTGACAAACACCGTCTAGTGACTGCTATTTTTTCGCTCGCGTCCGTCCCTAGCACACATCACTTGCAACACATCCATCGCACACATCCCTCGCAACACATCCATCGCACACATCCTTCCCTTATTTTGTATGTACAAAAACCTCGCTCCGCTGAGCTGTTTCCACTAGAGCTGTGCTGAGCGAGGCTGAGTAAATGAAGTGATTCTATTGGTTCTTAACAAACACATCCCTCGCTACGCATCCTCGCATATCTCTGATGGAAACACAGCCTAATGGGTGCTAGCTACGTCTTAAGTTTCTGGGTACTGATATATTAGAAATAAATTCCAGTACTTCCAAATCAGACTCCGAAGAGCTACTTGTATTCATTGCACTTCTATTAATTATTTTATCCCTTGAATATATTAGTATTTAGCGCTCACTGGCAATGTATTTTAATAATAACACGTTTTAACCTAAAAGTTGATGTAGTTTGCTTGAAATTAAACGTCAGATAAATTTATAGAACCGATAAACGGCACAGATTGGTCAGTTAAATTAAACTTAGCTTAAACGGAGTTTATCTTACATTGCGATGTTTGGAAACGCACTTTCATAAGTTATCGACATCGATCATTAAGATCACTAATAAAAACTAGATACACAATCCCATGCAAAAGTTCTCTAAACACCTGCCGCCAATTGTTTTGACGTAATTCTAGTTGAAATAAATATACATTAATGTAAATTCAACCTTAAATGCATTGCCTAAAGTTGTATTCACAAAGCTACGTACAAAAAGTAATAAATTTTTATGACCGATACTCGCTGGTCAACTTATATCAAAACAAATTCAACCTTATACGCATGTTTTAAAGTCAGAATTATAAAGTGCCAATAAAAAGCAATTAAATTTTATGACCAAGGCTCGTCGCTTAGACAAGGAATGACTTAAATTAAAAAATGTTTTTACCATGATTTCTTGAGAAAATATCAATATTTACAATACAGTGATAACAATTAAATAATGATAATATTAATACTTACCGAAAATATGAAATTCCATCCTTTTTTAGCGTCCTAGATGTGTGATTTTACACTTTTTAAACGAGCACTGAGGCATGTTTACCGTCGGAGCATTCGAATGCTACTAGATTAAAAGCACACCCAAATGTTCGAGTGGGCACTCATTCGGTAAGGACATTTTTTGTCACTGATTGTGTATCTAGTTTTTTTATTAGTGATTGATGGTTATCGAACCACTAGCGCTAACGAATAGATAAACTGCCGATAAAAGGACCTCAGAAACCGAGCATTAAGGACATCTTTTCCATTAATAAAAAGTGAACGTCGACTTTAAAGAACTAAAAAGAATTTTATAATTTCACATTCTGAAGGCGGAGCTTTAACTTTTCTATAATTCAGAATACATCAGGGATGGTACTCGTACAATATAAATTTAAAGAAACTTCCACCTCTAGGAGTGGCAAAATAAAGTATTACAATCTATACAAATAAATAAAAATGAAGTGTCTGTTTGTAATGTCAAAATTACAGATTTTTACTACATGAATATGAAAGTATATACGGTACTTATAACAAATACACAATTTTTTCAATTTTTGTCTGTCTGTCTGTTTGTTCCGGCTAATCTCCGAAATGGCTGGGCCGATTTTGACGGGACTTTCACTGGCAGATAGCTGATGTTATAAGGAGTAACTTAGGCTACTTTTATTTTAGGAAAAATAGGGTTCCGCGCAAAAAATTTAAACTCTAAATTGCACGCAGGCAAAATCGCGGGAAACAGCTAGTAATAAATAATTCGAAAATTTCATTTCCTTGACTATGTGCTATTATTACTTTGTATCTAAGATGTAATTTTAATTATGAAGATATTAGAATTGTAATTAGCTTTTATTGACGTTGTAAAAGGTCGGGGAAAAAGTTTCTTCGTATTTTATATAAAAGTCAAGACATTTTTTTTTCAAAGTTTAATTACATTTAATTATAATATATAACTGCCATTTAGTTCTATAACTTGTTGCCAACTTGTAGGCAGTGACATTATCCCGTTGCTGTAGAAATCTTGAGATTTTTGATCAAAAAATGCGACAAGTAGTATTGACAGTCCTCTCTTGAAGTTAACCTAACACTAACCAAGGATTTTGAAGAGACCGAAAGAGTTGAAAATCTGAGGGTGCAAGAGTGAGGGTTATTGCACCATGTAGTTTGGCCACGTTCATCGTCAAACACTTCGGATTACACGCTACTGTCAGTTTTAATGGATAGACACGAGAAAAAACAGGCATAAAGTCTTATTAATTTCCCTTTCTTCAGATTCTGAAATCATCTATTTTCTCAAAAAAGTCCTGGAAGAAATGCAAATATTCTGTATTCAACGCAGAATAAACGCGAAAGATAGCGCTCGTTGTATCGCAACCGGCAAACGTATGTGCAAAAAGCAAAAATGATTTTAAATCTCGGTTATTCTGCGAATATTTGCATTTCGCAGCTACAGGACTTTTTTAATTAGGAAGACTCTACTATAATGAAGTAAAATACATTTTTTATATGTGCGAGCTGCTATGCAATTCCAATAAGACCAGTATTACTGCGACCAGTAAGATCTATTGTGATCGCTGCTTTGGCTATAGGTCATTGCTAAGCCTTATATCATCAATGAATTGAAGGAGTTGCTTAGCTGTGAGCATTATCACTTCTTTTGGGCTAAGTAAGTAATCTCTCAGATGAGTGTTACGTTTGCGCATTAAGGGTCCACAAACATGTTCAGAGGTGTTTCTTCCATTAAGGATCTGCACATCCTTGAGTTGCTTAATCCCAAGATGAACATGTGTTTTTTTTATATTTTACTTATTCTTAGGAGTTTATTTAAAACATTAAAAATATGTTCACAACATATTGTCAATGTCAATGTTAGTGTCAATAAACAACCTTTTTAATAAGTCGGGTTATGAAATACGGTTTCTGTTGTCATGGTAATTGGTTGTCACACGGGTTTGATAAATTTTCTCAGAATTTTTTTGATTAACGGCGATATTTTAATTTGAATTGCTATATTTTTCTTATTTTTAAATTAATTATTGTACGTAAGTGTTTGTTATTATTCGTAGCTAGCTTATCTACTGGGGAATGAAGAGATTGAACAGGATTCAGATCCTCCGGATGATGCCGGAAAATCTGGATCTTCACCCGACTTTTTTCTTAATTCTAGTTCTACTGATACATTTTATCAGACCGATACTGTTAATCCTATGAAACGCAAAGCTTATAATATATAATATAAATATAATAAAATATAATAATCATATTATAATATATCGTCCTTAAACTTAGAACCAAAGAAAAAAGTGTTTTCTCTACCTTCAGCAGCCATACAGAATATACTTGTTCATCCTTTATCTGAAGAAAAGAAACGCTACAATAGTAATGACAGTGCACCTTTTATTGTGCACATTATGAAACCGTCAGTGAAGCCCTTCTCGGTAACAACAATTAAGCCAATCAAAGTGGGTCAATTTCTTTACCAAAATAATATTCAGGGAATTTAAAAAAATGGTGTTAAAAGCATAGGACGCAATCGAATTTCTATTGAATTTTCTTCCCCCAACTAGCTAAAGATTTTGTAATAAATCTATTACTTGCTAAAGCAAATTTTGTAGCCGTAATTCCTGCCTATGCTATTACGAGAATGGGTATCATTAGAGGTATTCTAGTCGATATAGGTATGGATGAATTCGTTTCTGTATCAGAAGTTCCTTCTTCTACGGAAATAATTCGCGCTCGTCGTCTAAACCGTAAAGTTATTAAAGCATACAACTCTGTTGAGTGGATCCCAATACAAACGATCGTTATTACATTCTCCGGTAAATTACTACCCTCACATGTTTTTGCCTATTTCACTTCATATCCTGTAGAACCTTACCTCTTACCTACAATACAATGTTATAACTGCTGTCGTTTTGGACATGTTAAGTCTAAATGTAGATATAAGCCTCGTTGTTATAAATGTGGACAACCTCATGATGGAGAAACATGTGAAGTTACCTCGGTCACATGTATTCACTGTACTGGTAACCATGCGGCTATTAGTTCATCCTGTCAAGAATTTTATAGACAAAAATCTATTAAAGTAATTATGTCACAAGAACATATCTCTCATGAACGGTTCGCCCATCAAAACGAGCTTATTCAGATATTGCAAGCAAAACTCCTTTAAATCAAACTCCTCATATATAAATAGGAAATCACGTTCTCCAGCATTCGATCATGGGTATGATCATACAGTCCATGAATCCATGATCCAAACACCAAGAAGTTCTCTTTCTAATGGAAGTGCTTACCCTAAAGATAATGTTAGGAAAATTTAATAGATTTACTTATATCCACACTTATGTGTATCATTTCGAAATTTGACGATCACTGTTTACCTCCCAATTTAACCCAGTCTCTTGAGAATTTATCGATGCTCTTAAATAATATAAATAAGCATGGCTACGATTCTTTAATGGAACTGTCGCAGTATTAAGCATAAAAAAGGTGATTTAATCTATATTATCAACAAATACAACCCGTTTCTTGTTGCATTATCAGAAGTTTGGCTTCACCCGAAATCTCGCTTCCGAATTCCTGGTTTTGCCTGCCTTCGCGAAGACAGGAAAGATGGTTACGCCGGTGCTGTAATCCTAGTTAATAGGTTACATTCATTTATGAAGGTTTCACTTCCTGAACATAGTGAGTAATAAAACGTTATAGCTTGCAAATATAATGATATCACATACCTGTCTCTCTTTATTCCTCACCCACATCCATCACTGATCACTGAATTAAACTTAATAATTTCATCTATTACTCCTCCTTTTATATTACTAGGCGATTTTAATACTTTTGGTACTTTTGGCTATCTCTTAATGGAATTGTTTGATGAATTTAATATTTGAATTTTAAATGATGGATCACCAACAAGGAGAGTATATCCATCTCAAAATCCTAAAAGTGTTGTTGACCTAACTTTATGTACCCCAAATCTTACATCCCGTATTAATTGGAAAGTTTTATCTCACTCATATGGTAGTGATCATTACCCAATATTATTTTCATTAGCCAACTGCTCAATACCAATTAGAGGTTTTTCTCCGTTGCTAAAATATAATATAAAACGAGCGGACTGGGCTAAATTCTCATCTTTGTCAGATTCGGTACTCTCTAAATTTTATAATAGTGACCCTAATGATATAGAGACAAACTACAAAAACTTTGTTAAGTACCCTTTACTCACCGCAGACTCATGTTTCGCACGAAAAATTTTGCCTTCTACCAAAATAAGTTCTCCCCATGGTGGGATGAGGAATGCACGCTCAGTGTTAAAAAACGAAAACAAGCTGAACGTTTATACTCTTCCAATATGTCTATTGAAAACTTTTAAAATTATAAAAAAAATTTAAGCTCAAACATTAAAACTGTTAGCAGATAAGAAAAAGATGGGTTGGTTTAGGTTTTGTGAAAATATTTCACCCCGCTCTCTTGCTTCTTACATTATGGAAGAATATAAAGAAGTTCCGCGGATCATATAACGATGATAATTATTCATCGTAATGTGATTCTTCTATTTGGTACAATTCATTTGCCGATAAGCTAGCACCTCCTTGGGTTTCCTCCTTTGAGCAATTATGTTATTGTGAATCATTGATAACCCGACCTGGAGTAAACATTAATAATTCACCTTTTAATTAACTTTTCTTCAATTAAGAATTTGAATTAGTTGTTCAACACCTTAAAGATTCGTCACCAGGAATAGACGGAATCCCATACTCATTTATTTCTAATGTAGGATCAAAATCTAAGCAAATTTTTCTAGACTTAATTAATAACATATTTATTACAGGAATAGTCCCTAATGATTGGAAAATGCAAATTATTATCCCCATTTTAAAACTAGATAAAAATCCTAGTGATGGTTGTAGTTACCGTCTCTATCATCAACTCTGTGCAAAATAATGGAGCATTTAATTAAAAATCGTCTAGAATGGTTTGTTGAAAATAAAGGTCTCCTGGCCAAAACACAGTTTGGATTTCGAAAGGGGCTGAACACGCTAGATAGCTTGTCTGTTTTTACCTCTGATATACGCTCGGCTTTTTCCAGAGAAGAATCGGTCGTTGCTGATTTTCTCGATATATCATCAGCCTATGATAACGTTGTCCTCCCTTTACTCAAAGAAAAGATGTTTCTTTTGGATATTCCCTATAGAATTATTCGCATTATTTTTAATTTACTTTCAGTAAGGTCAATATGTATAAGAGTTCAAGGTAAACTGCTCCCTCCTAGACAGATCTGGCGAGGCCTCCCACAAGGTTCTGTATTAAGCCCTATTTTATTTAACATATACACCCATAATCTCGAACATTCTGTTAATCCTTTTGTAAAGTCTTACAATATGCTGATGATCTAACGCTTTATTACTCTTCTAAGAACTTAACAGACTAGAGTTATCGTCTTAACTCTGCATTATTCTACTTAAATAATTGGCTTACTGAAAACGGTCTTGCCTTATCACCTACAAAGAGTAAAGTAGTAATATTCTCTTGAAAAATATTTTGTCCCAATATTTCAATCTCAATACAAAATCAAATAATTCCTACAAGTGATAATGTTAAATTCCTAGGTGTTTTTCTGGACTCTAAGATGACAGGTATTCCTCATTTAACGTTTATTGCCCAAAATGCAAAAAGAATATAAATATCCTTCGTTCACTGACAGGTGTTTGGTGGGGATCTCATCCATATTGTTTAAAACTTTTATATAACGCCCTAATCCGTAGTCATTTTGACTATGGTACATTTATATTGGAACCTTGTAATAAACAAGCTCTTAAGCTTTTAGATAAAATGCAACTCAAGTGCTTACGAATTATCTTGGGGCCATGAAATCTCAACCTCCTCTTAACCTTGACAAAAGATACTTAACTTTAAATTTCCAATATTTCAAAGTATGATTAATCCTTTGTTCGTATATCCGTTTGAAGCTCTATGTTATCATCCTCCAGTTATTTTAGAAAAAAACTTAGAAGTCTATCGGTAAATATTATGCAGAAATCCAACCTGACATCCCTTGCAAACCATGGTTTTTTAAATTCAGAAATGGCTCCAAACATAGTACATCTGTCATATGTAGAATTAGATTGGGACACACTTGTTCACCTGTATTTTTGGCAAAACTTAAGATTAAAGATAGCTCAATTTGTGTGTGTGATGAAGGTACGATCGATCATAAATTTTTAACTGCCCTAACCTCTCCGTTTCACTATACAATTTTCTTCCTAATAACATCCCTCGTCCTATAAATCTTAAGTCTTTGTTAAATTTAGTTTACACTCCTTTTGTACAAACTTTATTAGACTTCATATCCAATAATAACATTAAACTATAGTACTTTCGCCACTTACCTATATCTATTTTATTATATTAGCAATAATTTTGTAAGACTATGTATGTTAATTCATTTGAAAATAACTACCTATGTAACTTCGTAACATAAAGTTAAGTAACCATTTCTACGGAAACGGAAACTAGTCGAATACTCTGTGTGACTTTCATGAAATACTTGACACTGGCAGAATCCATTGGAAGTTGCCAAACTAGGAAAAAAAACGGATTATGTCTAGGTATTGACTTCTTCAATGATTTCAGGAATTAGTCGGCGTATGTTCTGTAAAGGTAAGAAATTGTTCAGTTTTCCATTAGCTCTATACACACCTTCGTATGTCTGAATATTTCGTTTTTTTTGTTGATAATGATAAATAATAAAAATAACGAAATATTTATGAGTAGCCGAAGCTTACGACACACATACGCACGCACGCACACGCACGCACGCACACGCGCACGCACACGCACACGCACACACACGCACACGCACACACACACACGCACGCACACACGCACGCACGCACGCACACACACACACACACACACACACACACACACACACACACACACACACACACAACGTGTGTTTGTCATGCACAACACATGACCCGTAGCGGTGCACCCTCGAATACAACGAAAGTTGGGGCCATATCTGAATAAACCATAAGGGCTTATTATGTTTGAACACTTGGAGCTGCCTGGATTTCGTCTGGATATATTATTACCTGACTCACTATTGCTTCTATAAGTAAACTGTCGGTCTTACTCTTCGTATGAAACGACAGTTTATTTACAGATTGTGATACATTTCACCGTAAACGACATTGACAAAATCTGTGACATTCTCTGTTCGAAGTCGATTAAAAATGTCCAAGGGCTGTAGTAGCCAATTATCAGCAATTGGAAGATAGCTCAATGATGTAAATACTTTTCTTTTAGTGCACAGGGAGCAACTGTATGGCCAATGTAAGTTTATAATATACTTTTTCTAAAGTTCATATTTATATCGAAAAAGTAATCTTAGTTTTTAGGTTAAAAGTATAGCATCCTGAAAACAGGTTTATAGTTTCATATAAAACGTATAGAAGTTTTCGAAGGATATTGAACATATAGAACAAGTTCCGCACTAACACACTGCCCTCAGGGCTACTCACTTTGGCGGATTTTTTTTTCTATCCACGGTCAAAGAGATACCTGACACCACCGCCACAAACACAATACATAAATATATAAAGGTCAAATAAATACCTTCTTTTCTTTTTATTGAACTTGTAATAGTCTACAGCTAGCCAAGGACAGCTTCTGAGTTATAGAGAAGATTTGCCATAACTTTGACCCTTTTTTTTATAGGATAAGGGTAACAAACGAGCACACAGTCCTCCTGATGCTAAGTGGATGCTATATATAGCCCATAGACATCTACATTTATCTTCTATTTAGAATCAAAATGCAGGTGCGTTGTCACCCCTGAGGGCTAAGATGAAATGGCCTCGTTTGCAGTAAAATGGTCTCCGGGACTCTACCACGTAAAGAGAGAATTTTAGGTGGATTAGCAATCGCAGTTACAAATTACCCATGTACAAATGTTAACAATACTCAAGTTGTCGATAACGGTATTTCACATCTCCCGATAGATATCATTATAACCATGTCGTTTGATTATGTGATCATTTTGGGTGTCTTTTACTTGTCTCATGCGACCTTACAACCGCGGCACGAAATGGCGTGCTGAATTCTGTTATGGCAGGCCGGCGGCACTTACCGTTACCGTTCCAGCCTATCAAAAGTCCACTGCTAATCGCTGTCTTTTTATACCGACTTCAAAAAGGAGACGGTACTCAATTCGACTGTATGTTTTTTTTATGTGTGTTACCTCAAAACATTTTTCTGGGAGAACCGATTTCGATGATTTTTTTATTTGAAAGCTGGTGCTTCTCATGTGGTCCCATATAAATTTGATCAAGGTCTGACCAATAGTTTTTAAGTTATTCTTAATAATTTATATTGAAGTTGGTTGTACAAAATTTTTAATTTTAAATTATTTTAATAGAAGAGTGGGGTAAACGAGCATGCGGCCCACCTAATGGCGAGTGACTACCGCCGCCCATGAACAACCGCAATACCAGGGGAATTGCAGGTGCGTTGCCAGCCTTTTAGAAAGGCTGGTAGTTTGGTTTCTTTCCCTTATTGCCTCTTACGACACACACGGGTCACTGGACGATGTAAGGTAGTGGATTTTTTTTATAGAAGAGACTGCAAACAAGCATGCGGCTCACCTGATGGTAAGTGTCGACCGCCCCCCATGAACAACTGCAACACCAGGGGAATTAGGAAAGCAGGTGACAAATGTATTTATTGTCCACCTGATGGGAAGTGGCTACTGCGCTCCAAGAGCACTTGCAACCAACTTCAAACAAATTATAGCAGTGGCATATATATAAAAAGTGTGTGTTGTGTACTTATGTACGCACGTAGGAAGTTATACTTCTTTAGCGTAACAAAACAAAAAAACTTGAGAGACAATTACCCACTGATGATGTCGCTTTTAGGTGTCAGTGTGTGCGCGCATCGTAACAACTTCATGGTGTAGTTTTTAGGTGGCGGATGGCGCGCGCATCGTAAAAAATTCACTCTCATCATTTTTCCCAAACGCCCCAAAAGAAGTATAACTTCAAAAAGCTATTATAGCAGTGGGAGTGGCCCATGTTTAGCAGTGGTTGTTACTGGTTGATACAGAAGACAAAATCACAAATAAATATCTATGTCTTTCCAATACACTACGTTAGAAGTTAGTTTAAAATCAATTACTAAATTCCACCCCGACCGACAGACAGACAAGAATGTGACTTAATAAAAACGTGGTAAAATGCGCACAACTCCGCCTAAGGCACAATTATAGTTTGTCAAATACAATATAATTGACAACAAAGACTTGGTGAAAAATACTAATGCATTTACATTCGGCCAGATGGTTTAATCAGTCAGTTAATTGGACGTCAAGGCCGTTATAAACCCAGGCATTCAATTGATAACTTAAATTGAAAATTTTAAAAACCCCCGAAACAAAAAGTGCTAATGATATTCAAACGGCTGAAAAGATTTTCTTTAATTATAGCTAAAAACACTCTCAATGAAGTCAATGTGACTCATACAAAAAAAACTAAATCTAAATCGGTTCATCCGTTTGGGAGCCACGATGCCACAGACAGACACACACACACACAGATACACACGTTAAACATATTACACCCCTCTGTTTGTGTCGGGGGTTAAAATTAGCCAAATTACTAGACGGAATGTATGAAGAGTAAATTAGTCTAAAAATTATAATAGTTTACGAGTGAGATGATGATATTGTTTTTTTTTTTTTGAAAGTTTAAGTTTAAAATATTGTTTTAAAATTCAATTCCATTGGATTATGCCTAACTAAATCTGTAGTCTGTTGTGTATTTTCAAAGTATCATGCCCACTTTCCATACATTGATTGACCTGTCACTTGATTCGTTTTACAGGTCGCGTCTACCTACAACTAGAGTTGTACAAAAACAACTAGTGTTGTATAAAAACTATTATTGTTTATAATAACATAATAACTTGTCATCTTTTCATTTAGAGGCCAGGGAAAAATGCAATTAAGTAAATAAGTTTTTGAGGTTATAAGGTCAGGTCAAATTAAAAGAACAGCTGTCAGATAAGGTCTGACAGCTGTCATAACCGCAAAAGCTATACGATAATTAAAATCAAATTGTTTCTTAATTGCTGAGAGAGTTATAATCACTCAGAAATAAATCCCTCTTCAATCAAATCGGCGCGCGGTCGCAAACAGCAGTTGATTCCAGGAGTTGGCTTGACAGACGACGCTTTCTGCCATCGAACTCTAAAAGTCTGATGAACAGACAAAGACGAGTAACTAATACCTAATACCAGCATTATACTGCCTTACTGCTGGACAAAGGCCTCTTCTCATACAGAGAAGGCTAATGATCATGCCTTCTCTGTATGTACTGTATCACCACGCTTGGTCAAGCCGATAACGCTGAAGCGTATTAACACATAATATACATAATACATAAACACTCACGCCTGTCACCCAGAGGAGTAAGCAGAGACTATGGACTTCCATTTGGCACGATCCTGACACACTTCTCTCGCCTCCTTTAAATCCATATATCTACGCATACACGCTCGTCCGTTAAGGGTACTCCTAATCTTTTTTTTATAGCTTAGGGTGACAAACGAGCACACAGTGCACCTGATGGTAAGTGGGTACTGTGGCCCATAGACATCCACATTTATCCTCAATTAAGAATCAAAATGCAGATGTCTTGTCACCCCTGAGGACTAAGATGGAATGCCTCGTTTCCAGTAAAAAGGTTCTCCGGTTCTCTACACTCACCATACGAAACACAGCAGCATTAAGCTGCTATTTTACGCTGGTATTCTGTGAGAGCGTGGTCCTACCCCGGTCGAGCCGACCTATTTGTGCTACAACTATAATATTCCCACATTCTTCAACTTTCAAAGTTTGCAAACAACTGTCCATAAATAGGTTAAACAGCCACGGGGAAGCTACACAGCCCTGTCTGACACCTTTTTGAATGCCAAACCAGTCCGAGTAGACCCCATTAATCCTGACACAAGCACTAGAGTCCCTATAAAGAGACCTTAATGCCTGTATCAAACCAGCGCTCAAACCAAATGACTTAAGTGTTTGCCATAACACATTCCTGTCCACTCTATCATAAGCCTTTTCCAAGTCCATGAACGCACAAAAAACTTTCTAGTTTTTGGCCAAAAACTTCTCCGCAATCATGCGCATGGAAAAGACTTGATCCGTACACCCCATCCCCTTTCTAAATCCAGCTTGTACATCCCAAATTTTTCCATCAGTTTCTTCCATAACTCTTTCAATTAACACCTTAGCATACAGTTTACCCACAATGCTAAGCAAGCTAATGCCACGGAAGTTTTTACAGTCCTGCTGTGACTCTTTTCCCTTATATATTGGGACTATAACGGCTTTGCACCAGTCTTCCGGTACCCGCTTCAGTTCCCAACATAAATTAAACAAGGTGTATAGCAGGCCTGCCACCATTCCCTCTCCAGCCCTTAGCATTTCGAGTGATACTCTATCATATCCGGCTGCCTTACCTGCTTTCATGCTTTTCATTGCTTTCATTACTTCATCTACACTTATCTCCCTACCTCTCTCCACTTCTTTCGGAATTTCTATTTCACTTAATTCAGACGACTCTTCACTCATAAACACGCTTTCAAAGTATTCCTTCCATCTCTTTAAATTAGAAACTTCATCTATCAGCATACAGCCATTCTCGTCTCGTATAGCATTCATTCTAGGCTGTATTGAATTTCCCCTGGTAGTTCTTACGAGTTTCCAGAACATTTTAATATTTGCCTGGAAGTTATCAGATATCCTTCTATCATTCTTATCCGTTCTTTCTTGCTTTTTCCTTTCAACAACTTCTTTTACTCTCTTATTTATACGTCTAAAGTGTGCCTTTTTTCTTTCAATCTCATCAATCATACCGTTAGAATTACCAGCTTTGGTTGCTAGTAAATCTAGCCATGCTCTCTTCTTTGCTTCAACTTCCATCCGTACCTCATCATCCCACCACAACGTATTATTTTTCCTTTCATTCGTTCTCTTACTTACACCACATACTTTGGTGGCTGCATCCACCAAACCTTTCATGACATTATACCACACAGTCTCGAAGTCTAAATCATTCATACACCATTCATCCATACCACTTATATTTTCTCTCAGTCTACATTTGAACTTCTCTTTCACACCTTCATCTTGTAACCTCTCTATTCTTATACGCTGTAACGCACAGATGTACGATGCCGCCAACGCTTGAATAGACCATTAATTCGGCATAAGACCAAGTAATGATCCGTCCCTACGTTGGACCCCCGGTAAACCCTTGTATCTACCACTGCGCTCCTCATTCTTTCATCCACAATTATGAAATCTATCATGCTTCTATCATCACCTCTTTCCCATGTATACATGTGAATCCTCTTATGGCGAAAGAAAGTGTTCGTCACAAAAAGATTCTTTTCCACACATACGGTGAGGAGGTCTTCACCATTCTCATTTATGCTTTCATCGCCAAACGTTCCTAATATCCTTTCATAACCAGACCTCTTCATCCCAACCCTTCTATTAAAATCTCCTAACATAATAATATTTTCATTTACCTTACATTTCATCAACACCATCCTTACCATGTCCCAAAACTGCTCTCGGATATAAGTGGGCTTAGACATATCTGGGGCGTACACCCCTAGCACAAACAACTTCTTTAAGCCCACTTTCATTCGTATCCATAGCATCCTTGGGCTTACACATTCATACTCTTTCACGCATTGACCCATTCTTTCTGAAAGGATGACACCGACTCCCTGGCATGCCCGCTCGGTCTCGTCTACACCAGACCAGTAAGCGGTATACATGCCATGTGCAGTGGCATCCTTTCCCTTTCGTTTCGTCTCATTTACACATAACACATCTATTCCTCTATCATTCATCATTTCGCATACTTCATCCATCTTATCAATCATTGCTCCACATACATTCAGCGTAGCCAGACGGGCCTCCGCAATCCATTTTTCGCCCCTCCGGGAGACAGAACGTGACGGGTGGCGAACCTCGTCGCCGGTTTTTCTCCCGGAGAACACATAATATATACAGTTTATACAAAGCAATCACGTAGAAGGCTCCATAACGATTTCCAACAACAGCGACGACGTCTTAGATCCCAATCAAAAAGCACTAAATCGGTATCCGTATAACACAGGTCAAAGTAATCGTAAGGGGAAGGTAAGGGTATAATAATAAAAGTTGTAAGGGTATAAGAAAATCCAAAAACGCATAGTACAATACGTAGCAAGAGCAAACGAATGACTGCAAATAAATGACAGCCTGTCATTCATTCATTTTTTTCATCACGTTAATAATTTTTTTTTATATTTTTGGTATAGCTTCTGGGCCTTTGTGCCATTGTAAAACAAGTTCCGTCTCCAAAAGTCTATTGAGTATGATAAACATTGTAATATTACTTTTTTTCCTGGCTTTATTTGAAAATTCTATTATGTGATACGAAATAAGCAATAAAATGCAATTGTTTACGATATTTTACATCACTAGACTCGTTAGAAAATTTTCAGGTCAAGACTGGACATGATTCTTTATCACTTGTATGGGTAATATCTAGTAATAAAATAACTAATATTATACATAACACGATTAACAGTGTTCCGGTCCGTTGTCAACCTCAAAAGTAAGTTGAACTTAAATTCACCATCCGTACTTATAAAAAAGTTAAAGTTACAGCCTATATAAGTCCTACTACTGGGCACAGACCTTCTCTCATTTCTGAAAGGGTTTTAGGGCAAGGAAATGTCCGCTGCGCTGCCCCAATGCGTGTTGGCGAACTTCACATGATGTCTTCGAAATTTTTTTTTCTTATTTCTCAGACATGCATGTTTCCTCACGATGTTTTCCTTCACGGCCGAGCACGTGATAAATCACCACTTAAAATTGCAATTAACAATTTCATTAGTACTGGCTGGTAAATATTTTATCAAGTTTGTTTTTTATATTATAATATTTGCTATTTTATCAGTAAGTACCAATAAATTATTGCAAAGAAAAACAACTACGTATACATTTTCGATGTGTCCCGAATTTAAAATTATTGCTTTTGAATTTAATTTATTTTCATCAATAAATTGAGAATAAATAGGACCGTCGTCAAAAAGATATTCAATATGAATTAAACATACGGCTACGTACCTAAACGACCTGAAAATGAAACGCGGTTGAAATATCCATGCATAATCGTATTTTGAGCAAGGTGAAAAAAATTCGTTTTTCTAACATGACCTTCATAAATATTAATCATAAATTTCAGGCCTCCGGTTTTGAATCAATGTCATGGGTAAGATACATTACATTTCTTCACAGATTTCATTTAAATATCAAGTTTCTATTTTTATATATTAATGTGTTTTTTGGTGTCTATTAAAAATTAAAAATAAGAAGGTGCAAAGTAGCCTCGGTGTTCAACAGGGTATTTTGTGGAGTGTGCGCGGGAATTGCATCACTTAGTTCCTCCCTCCCGGACATTCCACTATCGGACTACCAGATGCTGAGACAGTTACCATCCCCTTTTTGTCAACTAGATTGAAATAATTTACCAGTTTCTGTCTTTCCGTGCGATTTCAATTGTGCAAGTAGACAAACCTGTAAAAAGGAAGAAAGACAATAATGATGACTAATCAACAAAATGTGGTAATGTTTTAAGTAAACATCAAAAACCGTACCATCGTGTGTACCATTACCGTTACAGCCTATTAAAGTCCACTGCTGAATATAGGCCTCCCCCATAGATTGCCTCATAGGGGGGATATTTGCCATAGTTGCCACGCTTGAGAAGCGGGTTGGCAACAGCAACAGTTTTATTTTTATTTTTAGTCTTTATTAGGAATCCAATCTCCTAATTTGTTTCCCTCTGTCGCCTCTTACGACACCCACGGGATGATATGGGGTAGAGGATATTCTTACACCGCCACTACACGGTGGTCATATGAACACACGGCTATAATGTTTAAATTATTAATCTCATAAACCAAAAAGATATGGAATGGAGATTAAAAGCATCAAAGCGGTTGAAGGTCTAGAGCTAGCGACAGAGACTGTAACCGTAGGAATCTGTGAAGCCTTCGAGGGCATTTTGTTATAGGATAAGGGTGACCATCGAGCACACAGTCCACCTGATGGTAAGTGGTTACTGTGGCCCATATACATCTACATCTATCCTCGATTACGAATCAAAGTGCAAATGCGTTGTGCTCCTGAGGACTAAGATGGAATGCCTCGTATCCAGTAAAAAGAGTCTCCGGTTCTCTACACTCATTATACGAAACACAGCATCGTTAAGCTGCTATTTTGCGCTGGCATTCTGTAAGAGCGTGATCCTTCCCCGGTCGAGCCAACCAATTAGTGCTACAACTATACCAGTAATATAGCTGCAGCATGGTTCTACCACGTAAAGAAAAATTGCATTGCTTTGCATTGAGCAAGGCATTGATACCTAATGAGCGATCGGCCATCCATTTCATTTGTTTTCATTCATACAGGCCATTCATTCGTAGTTTATTACTCATCAATGTATATTAATGTATTACGACAATAAAAAAGTTAGTTACAGCCTATATATGTCCCACTGCTGGGCACAGGCCTCCCCTCATTTCTGAGAGGGTTTTAGGGCGAGGAAATGTCCAACGCGCTGCCCCAATGCGTGTTGGCGAACTTCACGTCTTCGAATTTTTTTTTCTTATTTCTCAGACATACAGGTTTCCTCACCATGTTTTCCTTCACCGCCGAGCACGTGGTAAATCAACACTTAAAATTGCAATTTACAATTTCATTGGTGCCGGCCAGGATCGAACCAGGGTTGCTCGCGTACTGTGAAATTTACAGCGAGCGCTAACCATCTGAGCTACCACGGCTCTTTTTACGACAATAAGTATTAATATAAATAAAGAAAAAAAACTTGAGTGCATTTTTACAGACTGGGGGTGAACATTCTGCTGCGGAGGTACTACCTACTATACTTTTTTATTATTTTTCACACAGAATATAAAGTTTTTTTCATCCATTTATTCATTACAGCCCTTCACATGTCCACTGCTGAACATAGGCCTCCCCCAAGGAATACCACAAAGCACACTCCCGAGTCATCTGTTTCCATCGACTTCCTGTGTCTCTTACCAGGTCATCACTCCAACTAGTGGGGCGCCGCCCTGCACTTCGCTTTTCGGTACGAGGCAGCCACTTGAGAACCTTTCTTCGGCTCAATTTTCATTGCGGTGGAACGGAAACGTCAATTTCGCCACGTCGCCAACGTCGCGGCGCGTGAGAAGGCGCGCGAATTCGGGAGAATGCTCGAGCATTCCCGCAAATAGGCTATAGAGGACGTTCAGTTATTTAGTCTAGATCTTTTATTTGACAAGAATGGTTGATTGGATGTTATTTTCATATGATTGCTTATTTGTGAGGCAGAAGTAGAAGAAAATAATGAGAAAAGAAAGAATATCAGAAAGAGGAAAAGAAATATTTGGGTTCATGATTTATGGAAAACGAAAACGTCACCCTTCGCGCCACTTTCCGCGGACTCCACAGACTGCGCCGAACGCCGACAGTAGCCCCGAAACGCGCGACTTATTTTTTGGCTCATAGGTATCTAGTACGCACGTTACACAATCAACATAAAACTCATTTTACTATGTACAATTTCGTTACAAAAATTCGCTTCCATTCCGTTCCGCGGCAGTGTAAATTGAGCCTTTCCCTTAGGTTGTCGGTTCTTCGAGTTATAATTATGGCCGGCCCATTGCCATTTCAGCTTATTCTACTGCGAATATCCTCGCTTCTAAGTCTTTCACGCAGAGAAACTCCGAGCATAATAATAGACCACTTTTATTCAATAAAGTTACCATTTAATTGTTTCGATTTATTTAACGTTTTTGAAATAAAGGCAACGAGGTTTACTTCATGAGGGACTTGAATTAAAATTGTCCATAATCATTTATTACAGATTATTCAAACTGCGTAGCGTATGTCCGTATTGGGTTCAGAAGTGGGGCGGAGTTATAATTTATTATAATAATTCTCATTAAATAATTTCAATTAAGTAAGCGTTATTTTAATAGATGACGGATAAGGAATATTTGATGTATGAAATATAAAAAACACGTTTAATACCTAAGTATTGGTTCTTAAAATTTTAGAAGTAAGAGATAAAAACAATTTATTATTATTATATGAACAATTTATTATATGAACAGAGAGATAAAACTATATAAATAAACAAACGTGAGAATATAAAATTCTAATATAAAATATTATATATTAATATATGCAAGACTCAAAATTCAAAAAAATACCACGCATTATGCCATCTACCTTAGGGACACCTTTATATTTACTTACATAATATTACTTTGTTGTATATTATATATTATATTAAAATCTTAATTTTTTTTATAAAAGAAAATAGCGCGACACTTAAAAATGGTCAATGCTGTGCACTTTCTTTTCTTACACTACGTAGATTATTATTTGTGCTTAGTTTCATCGAAATCGGACAATCAGTCTCAGACGGGCTAACAACAAAAAATATTGGATTCTGGGATACGGGGGCTACGCTACTCTGCGCCCCTATAATCAGAGCGGCGCATATGTAACATTAGTTAGGTTATGATGTAATTTACGAGTAAGGTTTAATGAATGGATGAAATGAAATAAAAATATATTCGATTATGGTGAAATTGGTGATTGGTAATTGGAGTTTTCTGACTAAAGAGGTATTGCATGCAATGTATGTCGGCCACAGCTAGTCTTCTATTATAACAAATAATTTTTGTTTGTTTGTATTTTATGTGCTACCATACCGTTCTTCACTTGCGCGAAGGTATAGGCATAGTACAATTAACTTTTAGTAGATGACGCGCGTATCGTACCGACAAATTTATTTGAAAGTTATATAAATTAAACCATATTGTAACTCTTCCAAATTTAAAACGATATTTTCTCAATTAATTCTTTTGCGGCAGCAACGTGCCGCGTACCAGCTAATTCATTATAAAAAGATAATTTTTGTCCTTTTTTACAGTGCGATGGACATTTTTGCAAAAGTGGTGTAAGACTGCTTTATTTTATACATATATTTATTTTAAAAACATAGACATCACAACACCACAATTATTTTCACGGTGAGAATGAGTGTGGTGCATACAATAAATCTTCTTACCTAGCTAATAGTCCTGATAGTAAGTACTCTAGGTACTGTAGTTCAGGTAAAGCCTGTATGGCGTGATTGCGGAACAGGAAGAATTTCAAATTATTGCAATTCATACAAATATGAACCTTTATCACTTGAGAATAAACTCGTTTTCGAATCACAAAAACTGTTCAAAAGGTCCTAAAACTATCTTAATTGCAATACAAATAAAACTTTTAAATTATTGTGGGAATTAAGTTTAAAAATGCAAAGCAATAAATTTTTTCCTACTTCGAGACCGCGCTTTAGCAAGGTAGGCATTCTCTCAAAAATCTAAGGAAGCCAGTAACCTTTTAATACGTTAGTGGTACCAAAGCATCATGGTGTTTTCTAATTTTAAATTGGTTGCAGGTGGCAATGGGCTACTGCAGCCACGTACCTACCATCATTGTGACTATTCTGTCACTCCAAATTTATGAAAGAAATGTTTTATGTACTATTATGATTTTGATTGCATTACAGCAGAATAAATAATTTGTCGTCATTGTATTTCCCGATTACATCATCATTACAACCCGCCATCACAAGTACATTGCTGAACATAGGCCGTAGATTGTCGACTTTCTGTATGTTTCATCAGGTCGTTACCCAATCTAGTGGTACGTCGTCAAGCCTGCTCTCGTGAGTACAACAGGCTTGTCCGGAGAACATTTCTTCCCCAGTTTCTCGATTGCCGGTCCTCCGAGCTATAGGGCCGGCCTATTGCCACTTCAACCTACATTATCATAAGTCAGGCTATGTCAGGTACTCTTGTTCTTCTGCGGATGGATTCATCACGGATTTTATCACGCTAGAAAACCCTTAACGAGATTCCTCATACAGCCAGCATTAAAGCACCATTTGTACCACAAGTATGCACTTAATGGAATAAATAATATAGCTAGATATATATATTATATAAATAAATAAAAAAACGTGCGTGAGTGTCGTGGAACACTCGGTTGGAACGAAGTTCCTTTCGTAGTATATTGTTATTGATAAACGTATTATATTATTGATTAACAAATACAAATAAATGAATTACTAGCGTCTATTAAAATGAAGCGTCATTTAAAATAATATTTCTTTCATGGCAAGGTAAGAAAAACTGCTTATATTTACTGATTATATTATTCCATCTCGCTCGCACTATAGAAAGGGGGTCGTGGCGGAAAAATCTTACACTTTTTCTCGCCTAGCCCCCATCCGCCAAATTTGTACCGTGCGATAAGGAACTTCATTCCAAAACCCACCAAGAAGGAAGTCCTTGACATCGGAGACCAAGCCGAGGGTTAGGGGTAAAGGGAAAAAAGTCGGCGGACGATGAAGGTGGTATCGGGGAGTATCAACTTCTGAATTAGACGTCTCTGATTAGCACGAAGTTCCATCACGGAGTTCCCATCTGTATTACCTAGGACCTATAGAAAGAAAGACTACAGGAATAATTTATTACTGGTTTTGTTGTAGTGTATGGGAGAGTCTCAGAATTGCACTTCCAAGGTAACAAATGCAATTATTTATAGAGTAAGTGTGACAAACGAGCACGCAGTCCACCTGATGGTAAGTAGATACTGTGGCTATTAAACATCTACATTTATTCTCGATTAAGAATCAAAATGCAGACCAAGATGGAATGCCTTATATCCAGTAAAAGGGTCTCCGGTTCTATACACTCACCATACGAAACAGAGCTATTTTACGCTTTTAATTAAGCTGTTATTTTACGCTGGTATTCTGTGAGAGCGTGGTCCTTCTCCGGTCGAGCCGACCCATTCATGCTACAACCATAATATAGCTGCAGCACAGGCGCGGTCCGAAAGGGAGGGTCACAGAGGACATGACCCCCCCCCCCCAAAATCGTACACGTCAATTGAAAAATCTTCTAAAAGTTTACAAAATAAAAAAAGCAATTTTCTGTCCCTAGCCGCGATGCATTTTATGTTTTGCTGACATCTAACGGTGTTTTTATGAACTACGATGTCATTTTCGGAGGACTGTTTATATTCATCTGATAGATAATATAATGACTGACCTACAGGACCAACTTCCTGCGGATACGATGAACCTGTTCGGATTAGGCATTTTTAACGCCAAAATCTGAATATACAGAAGAAGATCTTCTAAATGTGAAGAAAGTATCAGAATGTTATTCACATTTCTTGAGTGTTGCTGTTGCCACTCTCGTTACAGAGTATCAGCTATGGATTTCAAAGTGGAAACGGTAGCTCATAGAAAATACTGATGCAAAATTTCCTAAATGTGTGGTTTCTACAATGGAAGTGTGCAAGGATAATCTCTACCCAAATATAAAGACTTTGATGAAAATTCTGGCAACTCTTCCTATAAGGCGTGTAAAAACTTGGTTGAGAGCAAACATGTTAGAAGAGAGGCTGACAGGTTTAGCTCTTCTAAATATTCATCCAGAGATAGTCCCAGACGTCTTAAATATTATCACCCGATTTGCAAATAAAAATAGAAGACTTCCATTTGTTTTATAATGTGTGCAATAAAATTGTGTATTGTGCAATAAAGTCTAATTTACTTGACATATTTCATTATTAGTGACCCCCTCCAAAATTTCAGGCTGCGACCGAGCTTGCAGCAGCATTACTCTAACACGTAAAGAAATCTCTATAGGTATCTAAATAAAAATCAATTGCTGTCCGTTAGTCCCGCAAAAACCCGAAAATAGCTAGACCGATTTTGATGAAATTTTTTGTGTGTGTTTGAGTGGTTTAGATCCATAGGTACAATTGGACCCGGTAGGTGGCGCTGTTGTCGAGATCCAGAAATCACCCGTGCGAAGTCGGAGCGGATCGCTAGTATTATATAAATATTTGAAATGTAGTCATTTTGGCCTATAAAAGCATAAATCAATATCAAAATATTCCGTCACATCTACAATGCACATTACGAGTATGTACAATTTATGCGGCATGAATAACGCAAGAGTACTTAATATTAAATTTAAAACAGCCTAGGTTATTATACGCTGCATTTTCTTATACATTCAGACAAAAAAAAAGAAAATCGGTTGGTCTTTTTTACGAATTCAAATGTTTTTTTCGTCTTTTCTGAACCGCACCGCAAAGGAGTGGAATTTTACCTCCGTCTGTCTTTTCGTTCGTTTCAAGGCAAGAGTGAATAGACTGTTGCTGCGCTAAGACAGAGAGTTACCATCTGGGGCTTCATCACCACTTAGCACCAGGGAGGATTATAGTACAAAACTGGCTTATAATAAGTTAAGAACGCAAAGGTTCCCAAAAGGTTATCATATAGGTTTGTCTTTTCACACTTTAATTTTCCGTTTGCCTAGTAGCTGAACAAGCGATAACGTAACTAAAATAACTTTATCTGTATCCTGTTCAATAATTATATTTCATATAGTGTGTATTTATTTATTTATTATTTGCTTTTTAGTATGTATGTTACATGATATACTGTTAAATACTATGTATACATACTATGTCCCTAATGGAGACATGCAAATTTATTTATTCTTAGAAATTATATTTATACAAAATTAACACATCAAAACCAATCATTATTAAATCATTAAATTAGCAACAACAAACAATCCATCCAATTATATTCTAAAGATATCAAAAGTACAACAAAGTAATCAAAAGTAAAAAGTATCAATAAAGGAAATTAAATATTATTTATTATTATATTTACGCGAACACTATATTTCATGTAGTGTTCACGTAAATATAAGAAATTATTATATATTTCATCGTCCAAGACAATTTAAGTTTAAAGTATTACATAACATAAAACATAAACACTCAAGCCTGTCACCCAGAGGGTTAGGCAGAGTTTACGGATTTCCATTTGGCACGACTCTGACACACCTCTCTCGCCTCCTTTACATCCTATCTACGCATACTCGCTCATGGGTAAGGGTACTCCTAATCTGGTCCATTTTCAATATATCGCCAATTTGGTCGATAAACCTTCGTCTAGGGCGTTCCTTCCCGACTCTGCCGTTAAGTATTAATTTTTATATTTTTTTAAGTATTAATAGAATTCATTAATAAGTTAGATGTATATTAATGACTAAACCTATCTTAATTACAGTGCTCTGGATCCGTATGCAAAAGTATAGTACGTATTCTTACGCAAACAATATATTATTATTAATTAATGATGATGATGAAAGGACTTATGCTCAAAAATTCTATTATATTCTCTAGAAGTCCGTCAATGTAGATATCACCCTATTGCCCACTTCTGCCGCCAAGTAGCAGTACTTGTTCTGCTGTGTTCCGGTCTGAAGAGTATAGAGAGCTAGTATAATTACGGACTGTGAGACATTCCATTTTAGCCCTTAGAGGAGACTATAGCCTTAACGCAACTATAGCCTTCTTTGCTTGAACTTAGCTGCGCTCCATTTACTGCAGCATCAACTTACCACCAGGTGGACTGCTTTAATTTCATACCAATAAAGTTCAATGACTTCAAAAAATCTATGACGCCCAATAATAAGGTGACTAATTTTATGAAAGTCTCACAAATTGAGTAACAGTTTAATAATTTTGGGATTTAGTTCATAATGTCATATAAAATGCTGACAAGTGATGAACACATGATGTTTAATCTCAGTCGCAAGTAGCGATATCTGGTGAGCATAAAATTATAAACCCTCACTGCTATTGCGGGATTATCCTGCAGGTGCAGGATCTGGAATGGCTTGCTACCTTAGTCATTATGAATATTTGTCGCTTTAAAAATGTAGATTTATAGTTTCACAAAGTAATACTTACTTACGGTTGTAAGTAAGTATTACTTTGTGAAACTATTATTTTCTAATGTATATAATATAAACACATCAACATAATCTAGAGATATTTTATATTTCATCAAATATCGAAAAATCTATGAAGAATTTTCTGATATTGTAAATGGAAGAATAATAGGTTATTTTAAGGTCTTTAATAAAAAAACTTTTCGTAATTTTTTGTTTTAACTAAAAAAATACTTTTTAAATCGCCGTACAAAATTAATATTATAAAAACTTCATTTCTTCTTATAAATCTATTAATTTTAATTAAAATTGAAAAAATCTTATAAAATCTAATTATTAATAATCAGTGTTGCCACTTCTTACATTAATTACACATCGACATCGTTTGTTCATATTTAAAATTAAATTGTCAATGTCTTGCTGCGGTATGAGGTCCCATGTTCTTTGCAAGTGTTCTCTTTGCAAGTGTTCGTAAAGTTTTTGTGCCGTAATCTCTCAAAGCTTTTCGTTGAAACATGTCCCAGGCATGCTCGATAGGATTTAAGTCGGGCGACTGTGCAGGCCAATCCAAAACTTGAATATCGTGGTCTCGGAGAGCTGCCGACACCAGCCACGCCGTATGGGAAGGAGCATTATCGTCCATGAGTAGAAATTCCTGGCCTATTTGGATTTGTGTGGGACAATAACAGGCTCTACTACCTCCTCGTGGTATTTTTGTGCAGTCATGCTGCCTTGGTTTGAAACGAGCTGGGTTCGTCCGCCAAGACGAACTCCTGCCCACACCATGATTATCCCGCCTTGAGTGGACCTCCTGAGGGTGTCGTAGACGGCTAACTCTACCTGGAGATCTCCAAACGCGTGTTCTTCGTGAATCCGGATGAAACCCAAGCCGGCACTCATCGGTGAACAGCACCAAAGCACGTGGTAGAGCCATGCTGCCGCTATATTAATAGTATAGTTGTAGCGTTTTTAGTTTCGTAGTCTTCTCAAAGAATGAGCAGCTACATAAAGTTTACGACTAACTTCCTGTAACTGAGGACCCCAAGATAAAGTTTTATCGATGTATACACCTATATATATTAGGCACATTAAATTAAATAAGAAAAACAATCTAATCCCTTTCCTTAAATAATATCAGTAGAACAATTTTAATTTTCTTTGACGTAACGAATTACTAACAATTTTGCCGCCGTATTTTGTTTTTTTCTTTTGTTTTTTATTTACATTTTTAAAATTTTGAAAATAGAGTAAAAGTGGTTTCAATCTTTATATATAAACTTTTTATAGAAACTAAAAATATTTTAAACTATAAAGTCGTAAATAATTTAGGATTATGTTGATGTGCGTATGCTGATTATTCCATCGTTAGATAAAATTGATATCATATGTCATAGGATAAACTACAACATAATATACAAATTAAAAATGACAGTTGTACGATTAAATTATTAATAGCCTGAATAAAAAAGTGAAACAACTATTTCACTACGTATATAATATCCACTACATTATATCGTTTCGTGGTTGTCGTAAGAGACGACAGAGGGAATTTAAAAAAACTGCATTATCTTCATACCTAGATAACAACAAAAAAAATCTGCGGTTGACCCGCCCGCCAAGCGTGGCAACTATAAAAATCCCCCCTATAAAGCAATCTATGGTGAATAATAATCTAGAGGCCTATGTTCAGTAGTGGACTTATATTATAGGCTGTCATGGATGGATGACGTTACATTACGGAAATCCATTATATCAATGTTGTAAAAAATTAATTTGCTTATATCCGCGTAATTAAATAAAATGATGTGTCTTACCTACTTTGAAGAGCCCTCCCTCAATTGCGTGCACTATCCCCGTTACCACCAATCCCAGTACCACTACTCCCAACACAACTACACTAGGAAAGACGACACGTGTTTCGCCTTAATACGAGGCATCCTCAGGTGAAGTAGACTCTGCGGTGGCTGACCGCAGTCACGGTTTTTTTACAAGTTTAAAATTATTTATTTTATCGCCATCGCAATCTTTTATGATTTTAAAACTTTTCAGTGCTATGGACAAAAGTGTTCTTCAAACGTTAGTATTAAATAATAATTTAATAATAAAGTTAGTACTAAATTAATTTTGACGTTATAGAGGCAGACTGCAGCTACATTATGGTATGGTTGCAACAGGAATGGGTTGGCTCAACCGGGGAGTGTAAAAGTTGTGCAATTTAGAGAACCTAAGACCCTTTTTACTGGTTAGAAACCCTTCTTTCATCTTAATCCTCAGGGGTGGTCAACGCATCGTTATTTTGATTATTTATCGAAGTGAACTGTATGCTCGATTGTCACCATTATTCTGTACAAAAATAATTACGTTAAATTTGACGCGAATACTTACACAACGTATCAGTTTCACTAATATTTGATTCCAGTTGAGCACATTGTGACTTTGCTTATGGAAAGTACTCCTTATTTACCACTAGTTTGACTAGCCAAAATTTACTGCAAGGAATATTTAACAATAATACACAATAAAATGTATTAAGTACAAAAGTATTTTTTGAATCTGCTTTGTAGCGAAAACCTCATTCCCAGGTAGGATGAAATAGGGGTGGGATGCCACTCTACTATATTACAATATTATATGTAATTATAATAGGGGTCTAAATACTCCCCCAAGGAATGCTACTTAACATGCCCCGAAATCACCTGCACCCATCGACTTCATGCATGTCCTACCAGGCTGTCACGCTATCTATTGAAAAACATACTTACGTATTCTTTCGCTAAATAATTTTAACCGGTAATAAATAGTCTAGAAAATACAATTTATAAAATTAAAAATATTATAAGGACATATTTATTTGGTTAGTAATATAAATAGACTAGTAAAGTTAAGTTTCGTGTATTTAAAAATAACTCAATTAACATTTTTTTATTACTTTAGTGTACTGGGGAAGGTTGTAGCACAGGGGTAAGTATGAAAATGGACACACTTCATACGCGGATATTTTTTAGAGAAATTTTACTAAGTAAATTATTTTACTAAGGAATATTACCTTATAACTTCAAAAAAGGGGGGAGGTTCCCACAATGCGACTTGTATGTATTGTACCCTGTAGTGACGGTGTAAGAATATCGTAGCTATCGTGTCGTAAGAAGTGATAGAGGAAAACAAACCAGTTAAAGGGCAGCATCGTCTTTCTAATAATATCTAAAAAATTACAAAAAGACTGTGGATGCCAAACCGACGAGGCTTGACGGCTAGGGCAAATATCCGCCCCTATGAGGCAAGCTATAACGGATCCGATTTTAATGACACTTTTTTCTCCTCATGGGTCTCACTTGAATTTGAAGGAAAAAATCCACCTTCAATAACAATAAAATAGGGGATGAAATTTTTAATGTAATTATTTAGACAATAATCTGTTGTTACCTGGAGATTGATAAGCGGGATATTTGCCATACTTGGCTTAAGGGAAGCTTGGAGGAAATGTACGAGGATGTCTCTAAAGCCATGCATTCCTCCAAAATTCACTATACGGTGTTAATAGACAATACGCAAAACTAGGTGCAAGAGAGTACGGTGAGCTGAAGGTAGGGAAATTCGGGATAGGGCAACGGCACCCAAGGAGCCAGCAGCTGGCCGACTTCATGGAGAAAGAGGAACTCCTCATGATGAAATGTTTCTTCCAGAAGCGGCCCCACAGAAAGTGGACCTGGTCAAGCCCCAATTGTTCGACAAAGAACAGAGAAGAAGAGAATTCAAAGAGAGATTGAATTCAATATAACGACTAGGCAACTGTTCAGTGATGTCTCAGTGATACCGAGGGTGGAATGGTGAAAGGCACATTGAAAGTAAACGTTAAGTTAGAGAGGTCACGTCTAATGAAGTCAACGGTCAAATCAGCTCAAGGGTGTCATAAGAAGCGACAGAGAAATGAAAGTTGCTGCTGCCCGCAGATTAGAGAACTTTGAGAGAACTTTTTGGTCTCTAATCTGCGGGCAGATTTCCTGTTTCCTGGAAATTTTCCAAAATTCCTGATAACAACTACAAAGTTAATAAAACTACTAAATACATATATATATAAAGATGCTGCTGTCATGCCCGCGTTCGCAGTACTAAATATCGTCTTGTATTATAATTTCTCTGTAGGTGAACCCTGTGCATGCGTGCGTGCGTTGCGAGACGCTTATATGAAGCTTCCGCGCTCTCGTTCACTCTTCACTCTGTCACAAGCTCGTGAGAACAGCTGGCCTACGTATATACGAAAAATATGATTTTAAATTTCGAGTATTCTCGTCCTTTATTAGTTTATTACTATTTGTACTTTCAGTGTGAAGGAGAAACATGCGTTTCGCAGGTAAAACTTTTTTACATAAGACATAATATGATACATGTGTACTGAAGTTGGCCTTGCCGATCAGTGGAATGGAAGTCTACAAGCATCAAAGACGCTACCCTCTTTGTCATCTACTCCAATGAAGCAGTTTCACTGCTGAACAACAGCCAACTGCTTGGCAATCCAGTGTGTAATGATAAAAGTATTTTTAAGGCGAAAGGTAAACTATTTTTAATTTTTTATTTTAAGGAGTAGGTACCTACGTCGGGGTAGATACCATCCCATTACCTATTTTGAGTGCTGATATGTTCCGGCCTGAAGGGTAAATAATTACAAACTGTGAAGCATTCCGTCTTATAGTCCTTGAAGATGCCAACGCCTTTGTAACCTATTTTTTATTTTTTAAGTTGGTTTCTTGGGCTACAGGAGCCACTTACCAAGTGAAGAACTTTTAAAATGTATTTTAAAAGTTCTTTTTAATAAAGTATGTAGTTGTAATTCCGATATCCTTTAACGCTAGCAAAATATTAATGTGTGTTTATTTATTTTCAGTGTAACGCCGGGGACTGTAGAGCGTTTGTAAGTACATACGACATACAATTGTTTGACGGCCTACCTTTTCATAAATTGGTGCACCCAGCTGATTAATAGGCAAAATATACATATAGGGCATATCCCTCAAGATTTGTGTTTAAAATATTATTATACTAAATACCTATCGCGTGTGTTAATTAATACTAGATGACAATTATTATATAAAAAAAATGTTGATCTTTAATGTTTTGTTATTGTTTAACCTTAAAGTATGTTGTACATCTTAATTTAATATTTTGTATGTCTATTGGCGGAATATAGAGAACCTAAAGTATGTTTTATTATGTACGAGTACACATATCGAGATTTATAAATTAACCTATGTTGATAAAATAAACATATTTGAATTGATTTTAAGGTTAGGTACAGTGACCAAATGCGGAACCCTAATTTCACAGATTCGGGGCAACGTTGCCGGTGCATTTAGTTCCCATTAGTTCAACGATTGAATTTTTTTATTTTCTCTAGTAGATCAACGTTTTTTTATAAAACTGATATACGATGATGATACTTTGTCACCTCTGAGGACGAGACTTCCTAGACTGAGACCTAGGCAAAAAAAAGGAGTCCTAACGCCTATAAATTAATTGCTAAAATTTAATAACCCCTGGGAATGAGGTGATCGCTTGTAACATGTTGTAAGCTGTTATTTTTTTAAAAGTCCCCCTTGGTTTCTTGCTAGCCCTTCCCAGGACAGAGGTTTTTTTCGAAATAGTGGTAAATTAAATAAAAGATTGACTTTCAGTAAGTATTATTAATAGGCTATGTTGAATAAAAAAGTTTCTGTTTCTATTATATATAAATCCCTTTAAGAATTGAACTAATGGGCCAAACTATTAGAACATTCACCACCTTGCTATGGGTACGGCTATGGTATTGGCTGTAAGTCATCTGTCCAGGGTGGTGTATTTACGCAAATGGGCAAAGTACCGAATGCTTAGCAGCTGGACGCTTGTAAAAATCAATGAAAACGCTCTTGATATGCTGTTGTATGCAACTACAGATATATAGGTATAAATACTGCATAGGTATATAAAGAGGTATTCAATCATTTTTCATTTATCATATCATGGCAACTATGGCAGCAGCGGAATTTAGATAGGCTGGAAAGATGATGATGATGACGATGATTCAATCGCCTATCAAACACTGCTGAACATTGGCCTACTCTATAGATTGCCGCATAGCGGTGATGTTAGCCAAAGTTTTTTTTTCGTATTTTTGAGTAGTTGTCATCAGGAAGCTGCTGATGCCCGCAGATTTTGTTCTATAATCTGAGCTGCTGCACGCTGCTTCATTTCCCTCTGTCGCCTCTTGCGACACTTTTGGGCTGATGTGGATTTAATTATTCCATTCTCTTAAGCCGCCTCTATTTAATCAATATCAACAGTCATTTATCTATTTATTAATAGACCTTTAGGTTGATTTAGAGAGTTCTTTAGAACCATTACAATTAAATTTATTCTTATTATTATGATTACCTGCCATATCTGCCATTCAATAATGTAAACGTTAGCTATTTCTTCCATATATATATATATATATATATATAGTGAAAAGTTTTATATAAGTGAAAAGTCCTACATACTACTATGTAAGTAATACTACTCTACTACATACATAGATAGCTATTATGTAAGTAAAACTGCCAAATGAATTGGGTGTTTCACAATATTTTTAATTCGCATAATATTATGGTGTATGAAATATTCCGTCTGTCATTCATAGAATGAATTATATAAATTACGTTATTAAGCATAAATTATGTATCTTTCAGTGCACAGGACGGTCATGTGTCGCGAAGGTTTGTATATATTTATTTAGAATAGTTTTATATTAGCCAATATTGTTTCTTGTTTCAAATGAATACAGGTGAGAAATTGTTTGTTTACAGTGCACCGGATTGAACTGCGCAACGAATAAGGAGGAAAAGAAAGAACATCAAGTGATACCACCTCCTCCGCCATCATATTATTAAATCATAAAACACAGAGCATAATTAAATGGATTCAACGGATAACAGCTCTTTTTTGTCTTATAGTGAATTAGTTGGTTGACTAACCGTCTACTTGAAAATCGAGCGTTTGATTTTTTTTTACCTTAGTCCGATTTCAACAGATATTTCCGATGTAACTATAATTTTTATACGGATTTACTGAACCTTATGGCCCCGGAGACATGAACTTCTTGAGACAAACCTAAAAGTCTCGGATCACAATCTCATACTATGAACGAGTTATGATTAAGAAAAAAACACGACAGTCACTATTACGCCAACTATAATGTAGCAATAACGTATCAGACCCGTGTACGCGTTCAGTGATCGTATCATGGCCATACAACATGTATTAAATAAGACTACGATGCCCGTTCTATCGGTTGCAGCCTATTTTGTTCAGAACACGCGTCAGGAGTGAAGTGCTTTTGATGTGAAAATTATTTACCAAATACCCATACAGTGGCTATTAGAAAAGCTGTAAGAGAATTAGCAATGATTGCTACAATTGTATAATGTCCTCCAGACCGAATTTCGGTCACGGCGGGCAGTCTTAACGGAGACTAGCCATCGGCGCAGGACAGGATCAAGTGTATGCGCAAGCACCGGTGCACTCTACTCCCTCACCCTCATAGTCCAACGGGACATCTGTCTTCTATGTGGTCTTTTCTATGTGATCGTATAAAAATGTAGAATATTGAAATTTTATCACCAAATGACTCGTTCTTCTTAACTTATATAAGTTCACTGTTGAACACGGGCTTCTTTCGCCATAGGAAGGATTTACCATAGTCCCCACACTTGACTGGTGGATTGGCTGTAACAACATCAGACGTCTCCAACCTTAAACTACCCGTTTGCTACCCGTCACTGGTATGCATATATTGCGTTTGGCGTAAACGGCATGAAAACGCCATCTGTTAAAAACCTTTAGATCTTTCTGGCCCTTTCTTTAATAAGTATAAGGTAATTTAAAAATAATGCAACTTAAATTTTATCCTGGACGATTGTATTAATATTAGGTCTTTACCTATGAATTTGCCGTTTTTTATGAAATAAGTTAATGTAATTTTTTTTCTATATATTTTATTTCCAATAATCAAAGTAATCACCCATGCAATCGATGCATCTTTTTTAGTTTCTTGTTTCTTCTTTTTTCAGTTTGTTGATGCCCTTTTTGAAGACATCAGCTGGACAGGCAACAAATTCTTCAAAGGCATTTTGTACTGCATCTCGGGAATTTTTTTTCCCGCCAAAAAGTTATCCAAATTCTGTAAAAAGTAGAAGTCTCTAGGTGCAAGGTCTGGTGAGTAAGGCGAATGACGGAAAGCTTCCAACCCCAGCTCTTGTAACTTGGAGACCGTCTGTTGTGCAGTATGAGGTCGCGCGTTGTCGTGCAGGAGCAGCGGGGAGGAGCGATTCACCAAAGCTGGTTGGAGACGTGCGAGCTTCTCCATCATTGTGTTTAGTTCTTCACAGTGCACATTTGCAGTAATGCTCATCCCGTTTGGTAAGAAGCTGTGATGAATGACCACCAAACAGTGACCATCACATTTCTAGGGGTAATAGGTCATTGTTTAGGTGCTGAACCAGGAGCCAACCAACTTGCTGAGCGCTTGCGATTGTCATACAGAATCCATTTTTCGTCGCAGATAACAATGCAGTTCAAAAATCCTTCGTTTGTGTGCCTGTTGAGCAGTGCATGGCACGTCTCGAGGAGTAATTCGCGCTGGCAATCATTGAGTTCGTGTTGCACCCATTTGTCAAGCTTTTTTACCTTGCCAATTTGACGCAAATGGACCGATATTGTTTTGATGCTAACGTCGAAAGCTGCTGCTAATTCAGCCGTAAATTAATTTCGTTATTGTCAACCAAAGTTTTCGGACGACCATGGGGTTCATTTTTCAGGTCGAAATTTCCAAAATGGAAGTGGGCAAATCAATAACATGTTTTTAAAATAAAATTAATTTGAAATTAGAATTCTTAGCCAAACAAAAATTATTTTGATTTGAAATGGCCAGTACTGCCGAACGGCAATTTCATAGGTAAAGACCAATTATTACAACGGTTAAGAGGGTAATAAAATATAGCAAGGACAAAGAACCTGTTTAAAATTAACGTAATCTACTGATGTAGCGTCTCCATCAAAGTGCACATCACAAACATCCGAGACCTGCACTGTAATCTCAATGCAGTCCACTACCACCTTGAGACTGACAAGCCGCACTTACTCTTCTTGACTGAGATGCAGATCAGATGTCCTCTAGATGCGGCTACCCTGGGTACACATTGGAGCATAATTTCCATCAGCCGGAGTCTGTGTTTACGTCCGCAACGACATCTGCTGTAAGCGTCTTCGTCACCTTGAAGACCCCACTTTCTCTACGATCTGGGTATTGATAGACACAAGAATGGATAAAATTATTTATTCTTGTGTCTACCGACACAGCGGTGACGAGGAAACAACTAGGCTATTTGAACATCTCAGTGAAGCCTCTGATGTGGCTCTAAATCGGTACTCTAATGCACAGTTGGTTTTTCTGGGGGACTTTAACGCCTGTCATCAGGACTGGCTGTTCCCATACCCGAAGACCGACCACGCTGGAAGAGAGGCGTGGAATTTTGCCTTGTCGCTGGTGCTCTCCCAGCTGGTACAACAAGCGACTAGGGTACCTCATGTGGATAGGCACACAGCCAACTGCCTTGACCTTCTGCTGACGACCGATCCAGACAGGTACGATGTTCAGGTTACCTCACCCTTGGGAACTTCAAACCACTGTCTGGTGAAATCTGTGTCGTTATATTCCTCATCTAGCTACGATTTCCACGGTGTGAAGCCAGTGTGGCGATACAAGGCAGCAGATTGGGATGAGATGCGCTATTTCTTTGCATCTTATCTTTGGTGAAAGATCTGCTTCTCGTCTGAAGATCCGTCGAACTGCGCGGATACCATAACCCATGTGATACGTCAAGCGATGGAGTATCTGATTGACTGGGTGAAGGACTTTCTGAGTGAACGATTTCTCCGAGTCGTCATCGATGGCTGCTTGTTCGGTCCTATCGCGACAAACGCCGCAGTTCCTCAGGGATCCGTTCTCTCCGCAACTCTCTTCTTGCTGCATATAAATGATCTGCCCATTCCCGGTATCTATGGGAATGCAGACGACAGCACAGCTGTGGAGAGATCCCAACCAAGTGCCCGGGCTAGTCGGGATCAAATCCAGTCCGAAAGAGAAGCTATGGTTGAGCGTGTGAATCTCACACTACAGGCAGTCTCCGAATGGGGCGATGCCATACTCGTGAGATTCGACGCCTCCAAAACACAAGCGTGTCTTTTCACCGCTAAAAGGACCCCGCTCACCCTAGCTCCTACTTTCCGGAATGTATCCTTGGAGTACACTGACCGCCTTCAGTTGTTAGGGGTTGAATGTTCTCCGAACCTCAACTATGGCTGGTTCATTGAGTCCAGAGCCAAAGCAGCCGCAAGGAAACTTGGTGCCCTTGCAAGGATGCGGCGGTACTTCACGCCGGGACAGCTTCTTACCTTATATAAAGCGCAAGTCCGGTCGTGCATGGAGTACTGCAGTCACAAAAGGGCTGCTGCTGCAAAATGCCATCTGGCAGCGTTGGACTCAGTGGAAAGACGTGCTAAGAGGTTCATTGGTGGTGACCTTGATATGGTTGAAACCAATCTTGTCAGCCTCGAGCACAGGCTCAGAGTAGCCAGCCTCTCGGTATTCTATAGGATGCATTTCGGTGAGTGTGCGCAGGAATTACACGCTTGAATTCCTCTCTCTCCTTTCCACCATCGGACAACCAGGCGGTCAGCGGATCTTCACCCCTTTGTTGTCGATATTCCACGCATTAGAACCAAACGGTTTGCTTCGTCTTTTGTAATACGTACAGCAAAGGAGTGGAATAATTTTCCGGCGTCTATCTTTATGTCCGAATGAAATCGGGGCGTCTTCTAGGCAAGAGTGAATAGGCTTTTGTTACGCTAAGACAGTGCGATTTACCATCTAAGGCTTCATCGCCACTTACCACCAGGTGGGATTGTGGTCAACACTGGCTTATAAGAAGTAAAAAAAATGTAATTACTACGAGTACGTTGTTTGACTCGTTGCTCAGAAAAAAGACGCAGGCGCTTCAACAACAGGACGACATAGGACCAGGACCTGATTTACCCACAGGATAACTAGTCTGAAGCCTAGGGCACAAGGTTGCAGGGGGCGCTTAGCTTGCCTTTGCAAGCAACACTTATGTACAGAGTAAAATTTGGTATAATATTCTCAATAAATAATAAAGGTAAAAAGCAAATAAATAGATTGTACTGAATTATTTATACCTTTCGTCTTTTGTTGACTTACTGTGTGATTCAAAGATTTTATGCTGCTCAAGCTATCTTCTCTATCTCTAATTTTATTAAGGTGTTTTCCCAAGGCTGTCGAAGGGAACTTCTGTCAGCCATGTGTTTCATCTCTGCCCAGGGAGAACGACTCACTGGCCCATGCCGCAAAGAAGAAAGTCGATCTTTTAGGATGTCTTTTTGAGTTCAGCTCGACTCTCGGTGACAGGGGTACACACCAACGAGCATCCCGCGGTGTGAGTGCTTCATGCTGGATGTGCTGTTTACACAGCGCCCGGTACGCGAAGCACTCCTTACCCTGGACGTCAACATGTCGGGAGGGCCTTCTATTGTGCTAAAGAGGGGTGCTCCCGAGTTAGCACCGGGTCTAATGCTTCTTTTCCGGTACTCATAGGAGTACCGGAAAGCTTTAGTGCACCCTATCCCTAATAAAGCAACCGCTCAGATACGTCCAACTACATGCTTATCACCGTCGCTTCCGTGTTATCTATAATAATGGAATCCATTATAAACTGCCAGCTCATAAGGTACCTTGAGGACTACCAGCAGATTAGTGACCGCCAATGCTGATCGCATTTAATCAGCTGGATCTAGTTCTAATCTTCTAATTTACCTAACTCATAGATGAGTGGAAGCAGTAGAGTGCAAGAGGGAGGCCTTGGCCGTTAATTTGGACATAACGAAGGCCTTCGATGGATTTTGGTACAAAGCGCTTCTTTAAAAGCTTTCTTCCTACGGGCTTCCCAGGAGATTGTGCAACTGGATCATAAGTTTTCTTGTAGATCGGAGTATCAAAGTCGTAGTAGACGGTGCATACTCCGATTACGAGCCTATTAATGCTAGTGTTCCACAAGCCTGCGTGCTATCACCTAAGCTGTTTCTTCTGTACATCAATTATATGTTGCTGTCACTGGTTCTAACAATGGTGATGCTTTTTACACCGGCCGTGCTAATATTTCTCGGGAACACGTCATCGAGTGTCGAAACAAACTTGTGTCGGAAGTCGAGTCTTTGATAAACAAAATCTCGGATTGAGGACAATTCTAGTACAGTTTAAACTTCAGAAGACACAGGTTTACGCATTTACCGCTATAAGGAACCCTTTTGTCGTATCTCCTCAATTTCAGGACACTGCCTAAGTTGCCTCAGCCAGCATCGCAATTATTGGCATCGTTCCGCGTTCTCTTGGAAGAGAAGGCCAAATTGGCGGCAAAGTTTGGCGTGCTCGGCAGGGCGGGACAGTATTTCATGCCTGAACACCGCTTGCAACTTTACAAAGCACAGGTTCGGCCCCACATGGAATACTGTTCCCATCTCTGACCGCATCCAGCGCATAGCGGCTCGAATCGTCGACGACCGAGTTCTTTCTGATAGGCTCGATTTACTGAAGCTGCAAAGATTGTCTATCGCATTTACCACGAGGAGTGCATTGAAGAAGTGTTCGGATTAATAATAGCCGCCAAATTCCACCAACGCACATCGGGACAAAACTCACGCTAATATCCACACCATCTGGATGTTTGGCGGTTCACCATGACTGTGCGATTAACTAGGAGTTTTCTTCCTCGCAATACTTCTTTGTGGAATCATCTGTCACCGGCGATTTTTCCGAACCAGTACGACTTATAGACTCAAGAAACGAGCTTACTTCTTTTAAAAGGGCCGCCAAATTCCTGGTGTTGCAGTTGTGATTGACACTTACTATCAGATATTTTTTATTTAATGTGCCGATACGATGCCGATACCACATGGCAGGACTCCTTTACACATTAATTTATATGCATCCATTTAACATATTATGGCGGTATATGTGTACGTTTTCCAATTTTACTTCTAAAAACATTCCATTGGTATGTGGATGTGGATGACCCTGTTATTTAATTTTTGGTATTTGTATCTACTCGTATAATGTCAAAATTATGATAGTCCAGCCATGGTAGGCCAGCTAATGTAAAAGACGAAGGGGAAGAAGGGCACATACTACAGTAAGATTCTATAAACTTTCCAGAAAGGAATCCACAGAATTACCCAAACCCAAATGCATGTTGGCGAACTTTACATCTCCATAATTTTTTAAGACTAAATTTATTTTGTAGCAACATACTTAGCGACCTGAGCTTAATTTCCGCTAACCGTGACATCACTAATATTAACTTTGTTGCAGTTTATGATGATGATAATATAATCACTACGTTTTATGGCCAATTTTCAACCAGAGTATAGTTTCACAATAAAAGTAGGTAACTGTCAACATAATATTATACGCGCTAGTACTTCTTATTATAAGTTAGTGATATTATATACAGTACAGTCGACTCGCGATAATTTGAAACTCAAGGGACCAGTTACCAAGAGTTCAAAATAACAGCAGTTCAGATAACTAAGAGGGACGGAGGAAAAAATGAAGTAAACAAGAGTTTGATCAAAATTCGTGATTTATAACTTTAAACATTTGTACAATTATTCAGAAATGTTCATTTTGAAAAGAAGTCTCTCTCATTTATGTAAACAATCGATAGGTCTGTGCATGTTAAACGTTTCAAATTATCGAGAGTAGGGAAGACCAGACTTCAAATTATTGCATGTAGGCTGGTAATGGCAAGATTTTTTTTTTATAGCATAAGGGTGACAAACGAGCACACAGTCCACCTGATGGTAAGTGGTTGCTGTTGCCCATAGACATCTACATCTATCTTCGTTAGCGAATTTAAATGCAGATGCGTTGTCAGCCGTGAGGACTAAGATAGAATGCCTCTTTTCCAGTAAAAAGGGTCTCCGGTTCTCTACACTCACCATACGAAACACAGCAGCATTAAGCTGCTATTTTACGTTGGTATTCTGTGAGAGCGTGGTCCTTCCCCGGACGAGCCGACCCATTCGTGCTACAACTATACTTTTAATATAGCTGCAGCATGGCTCTACCACGTAAAAAATACTAATAATACTAAATACTTTTCCTTCAACTTCAAATTACCCAGGGGACCAATTAATATCGATTTTATTCAATTTATCAAGTATTTTTCAAGGGACCGGGAAAAAATTTCAGATTTATCGAGAGATTCAAAGTAACGAGTGGCGAATTAACGAGGTTCGACTGTATTTGAATGTGAATCTTGATTTGAATAGCCTAATTCAAGAGGTAATCTTTTTATCATTTTAAAAGGTACTTATTTTGAATTTACAAAGAAAATACGGTTTTTCATATTGTCATTAATGCTATGCTTGTACGAAAATGTGTGAAAATTGCGATAAAAAAGACATTATTATGGCAATACATTTTATAAAGAATGCATCTGATCTATCTTTGAAGTTCCTGAACCTGAGAGCAATAACTAAAACATTATTGTTCTGAGGCCGGAAGTCAGAAAAATAGGAGTATTTTGCAATTTCAAAGATTTAAAGATATGAGGCCAAATTAAAATTACATTAGTTAGTTGGTAATTTGTCCAATATTTTCAAAAAGTATTCTTTTTTAAATATTGTTTTTTTAGTAATTGGAATAACTCTTTCAAAAGGGATTTATAAGACTACAGAAAGTTTTTTATTCTTATCACAATTCCTAATGGATTTATTTCAAGGGTTACATGTAACTTCTGTAAAATTGTAAAGATGGATTTGATGAATTTTTGAAGAGTATTTATTGAATTGTCTAGTTACACAACATTTTAACTAGGCCATTCATTTGGGGACACATTAAATGAAGAAAATTTTCAATTGCACTGGCGATGGCGAAAATACTATTAACCGTACGAGTCCTTAACAAAAAAAAAGCAATTGACATCTGTCACTAAATCGTAGTGATGAGATAATCGATTTTATTTAAATCGATAAAACAATCGCGGGTCATTAAAATATATTGGTTAATCGATCAATCATTGATTATTAATCGTTTGTCCACTTTAAATAAACTAGACTCTAGACTGACCCAATACTAAATAAGTTATTGGTAGTTCATATTCATAGCATTCTGTTTTATTTAAGAATAAATCAGAATATTAAAATGGGTAATATAAAGTTAGATGCACGGGCAACCTTAGAGTATAAATAAGCATAGCTTGCTTATAAATATTGAGATTCCGCTGGCGCCGTCGCCCGCGTGCGGTCGTGCGCTAGCGGAGTCCGCCAGCTGACCGAGCACCCGTCCCCGTACGGGTTTTCTCCCTCAGTCAGTTCAGTCGAGGAATTAAACGTCAGTCCCGTCCCGTCCCCCTCAGCTAGCGCCGCCGCCCCCGTGCGGTTGTGTTAGCTAACCACGCTCCCGTCCGCGTATGAGAGTGCCCTCCCACGCTCCCATCACCGAACGGTTGAGGGCCCTCCCGCTTCGGCTAGCACAGCCGCCCCCATGCGGTTGTGCTAGCTGTCTCACCGTCCCCGTACGGTGGGAGCCTTCCCGTCTCCGCCAGCCGCCCTTGTGCGGTTGTGTTGTGCGCCCGCGCTCACCATTGAACGGTGAATGCTTTCCCTTCCCGCCTCCGCTAGTACCGCCGCCCCCACGCGGTTGCGCTAGCAGTCAGTGCTCACCGTCCCCGTACGGTGAGTACATTCTCGCTCATGCGACTCTCACTTCATCACTCCAGCACCGCCGCTATTTGCATCTGTGTTGGTTGACTCGCGCTTCCGTCCCCGGACGGTTGTGCCTCACGCCTCCCTCTCCCCGAGGGAGATCGTCTCCGATTCAGCGATAAAGTTTTAGGGCTAGAGCCGTTCTCAGGTGGTGTTTAGTGGGTAGGCAATTCTTCAAAGTGAGTCCCACAAAACTGCGTGGTATGCTATGAGAATTCACCACCACGCAGCCGGCTGCGTGGTTATGTGGGAGGCCACTTAGAATATTTACAAAAAAAATTGTAAATATTCTAAGTGGGCGACCGAGTTTTGATCGGCGTTAGAAAAAAATACTTTTCTTTTCACTGACTTTCTTACTTACCACGAGATCTCCAAAACTACACACTCAATTGACTTTAAATTTGGCATATATACTCTTGTCTCGACTTAGACACCAAGTGAGAAAGAATTTTGGAAAATTCAACCCCTGAGGAGGTTAAATAGGGCGTTATAGCTTGTATACAAATATAAGTATTTAATGATGTCAATGATGTAATAAGCTTTAGCCTAAAAAAACCCTTATTACTCCTAATTTCGTTGTAGTGTTGATGTAAAAATATATTAAAAATCGATTATACATCAAAACTTTAAGAGATAGAAGAAAAAGTGTAAGGAACTATTTATGTAAAATTTTAAATCAAAAATGTTTTGTTTGAAACTTTTTCTTAAATCTTTTATAGTTTATAAGAAATGCTGTTAAATTAATGGTATTACTGGAAGTGAAATCTGGAACCGCGTGACAAACACCGGGTCAAATGGACGGCGGTATCGTGCGATCTTGTCAGCTTCAAGTAATCGATTTGCCCATACTATTGCGAACAAAATCAACGCAATCGCAACTCGAGTTGATAAAATTACAACTCGGCTTGGAAGTTTAATCCGGTCGGTTTAAACTAAAACTGCGTAACGTATACCGGTTTGTTAAATCGAGTTGACTCATCTCTATTACTTGATTAAATTATAATTAGTTTTTCCTCCTTCTTCAAATTTTGTATCCAATCCTAACTAAGAAATTTATTAAATTTAGCAAAGGTCAAGGTTAAACGAGGTCGGAATAGTCAGTCTCAAAACTTTCGCTTTTACTTTTTTCATAATGTCGTTCCCGAGATCTTGCGACACCTTCGTTGTTCTTCCTCCACTGACGAAAAATAATGAAGTTATCTTTGGAAAAAACTCCGACAGGCCTCAGAATGAAGTTCAAGAAGTCGTCTATATGAAAAACAGAGCTCTGGATTCTAAATTAAAGGTAAATACCAATAAAAAAAATAACAGTTAAACTGTCCATCAACCCATTACATCCTGTAGGTGTAATGGGGTGATGGACTGTTTTGTAACAGGTGACTATGGGGAAAAGCCTGAAAGACCTAATGTTTCCGACAGATCCTCCCGTTTATGACCGATCGGTGATGAGGAGCAGTATCAAAGGCGTCTGATAGTGTGATCACCAATCAGCCTGTCAAGCGTGACCATTAAGGCAAATCCAATCCTCATAATAATGTCCAGCTGTAAACTTTTACAGACTAATGATGACGAACATCCCCCAAGTAACGTCACAAAGAACGGCCTTTCGCTGCCTGCATCCATTGACTTCCTGCATGTCTTACTAGGTGGAGATTGCCACTTTACAACCTTTCTTCCTCATTGATTGTCAGTTTGTCGAGCTTTATAACAGGCCTGTTGCCACTTCACCCTGGTACTGTACATAGTTGTTAACAGAGGCCAAATTAAACTTCTCTAGAAAAGGGTATTAAATTTCAAGGGAAAGAAAAAGGAACCTTTTGCCTTTCCTTTAAAGTTGTCAGCTCATTAAGTTAATTTGAACAAAAATTAATTTATTTCATACAATATTTATAGGGGATGGAAATAAAATGAGCTATAGTGAAAGAATTTTAAAGCTTATAAAATATAATATTTCAGTGCACTTATATAACTATTGATGAAAGTTCCGATCCAATCAACAGTGTGATACTTAGTAAGCCGGCATGGATGTGGGGCGCAGAGATGGGTGCCAATGACAAGAATGTTGTTATTGGCAATGAGGCTGTGTGGACAAATAATAATGAAGGAGAATCGGATGCCAGGCAAAAGAGATTGTTGGGTATGGATTTAGTGAGGTGATTATTGATTTCTTTAATTGGCATGAATCAATTTAGAATTTTCTAATTTTATTTTTTAGCCAGCTGTGCCTGCAACTTTGTTCACATAGAAACTTTTTCTATAATTACTTTTAAACCAATGCTGGGTAAATTGATATGAATTTACTTGGTTTAAAGCTTTATTCCTTTGGGGTTAATTTTAATTTTATAATTACTGTTCCAACTCAAATATTAATAATATATGTTTACATTTATGAGGTGTAATTTCATTATAAAAAACTGTCTGACTTCAACTTGAAGGTTCTGTGGGGTAATATATAAAAAACAAATTGATATAGTCTAGAAAAATATGAAAAATTGGCAAATAAATTCTACAATTGTGGCAAATTTAAAGTCAATAGTACAGATTAATATGTATAGCAATAATCACTAATTAGGAAGTCACTGAAAAATGGCCATGCCTGACATGCAACCAACAGTCTGATAAACACATAAAAATGGTGGGTTCAATTGGGTATGAAATGTTGCCAAAACTGTTGTGTTAGAGTAGAGATTCCTAAAGTGGGTTCCGCGGAACCTAGGGGTTCCGTGAAATCAATTATTTTGCTTGTTAAATAATTTCACACTGGTACAAGTATTATTTTGAATTTGCACAAAATATGTGATGAGAAAAACAGAAGAACCCATTACTGTTTTACAGATACGTAGGTTGTTAGCAAGAATTATAATATTTCAATTGTGCTGTCTCAAATGTAAGTGTAAAAATATGTTGTAATCATTTGATGTGGGGTTCCATAAAATAAAAGGGTTTTAGTAAGTGTTCCATTACCTTAAAAGTTTGGGAACCTCTGTGTTAGAGCTATGCTGCAGCTATATTATGGTTTTAGCATGAATTGGTCGGCTTGACCAGGGAAGTACCACACTCTTACAGATTGCCAGCGTAAAATAGCAGCTTAATGCTACTGTGTTTTATATAGTGAGTGTAAAGAACTGGAGACCTGACAATGAGGCATTTCAAATTGGTCCTCAGGGGTGACGAAGCATCTCTACATTTAGGTTCTTAATCGAGGATAGATGTAGATTTCTATGGGCCACAGCGTCCACTTATCAGGTGGACTATGTGCTTGTTTGTCACGGGTATTCTATAATTTTTTTATTATGATTTCATTCTTAAAATTGGACTTTTTAACACGCTTTTACTAGCTTTGTATGTATCTATGTAACAAAATTTGTGAATGTGATTTTAAGAATGAAAATCTAAAAATATACACATTTTGTTATAAAGATTTGTTTCTTTGTAAACAATGTTCACTATCTTATTTTGTAATGCCAAAAAATGAACAGGCAGCCTAGCATACTTGGGACAATGGCACAGTCAGTTGAGCCTGTTCGAAGCGGCTGCTCGTGAGGGTGTTGTTAATTTTTTTTAAAACACATACTCACCAACACCTGGATTCATTAGTAGAGTAAAAACCCTTATTGCAACTTGTTACTATCATCAATGTTTCAATTTGGGCCATCTTTAAGATATTGCCAATGTTATCGATAAACTTTCGTCTAGGGCATCCCTTGCCGACTCTGTCATTGACTTCTGCAACATTAATTTGCTTTTTCATTCTTTCTTCATACATTATTTCTACATGATCTAAACACCAAAACATTATTGGTACGACTTTCCATTGACGTCCGTCGAGTTGGGTACTGTAGTAGCTCAGGACTTATATTCCCTGCATCCTATTATTTCTGGTTCCTCCAAAACTACCAGAACCAATGAAATTGTTAATATCACTTTTAAAATTTTAATTTTGATTCTTAATCGGGGATAGATTTAGATGTTTATGGGCCACAGGATCCACTTACATAAGGTGGATTGTGAGATAGTTTGTCACCATTATTCTATAAAATAAAATGTACTTAGTAGAGATGTACATACATGTTTTTGTATAAAATCTGTTTTATTTTATGAAGTGATTGTAAAATCTGGGATATTTTGGTGGGTACACAGGTAAAAAACAATTACATAAATAGAAACACACCCACATGAATACCTGGGAAAGTGCCATAGAAATGTTTGTTAAATAATATTTGTATATCAACAATATGACTGATGCAGTAGTCCACAATAAATCTGTCTGAAAGACTGTCATAAGGCATGGCCTAGATTCATCTGCATCAATTGTCTCTTTACATGCCTCACGCTCACATTAAATGAACACTTGGCTGTCACTCTAAATGTAAACTCTTGGTGTTGATATATTCCAAGTTTTCGGTACAAAATATTTGTAGTACAAATTTAACTTTTCCATTACCAGTTGTTTGCCATAATTTCAACTAGATAGAATTCTTCATGTGATTTTTGCTATTTATCTACTTTGTAAAATAATAATTTATAACTTATTATAATAATTATAATTTTATTATTATATAAAATATTTAAACATTGACCAAAAGTAGCGAGGCGTATAAAAAGTTAAACTAATACAAAAATAATAATGTAAGAGCAATGAAAGGGCTCTAACTCAGCATGTGTTGCAGAAAATCCACAATGTGTTATTTGTCAGCACCCATACTTAATAAACTATAGTAAAACTTTGTATTAAATTATTTGATTTTTTTAAATAGACAAAGTTGTACAATAATTTAGTTTAGACAGAACTAAAGCTTGACAGAGTTTAACGCGTAAGTCCACAGTGATAAACGGCCGAATTGTTTAAATAATTGTCCATGGGAACACCATGATTTCGTACTTCAAAAACTCATTTAATTTTTTTCCCATCAATACGTATGTTAGGATCAGTCACAAGTTATGTTATGTACCTGCTTTTTAGTATCTATAATTATAAACTTCTATTTTGTAGGATGATAAGGAGTATGGAGTTTTTTTGTGACCAAGAACTGATGTGTTGAATATCCCCATTTAACTTAGCTACCGCTGTATTAACATTTTTATTATCTATATCAATATATACCTGTAGGTCATCAGCATAAAGATGGTATTTACAGTTTTCAAGTGATCCCTGAGGAACACCTTTATGGACAGGAAGAAGTTGGGAAACATAGTTTTCGCCATCATTCCTGTTAATTATAATTTGTTGTTGACGATTATTAAACCTTTTGCTGTCCCGCGCACTACATATTGGTCATTTATTTTTATTTTATAGAATAAGGGTGACAAGCGAGCACACATTCCACCTGATGGTAAGTGGATGCTGTGGCCCAAAGAAATCTACATTTATTCGCAATTAAGAATCCTAATGCAGATGCGTTGGATTCTTAATACCCCTGAGAACTGAGATGGAATGCCTCGTTTCCAGTAAAAAGGGTCTCCGGTACTCTACACTCACCATACGAAACACAGCAGCATTAAGCTGCTATTTTACGCTGGTATTCTGTGAGAGCGTGGTCCTACCCCGATCGAGCCGACCCATTCGTGCTGCAACCACAATATAGCTGCAGCATGGCTGTAGAGCCATGGTGCAGCTACATTGTGGTAGCATGAAGTAAAATTGTCTTACTATTGTGTTTGAAAATCGGACAGTGAAAGTGTTTAGATAACTCTTAAACCACATCAGTGACCCATTGTCAAAGCCGTAATAAGTCTATTAACAAATCCGTATTAATCGAATCAAATGCCTTTAATGTTTGAGGTAGTGTCAAAAGTATCATTTCCATACTAATTTGATCAGCCCCTTGTGCATTCGACTTAATACCCATAATAACTTTTGTAACTATGCTTTCGTGAACTGGTATTAACTTTAATGTGCAGGAGCTATATTTTGAATTTTTAAAATATGTAGAATAAAATGAACACTTTCAGCTTTTGTTTGTCGATACTTATTATGAGCGCTGTCACGAAGCTGCATCATGCACTGAACATTACTGGTGAACCATGGCAGTTGTCTCTTTTTTTTTTGTTTACTTTACTTATAAATGTACCAGTGTCTATAGTTTTATTACAATATGAAGAATCTGTTCACGAGGGAGGGAGACAAAAGTCGTTGTTGTAAAATCGTAGAATTTTCTCCATTATTGTGAAGGTGTGGCAATTATTTGCACAAGTACACACATCGAGACCTGGAACAATAATTGTAGGCCACACAGACACATTCCTCGCCATAATTAAACCCGCCATTCACAGCGCTGCAACCAAATGCTCATACACTGCGCTATGGAGCTGTCTATATATCTGGAATCCTGCTAGACAGTTCAACCTAGTATCACAGAGCTTGATTATTACCTAATAACGTATCTGTTTCATACTATTACTCCTCATATTATGTAACCCGTTGTTTTCTGACATAGTGATAAGTCCTATTGTACATACTTATGTTTAGACAGCTAAAATAAAAATAAAATATTATATTATATTATGTTATAGCAATCTAAATGCCATTTGGTCACTTGCATCACTCATTTTTAAATTAATTAATAATATTTGATAATTTTTAGATTGGGTCTAGAAAGAGGAAATTCTGCCGAAGAAGCGTTAGAAATCATAACAACCCTTTTAGAGAAGTATGGCCAAGGTGGACCTTGTTCAGAGTTTGATGATAGCCACTTTTATCACAATTCTTTTCTAATAGCTGATTGTAAGGAAGCTTGGGTGCTGGAGACAAGTGGAAAACTATGGGCTGCTGAAAAAATTACCTCAGGCTATAGAAACATTTCTAATGGTTTGACAATAAGGACTAAAATTGACAAGCATTCAGAGGGATTGCATGAAAAGGCAGAGGCAATGGGTGTTTGGGATGGAAAGGTAGGAATTATTTTATCTAATCTTTATTTCTCCTATAATTATATAATACACCCATAGTATAAATTTCACCAAACAGCAGGATCAAATGTTTAATCTCAAAATGATTTAGAACTATTTAACTCACTAGTATAAAGACTGTGCCTTAATAACAGAGAAGGGAACCTTTTGTCAATGGCTTTGGCACTTGCTGCTATCCATCTTTTCTATATAAGACTAAAAGCAAGTTTTAATAATTATACTAAAATATTAATTTTCTTTTAGGTCTATTATGAGTCATTCTTCATCAGTCTAAGTTTGTATATGGTAGAGCCATGCTGTAGTGCGTTATCTACAAATAGGTCGGCTTGAATGGGAAAGGTCCACATTTGCACAGAATACCAGCGTAAAATAGGGGCATAATGCTGTGTTTTGTATTCTGAATGAGGAGCACTATATGGAACCCGTTTTACTGGTAACAAGGCATTCCACCATAGTCCTCAGCAGTGCTTCTGCATTTTGAATCTTAATGTAGTAAATATAGGTGTGTATATCGAGGATAAAAATGTATGGGCTATTTAGCATCCACTTACTATCAGGTGGACTGAGTGTTTGTTTGTCATCCTTCCTTTTTCAACAGACTTCAAAAAAGGAGGAGGTTCTCAATTCGACTGTTTTTTTTTTGTGTGATAACTCAGAACTTCTAGGCGAACCGATTTTGATGATTCTTTTTTTAAGCTGGTGCTTCTCATGTCGTCCCATATAAATTTAATCAAGATCTGACCAGTAGTTTTTGAGTTATTCTTAATCATACGTATTTAATTGACTGCGACTACATTGATGATGTTCTCATTTTATTTATATTGAAGTCGGTTGTACAAAAATTTTAATCTTACCACTTGTTCAAAATAGAATCTCTATGAACTTGCATGAATTTAGCAAAAATCAATACGACAATAATTGTTAGCTTCTATAATTACTATAGTAGGAATGTAATAGAGATGTAATAGACTATGATGCAAACTAATTTAGGTCAATTAAGTTTTATTAAACATCATGACAAACATTATTATTTCAAACTAGCTGTTCCCCGCGACTTCGCCCGCGTGTAATAATTTATTACGATTGGATTTCATGGGTTTTAATTTTTTTGCGCGGAACCCTAATTATTTTACTAAAATAAGAGTAGCCTAAGTTACTCCTCATAACATCAGCTATATGCCAGTGAAAGGCCCGTCAAAATAGTTCCAGCCATTTCGGAGACTAGTCGGAACAAACAGGCGGACAGACAGACAGACGAAAATTTAAAAAAATTGTGTTTTTGTTATAAGTACCGTATATACTTTCATATGCATTTAGTAAAAAAGTTGTTATTTTAACATTACAAACATACTTCGATTTTATTTATTTGTATAGATTAAGATCTTCTATATTACTTGTGTGTTTATTTTAATGCGAGGACCTTGAATTTTAATTCTAGCTATAGTCAGTATTAGTGACCTTTTGTCTCTTATATTCATGAACAAAGTTACATCACTTAAAAATATTTAATCATTTTATTGAGTTTAAAATTTTTCAACGAATGCAATTTTTAATTAAAATGGACTGAACCGAATGTAGTTAGGTAATTCTTTACCTTATATATTAAGGCCTACCGCATTTATACAATTGTTAAATCAAATCAAATCAATCAAAGTGTTTAGTTCAGTTGTATGCTTGTGATTATTTTATGACGATTAAACTGTCTGGTCAGTAAGAATAAAAAAAAAACTATCTGGTCAGTGGTGGTGCACATGTAGTCGATCCCTGTCGGTAGAGAGTAATACTGTTCTGTGAGTAATCCCGTCGTAGTGGACTTATAAGTGTTCTTTATCGGACGGTTGTTTTATAGCACTTAATAATTTAAGTACATCTTCCACTTCCATGATAGATAAGAAATTACTAGCTTGTGCTTTGTATATGTATTTATATTTTATATAATGTTCGTGTTCCGATATACACTGCGAGCACTGCTCAGTGCTCTCACTGGTGAAAAATTCGTTCCGTTATGGACTGCCAGTAAACTGCCGCAGTACCCTAGGGAAATATATGACGTCATAAATCGCCGCCATTTTTGTACTGTTGAGCACTGGCGCTTTCGAGGTAAGATCAAAAAAATAACAGCGCCTAGAGATTTAACAGCTTCCACGAATGTTTGTTATTATTATTAATTAATATTGAATAAAACTATTTTTACGGATTTTATCGCGTTTAATTTTACTAATTTTGATTCCCGATGTTTCGGGTGCTTTACAGCACCCATGGTCACGGGGGGTACCATTACTATTAAAGCACCCGAAACGTCGGGAATCAAAATTAGTAAAATTAAACGTGATAAAATCCGTAAAAATAGTTTTATTCAATGTGTAGTGTTCGCGTAAATATAAGAAATAATTAATATTGTTATTCAAATAAACTCGGAAATTAAGTTTTAAAAGCAACAACATTCAAATAATAATTACTCTTGTTGAACAGAAAAGTGTACATGATAAATATTTTAATTTGAAAACAGTGTCGTAAAATGGGGATGACAGTATACTGGACTGCGTTCCGTTTTAAACAGTAACCAGTATAGCAAACTAAAAAGGAACGGCTTCACAGTATATTGAATTGACGTCACACCTTACAGTGGTCACAGTGTATATCGGAACATACCCAATGTATAGCAGTTCACAAAGAAATAGTCGCGTGTCGACTGTTTAGTGGAGTGTATTTTTTTCTTTCATTTCAACCTGTCAAAAGTCCACTGCTGAAAATAGGCCACCCCATAGGTTGCCTCATAGCATGGATATTTGCCATAATTGCCACGCTTGGCAGATGGGTTGACAACCACAGTTTTTTATTTATTAGTTGTTAATAAGAAGACGCCGCTGCTCATCTCCTAGTTTGTTTCCCTCTGTCGCCTCTCACGATACCCAAGGAACGATATGGGGTAATAGATATTCTATACCTCCACTACATTATCAGTTAAGCCTTAACCTCCCAATTCATGGTAACATACATTGAGCTGTCGGTCGATAGTTGTTCAACTGATTAATCGAAAAGCAATCCATGTAGATTTTTGTTTTCTTTCTGTTGAGCAACTGTGGCGGCGCTGTCGTCGCGCCACAAGCGATAATACATCGGAGCCTAAATCGCGCTATCAAAGTTCCGAAGTAAATGCAGTATATATATATAGAATAGCTCCGAACTTGGAGCGTTTGCCGCTCCCCGGGCAGAACACCTTGCCAGGCGGGATATTTCCCCTTCTCCTTCCCCACCGGCTACAGTGGTGACCAACCGACGTGATGTGAACACGCAACCAACAACCTTCGAAAACTACAACTTCAAACCTTCGTCATCGTCATTGAGTTTAATATGTGGCCCTCCATACATTGCTATAGACTTTTCACGTACAACTAAACACTTGTTTGATTAAAAATTGTATGTATGTATCTTGCGTTGTCCAAATGTCTGAGTAATCTGAAATGTTGCAGACATATTAAGTTTTTTTTTCTTATAAAACTAAAGCAATAAGCATACTTAATGTCCTGATGGTAAGGCTACTGCTGTTCATGTACACCTGCACCCAACTTCACATGAAGACGGTTACAGATGTGTTGTATAGGTGATCACGTGGTAGTGTCATGCTGCAGCTATATCATGGTGGTAGCACTAATGATCTACCGGGGAAGACGCTCCCACAGAATAATAGCGTAAAATAGCAACTTAATGCTGCTGCGCTTCGTGTGGTGAGTGTAGAGAACCGGAAAACTCTTTTTACTGGAAACGCATTCTACCTTGGTACTTAGAACAACGCATCTGTATTTTGATTCTTAATCAAGGATAGATATAGATGTCGACGAGGTGGACTGTGTTATTGTTTTCACTCTTATCCTATAAAAAAAAACCTTTGAGTACAAGATGGAATGCCTTATAGCCTGAAATGATACTGTATCTAACCTTCAGACTGGAACACTGCAGTGTAAGCACTGCTATTGAGCAAGGTAAGAGCGAGTTACATATCCTGACGGACTTCAAGTCGGAAAGGGCCCTACAACCTAGTTAACAAACAAACTAATGACAATACAATAATTTCATGACTGACCTAGGATTCTTCCCAGGAGCATCACAGTCACAACTCCTGATCAATGCGTCTATTTTTTTTAAACTAATTTTATTATTTAATTTCATTAATATTACAAATAAAATAAAAAGGTATGTAATATTAGACTTAAGTATAAATTATTATTACCTTCATGTATTAAAAAGTTGTGTATAAAATAAATTTTACAGGGACAATTTGATTTCACGAATTGTTTCTCATCCGGCGGGGATGAAAAGCGGCAGAAGGAAGGGGAGAGGTTGCTGAAGGAAGGGAGTGCCACTGCGGCTTTCGACGTCAAAAACATGTTTAACATACTACGCCGCAAGGAGAATGGCATCTGCCGAAGCTGTGATGATACTTTTCCCACCCAGGGAAGTCAGGTATGGGGACCACTAATCATGACATGGCATCTTCATCGTCATTGAATTCTATGTGTAGAATTGAACGAAATTTCTCGATAGAATAGATACAAAGTAATAGTCAATGAGCAAGACAATTTGCTGAGTCCGACTAGGTAGGCACTGCTGTGTTCAGGTCTGAAAGGCATGGAGAGCCGGTATGATTACAGGTTGTGAGGCATTCCATGTTGTCTTCAAAAATGACAACGCATCTGTAGCCTTCTTTTCCTTCCTTCTCAAAAAAGCACAATTTAGTTTTTTCTCCTGTATTCTATTGGTATTATTACTGCTACGGTAGTAATGGATTCTATAAAATAAAGATGTTTAAAAAATGACACACATATACAAACTTATTTAAAGCTGTCATGAACTGAATAAAACTATGTTAACTATGTATATATATTTTACATGATTGAGGTTATGGGAATGAGGTAATCGCGACCATGCTGTTTCTAAATGTTTTCATACTATAATTGTGTAAAATATTATATTGAAAATTAATTTTATTTAAAAAGAAGTCCCGCTGGGTTTATTGCTGGTTCTTCGCAGGACAGAGGTTTTTCCGAATCTACCAAATGACTTTCAATAAGGATTACATGTAATCTATATTGAATAAAAATGATTCTATTATATTCTATGTATTTTATCACTTTTAATTTTAACTTATTTTATATTCCCATGTTTCAAATGCGTGCCTCACCTATTGTCATGGGAGTACTGAGGTGTTTGACATTCTGATGTTACACGCAACCCGGGCTACCTTCACTTATTAATTATATATATGCTTCGATCTACGCAAAAAGACCTTACAGTATATTACAGTTTAGCAGTGGTATACTAGGCTTTGGATTACATTTAATTTAACTACTCTATTCAATATAGCCGTGGTAGCTCAGGGGCTAAGCGCTCGCTGTAAATTTCACAGTACGAACCACCCGGTTTCGATCCCCGCCGGCACCAATGAAATTGTTAATTGCAATTTTAAGTGCTAATTTACCACGTGCTCAGCGGTGAAGGAAAACAACGCGAGGAAACCTGCACGTCTGAGAAATAAGGAAAAAATATTTTGAAGACATGATGTGAACGTTAGCGCACGCATTGGGGCAGCGCGGTGGACATTTCCTTGGCCTAAAACCCTCTCGGAAATGAGACGAGGCATGTGCCCAGCCGTTGGACTTATATAGGCTGTAACTTTATTCTTTATTTATATTTTAATTTGAATAGTCTCACAAATCATATTAAATAGGAATGTCTTCTTTTGCGAGGGGAACCGTTCAGTCTAATCTGGATATAATGGCGGGGACCGTTCCTCAAATCCTGGTTATTTCGCACGCTGAAGACTACCCCGAACATCCCCAGTCCATGACCATGAGTGCTTAGCAAAGATTTAGTTTACTTTTCCTTTTCTTTATCATGATATGGGTCTGATCATCTCCCGTTGTAGGTATAATTTGCCTTAATTGTCACCCTTCGCAGGTGGATTGACGAACGCAGATATTTGCGGTGCGATGACGGATGGTTATGGAGAACGAAACGTTTTTTTTAAATATAGGAATCGGGCATAAGGCAAATCCTCTACATTAGGATAGGTTCTTGTCAGCAGTCACCTTTAACGGGTTGATGAAGAAAAAATGTCAGCACAAATAAGCTCATTCATCTTAACCTCCCTGTGCCCGATGTGATGTCCTCCAAACCGAATTATGGTCATAGCGGACAGTCTTTATGATAACTATGTACTGATAATTATGAACGATTTTTTAAATTATCATACAATATCAAACGCGGGTAATATTGTGCGTAAGTTTCTTGGCGTCAAGTCGATAGTTTATACGTGGTAGAGCCATGTTGCAGCTATAATAGAAGTATAGTTGTAGCACGAATGGGTCGGCTCGACCGGGGAAGGACCACGCTCTCACAGAATACCAGCGTAAAATAGCAGCTTAACGCTGCTGTGTTTCGTATGGTGAGTGTAGAGAACCGGAGACCCTTTTTACTGGAAAAGAGGCATTCCATCTTAGTCCTCACGGGTGACAACGCATCTGCATTTTGATTTTTTTTTGAGGATAGATTTAGATGTCTATGGGTCACAGCAACCACTTACCATCAGGTGGACTGTGTGCTCGTTTGTCACCCTTATCCTGTAAAAAAAATGTGTATATGAAGACCAGAAATGTCAATGGGTGGGAATTCTCCTTGTCCTGAATATTTAGTTTTGTTCTGAATCTGGATCCACTGTGGTTAAAGTTTGACTGCATAAAAACAAAAAATAGCGGTCTATGGGCTCGATGCAAGAAATGTCATAATATTGATGATTGTATCAAACAAGGAGCATATTTTTGTTTTGAAATAAAAGAATTATAACTATTAAAATACTATATTTACATATTATATTGCTGGATAATAACCGGATAATTATTGGATAATCATCAATGAAGATTTTGATAATTTGCAACCTTGCTCATCAGTGATCTGTTGTAGTGAACAAGTGGGAGCGAATGCACAGATGCACTCGATTCCCTCATAGTGCTACGGGACGGTAATCAAGAGTCCTATGGGACACTACCTGAGAGAGATCAGACGCAGGACCAACGTCATTACGTGCTTTTCGAGGCACAGGGGTGAAACACCAATTTCCTGACTTCAGGCTGCGAATAAGAATTTCTTGACAGAAAAATAACTGATTTTGGCTCAAACCTGGAGATTTGAGTTGGGAAACCTCAATTTGAACCTGCGAGCTGTATGGTCAGCAGTTGTGTTTACGAACACTAGATCAACTAGGTAGTCAAGTGCTTTTGCAGTAAGACCATAGGTTTACATAGATGTCAGAGACATTGGGCATTAAAACATCCAGAGTTGATAACACAAATGTTGGTTTTACATACATACACACAAAAACTCTCACGCCTGTCACTTACAGGGTGGGCAGAGACTACAGACTTAGTTTTAGCACAATCCTGACACATCTCTCTCTCTTCTTTCTCATCCATATATGTGTATATACACACCTTCGTCGGTGAAGAGTATTCTTAATTTTGCCCATCTTCAATATATGACCAATTTGGTCAGTAGACTTGTGTCTAGGGCTGGGGCGTCACTTGACGACTCTGCCAACTTCTGCAGCATAAATTAGCTTTATCACTTTATCATCATTTATTTTTTCCACAAGTCCAAACCACCGAAGCATTCTTTCTTAATTCTGGTTAAATATACTGGTTCTCCTCATTCTTTATGTAATCGCTAATCTTTATTTACAGGTTTCTTCTCTATCCGGCAGTGGTTTAAGCGTGCATTGGTTCACTGCCACTCCGGACCCAAGCGTCTCCTACTTCAAACCATTCGTCTTCACTCCCAATGTTCAAGTGTCACCGTTCACGGAAAGTCCGAACGAGGTATTATCATTAGTATTCATTTTTGAAGGAAAGGTGACAAAAGTGGCTTTATAGTATACATGGTAGAGCCACGAATGTGTCGGCTCAACTGGGGAGAGACTACGCTCAGAATACCGGCGTAAAATAGCAGCTTAATGTTGCAGTTTTTCGTATTGTGAATATAGAGAACCGGAGATCTTTTTTACTGGAAACAAGGCATTACATCTTAGTCCTCAGGGGTACAACGCATCTGTATTTGGATTCATAATTGAAGATAGATGAAGATGTCTATGTTACACAGCATCCACTTACCATTAGATGGACTTTGTGCTCGTATGTCACTCTTATTCTATAAAAAAAAAACGAACGCACAGTCCTATATTTATCTCAGTGTCAATCTCAATGGAGACTAGCCATCTGCGCAGGACAGCATTATAGTGCACAAGTGAGATTGTTAGCATAAGTGCACTCTCTATAGTCTCACAATCTCTATCTCTTATGTCCTAACCTATGTAATACCTACACGACATCTATGTAATACCTATGGTCCATGATATAAATGATTCTGATTCTGATTCACAGTATCTGTTGTGTTAGACGTCAAAAAGTTGTTTAAAGAGAGATGGTTAAAAAGTTATGAAATAGAAAATTGCATCGTCGCTTAGAATTATATATATATATATACATGTGTGTATGTGTGTGTGCGTGCGCGCGTGTGTGTGCGCGTGCGTGTGTGTGTGTGTGAGTGTGCGTGTGTGTGTGTAGGTGAAAGAGGATTATCCCAGATACACTCATGATGGATGGCGCAAATATGCGTGCGATACAACATAAAGTACAAGAAAATATAATAAACAGATCGTTAGCAATTCGTCGCAAATATGTGGTACGCTTTTCCGATGATGTTAATTTCAAAAATCCTATACAACAACAACAGTTGCCACGATACCACCGATACGACGCTTTGCTATAGTAAAACCTTACTATTGAACTGGCCAGTATTTTATAGTACTACCTACACGGCCAATCCTGACATACGACCGTCCTCGGGCGTGTATCTTCATGAATTCCTGTAACAAACGCTATTAATCACCACTTCTTCCGCTCGTCTATCCTGACATGAATAGGTTTACTGTCCCTATATTTAGAAATTCACACACTCATACGCAAGGCGATTAGGTTGGAACACATGCAAACTAACACTAGCTAAGGCGTCCTTTTGACCAACCATCATCTCATATGACTACATGGACCGGACAAGTAGCTCTTTCCACTAAACACACATAGACACACAGCTCTTTATACAGCTTGCACGGCACTATTAGCACCGATGGAAGATATACACTTTAACGACACATACCCTCTTGTAAATACACTAACATCCTCGATCATACAATAATCGAAAGCGTGCGTCTCTTCGACACGCATGTACCGGACGGCACCTTTCTCTCAAGCCACCACATACAGCTATAAACTAGTATGTTCCTACGACCAACCGCTCGGGTCTGGCCCGGACGATACTGTTATCTGTACTCTGTTCAACCAACCTCACTGGACCGGATGGGTACGTCCCTTCGACCAATGTAACTCCACAATTCATTAGCCTGGACCGGACGAATGTGTCCTTTCAATCAGCCGCGCGCGGCATGGCCCGGTACGACATTGTCCCTTCGACCAACTTCACCCAAATCCAACCCCAACATCAAACATTCATTAGCCTGGACCGGACGAATGTGTCAAAGAAACAGAGTCTGAAACTGGTCTTCACTTATGATCCCTCATCGAGTAAATTCCTAAAACAATCATCCCTGATGAAGTTATTACTGGATTTGTTATCTCAGTTTTATGTTCATAGGAAATATGATTTACATGGGGTACATTTTAAAGTTCGAAATGTTTAGCGATGTACCGGGGAAATGTTTAACTTTAACATACTATGAATTGAGAGAATGAGTGGCCTTTTTGTGTTCTAATGTGTTGATGAGTGTAGCAGTATTGCTCTGAATATTGTGTGGTCGATAGAATTGGTGTTTGATGCTGAGGGTTTGCTTTGTATGAAGCTGGTCGAAAGGACAATGTCGTACCGGGCCATGCCGCGTGCGGCTGGTTGAAAGGACACATTCGTCCGGTCCAAGCTTATGAATGTTTGATGTTGAGGGTAGGATTTGTGTGAAGCTGGTCGAAAGGACAATGTCGTACCGGGCCATGCCGTGCGCGCCTGGTAGAAAGGACACATTCGTTCGGTCCAGGCTTATGAATGTTTGATGTTGAGGATTAGATTTGATATATAGATATATAGTATATAAATAAATAAAAAATATTGATATTTCCAGCCAAAAAGGGAGCACCTACTGTACAAACTTCACGCAAAGCACGTGTTGAGATCAAATAGCGAAAACATAAGCAAGGTGCTCCGCGAAATGGAGGAAGGTTGTCTCGCAGAGATAGCTGATTTCACAAAGCGTTACACCGCGAAGCTGGCTTCCATCAACGAACTGGACGGCTTGATGAAGAAATGTGTCGAGACTGAGGTGAAGCTATATGGGTAATTTAGTTGATAATTGTTAATGAGATAGTATTTATTCTTTCAAATTTCTTCTACTGACAGCAATACCATTTAATTAATGATAACTTTAAGGACAGATTACGTTTGTCACAATATGCTTGATTTTTTTAATTAGAATTCTTCAGAATTAGACTAGACACTTTCATTAATGGAATCATCACAATTTTAGGGTTTGTTGAACATATCATTTCAATGTGATTATTTTCGTAGTGTCAAAAACTTATTACGTTACATTTAAACTAGGTACTTAAAAATATGATTTCTTACATGTACATGAAAACTACACATTAAATAAAACTAATTTTATGAGTTTTATCACATTTGATTTGACTTTTAAAGCACCCAAAATTTCTGAAAATAATATTTTAACCACAAGTAAAATTAAACGCTATAAAATCAATAAAATTAGTTTTATCCAATACTTAAAATATACCAACAAGATGCTTTTTTTACTTCAACAAAGTATGATGACATTTACTGCTAATATAATACAAGTTTCGCTTTGATAGCACATAAAAGTATTTTAACGAATATTTCTGCCCTATTGTGACAAGTTTATAACAATCGTGACATTTGTTCTCATTAATCAAGCAATAGAAATTTGAATTTTTATTCTATATACAACCTAAAATAAACTTCCACTGGAGGGACGTAACAAAACTACACGACGGAAAGAGACAAGCCTTTTTATAATACAATGTAATATTTACACTGCCATATTTAATTGGTTGCTGTAATCGAAGAAAATATAGATTAATAATAGTCTTCTTTATAAGCCAAACTACATTAACAGTTTGTAACAAATGGTGCAATAGGAATATAAATATATATTTATGCCTTAGTAACGTATCCTCTATAATAAGCATTATTTTAAAGTATTACTAAAAACAAATAGTTATTACAAATTTGAGTCATACACAATTTTTTTACAATGATTAATTTCTAGACCTAACTTTAATTTTCTTTCGAATTATAATAAGAAATAAAGACTGAGTTGATCTCGGAGTGTATCTATAGACATTTTATATCAATAACTTATAATATAATTGCCTACTTAAATACTTTTTGGATGGCCAAAGTTTTTTTTTTGCCAATGTCTAGCTTTGAGATTTTATTAGAAAATTTAGATTTAAAATTCAAAAATTCTAAATTGAACTTAGTATGTAACTATTTTAATTTTTCGTTTAATTTAATTTATTATAGGTTTTAATTTTATTTTTTCGTATTAAAGTCGTTTATTTTTTTATTCAGTCGGTAGTTTACTTAAAGATATTCTGAAAGGGAATGTTATAATATATGTATTTATAAAAAAATATCTAAAAAAATATTATTTAATTAACTATTTTTACTTCTTGACTATATTTAAAGTCTGCCATATAATATAATATGTAAATTAGATACACAGAAGCACAAAACTGAACCTCATTACATTTAGAAATAATTTTTGAGGTGCTATTTACTCTACATAATAATAACAAATATAAAATAAATGGTTTCATAATTCAAAACTTCTATATCAGTGTAATAATATTATATTTTTAACCGTATGTATATACAACTACGTGATCACTTAAGGCATTACTATTAAGCACAATAATTTGCTCAGTATATTATGTGCAAATGTACAAGGACTGATTAAAAATTTCTCGGTCTTAACAAGAAAATACGTGAAAATTGTACTTGTACTCTCCTTAAATTTCATTAATATATTTCCTCCCCTACAACCTAAATGGTAGATTGTTGCAAATCTTGGTAGATGGTCACCTGCGGGGATCCAGGTGGTTCAATACTTCAGACCGAAGTTTGAGTTGAGCTTAACCATTGTAACAACAGAAGTGAGCTGTAGTATTATTATTAAACCAATACGTTTTTCATCATTACCTGGTCTTTTTGCCTATGTTTTTTTTTCTGTAATTCTTTCCAACAGGTTAGCGTCGTATTGACTAACACTGTTAGTTTGAATGATAGGCAATAAATATAAGTTGCAATCCCAAAACTCAGGCACTCACGTTTCCTGCAATATTCACTGACTTTGTCTTTCTGGTGGCAATGAATCATTTAATCTTCATGCTTCCACTGAAGCTGTTTTAACACTGGAATATAGTGCACGCTCCAGGTTAGACCCACGGCTAGAAATCATCTCAAAATGTCAGCGGTATCCCTTTTAATCAGCGCTAGATTTTGTTCAGATACCACAGATTTTATACGTTTGCTGTCCATTGCGTTTGCGCATCACAATCTCAATGGTAAGGCGCATGCTAAACAAGCAATGGATGTTGTACATAGCATGAATATTTTTGTTTTGCCGCCATATAGATATGGAAAACTATTTGCTGAGAAGTGATATTCAATTAGCGTTATTTAAGGAAACAATCTCTTTAAACATATAAAAATCAATTGCTGTCCGTTAGTCTCGCTAAAACTCGAAACTGGCTCGACCGATTCTGATGAAATTTTGTGTGTGTGTTTGAGTGGGTTGTTGAGATGGTTGGTTGAGATTCACAATTGGACCCGGTGGTGCTGTTGTCGTGATCCAGAAATCACCCGTGCGAAGCCGGGGCGGATCGCTAGTAGATTTATATGTATCCTAACTGTGATAAATGACACGACGCTTACTGTCATTTACAGTTTTACTGTGCACTTTGTCACTGCACAGGTCGGAATTTTGCGTATGTCACAGCTAATTACAAAGGGTTTTTGACCATTGGGGCAGAAAGCAAAAGCCCTCTTATTATAACTCCCGCTTGTACTTCTGATTAGAGTGGTGCGTTATATAACGTAATCGATTTCAGTAACTTACTAGGCTGTTAACCCTAGATTACTAAACTATCCTGGAACTAACGCTGTTACTAAAAACATTCGTAAAAATTACGACGTGGAAATAAAACGGAATAAGTTTGCGAATCATAAACTTTAATTATTTTAGAAATTACAGTTACGTTCTTTGGGTTTAAAAGATAATATAATAATGGAAATAGTACACATTTTTTTACTCTACACAGTTTGAACACATATGGCTCTTTTAGATTTCATGCAAAAGTTAGTTGTCAGTTTTCTAGCCTTAGATGTGCACATGTTTTTCTAGAATTTAATTTTTGTATAATTTCCACTTTAGGAATAGTTTCAATACCTAAGATACCTTTTATGAGCTCTTTGATATCTCGCCGCAATGTTTGCCAAGTTTGACTAGTTGACTTTCATTAGTAACCCTAACACTAGTTTGACTTCCTATGATTCGATTTTACGTTGGTATATTTTACTACTTCTTCAAGCATTTCATCGCTAAGAAATAAAGAGAACATCTCACACGGTTTCAAGATATTAATTATGTGCTTCAACTTATGGCCCCTCAACACTACGTATGTTGAGAGGCCATAAGTTAACAACACATCTCACAGAATACCAGCGTAAAATAGCAGCTTAACACTGCTGTGTTTCGTATGGTGAGTGTAGAGAACCGGAGACCCGTTTTACTGGAAAAGAGGCATTCTATCTTAGTCCTCACGGCTGACAACGCATCTGCATTTTGATTCTTTATTGAAGATAGATGTAGATGTCTATGGGGCACAGCAACCACTTACCATCAGGTGGACTGAGTACTCGTTTGTCACCCTATCCTATAAAAAAAATGATATTTCTGGAAGTAGCTCGCGTTCGTAGCTGGCTAGGCTTCCTGTTCCATTTTTGTGTGGAATAATTTTTTTCTTGGCATAACAACCATTGGATCATATTGCGTTCTGTTTTGACTACTTTGATCAGTTTCAATGTGCATAGAATCTTAAGATTGTGATGAATCAGATTCTATACACCGGTGTCGCTTTCAGAACTATTAATACGAACACTTTGTACGTGGTAGAGCCAAGTTGCAGCTATATTTATAGCATAGTTGAAGCATGAATGGGTCGGCTCGACCGGTGAAGGACCACGCTCTCACAGAATACCAGCGTAAAATAGCAGCTTAATGCTACTGTGTTTCGTATGGTGAGTGTAGAGAACCGGAGACCCTTTTTACTGGAAAGAGGCATTCCATCTTATTCCTCAAGGCTGACAACGCATCTGCATTTTGATTCGTTATCGAGGATAGATGTAGATGTCTATGGGCCACAGCAAGCACTTACCATCAGGTGGACTGTGTGCTCGTTTGTCACGCTATTTCTATAAAAAAAAATCAGAATGAGAATCTTCCACGATACCTGGCGTAATTGTGTATTTTTCATTATCACTATCGATCAGCTGATGCTCTTCCACTTCTAAGTTGTATCTGACTCACTCAGTATCTCTTGCTGCTGTGTGCTATCATCGTCATCTTCATTATGAACAGCCGCCTCAAATAACTAATTTCATCATCTCCAATAACTCGAGACATTTAAAACAATATTTTATATTATATATGTACACATATAAAAAGAAAATAAGCCATGATCAGCACAAAACCTATATAAAAAGTAATAAAAACATGTACACTTCCCTTTGTTCAAGACTCACGCAAAAAAAGACTCACGAAAGTTTATTTCGTAAAATTTACGAAACACTTGCTATAGCACACTGACGGACGTAATTAGGAAGGTACATTGAAGCGGGGGACGCGGGAATGACGCGGCATTGTTTTTTCTAGGAATCATGATTTTGCCGTCGTAATTTTTACGATAGTTTAGTAATCTAGGAATAATCGTATACGTAGTTTCGTCGACCCGAATGTTTTTGAAGTGAAAACTTTTTTGTAATCGTTGTGGTTAGAAACTCGATGAAACGAAAAAGCGTGTATATGTTTGTCTCTTACAAACATATACATCTATAGAATTTAGCCTGCGAGGGAATGATATAGAATACTGTATACTGTGTTTTTCTGAAGGTTTTACTTCTACCGCGTGTGAACTGCACACATGTTTTTTTTTAATTGAAGTTATAAACGAACTTACAGTTCACCACATCTATACAGAATTGACTAGTTAGTTAGTCTAGTAGTTAGTACTTTAGCTAGTAACTTGTAACCACGAAACTACGTATAACTGCTTACGCATATGATGTTACGACCTTTTACTTTTGATATATTTAGACTGAAATAAATAAAGTAGAGACATATTTGACTGAATTGGGACTTAATAAAGTATTTTATTTAATGACGTGATCTATTTCCTTCGCCCGTTCGCGAACTACAATCCGTGTGAGATTAGGTACCCGGCGCTGTGACATCACTAGCCTAGTTAATTAGTGCCTAGTTAATTCGGACGGGTATTACCCAAGTCTACCGCTTTTTCAGGCAGCCACTAGTGTGTATGGCGTTTCTATTTTTCTTTATTACATTTATATAATCACATTTTAGATATGTTTACATTTGAATATTATGTATTTATGATAAATGAAGCTTAACAAACTTGAAATGAATGAAAATGAATTAACTATTCATTAAATTACTAATAATATGTTAATATTGTACACATATTTAATAATATTATTGCTACGCTACTTTTATATGCAAATTATTTAAATAAATTTAATATTTAATGTGTGATAATATTATTCTGATTCCATGACAATAAGAAGTTGAACTAAATTTATTTCTTATTACATTATAAACTTATCACACTATAATACTTCTGAAATATTATTACTAGGTTTTTTTATGTATTATCATCGTGTAATAATATTCTTAACATTCGTTATATAATATTAGTAGCATTTAGCATTTTTTAATCGATTGTTCAAGTGATATTATGTATTAAAATTTTATTTTAGAAAAGTTGAAACTTACTTGGCGCATTTTATAATTCACGTATATGTTATTTATTAATTTCATCTTTATTGTAAAACAAGTCAAACAAAGGGTTACAACGGGCTGACTTAATGCCTTATAGCATTCTACCTTTCAACCCTGTCAAACCCATATATCATAAGTTTAGAGAAGCAAAATCAAACAGAAAGAGTGAGAAAGTATGTATATTATCTTTGTATGTACTAAATTATTGTTATAATCAAATGTTGCCACTTTTGTGTGAAGAATATTATTGCACTGGCGTAATTATTTAATAAAAGTTTTATTTTATTTATGTATAGCATTGTTAGCTATGTTAGCTTCTTTAGTTTCCGTTTCATAAACGGAAGAGAAAGAAACTAAAAGAGATTGACGGCTTCGTGGCGCAGTGGCTTAGCAATGAGTTGCTGCGCTAAGGGCCGCTGGGTTCGAATCCCGCACGGAACAAGTATTTGTATGGCCTACAAATAATTGTTCCGGGTCTGGATGTTTGTTCTTGTGCAATTTATGTTTGTAAACTGCCCCCACAATACAGGAGAAAATCCTAGTGTGGAGGTAACGTTTTTTTTTAAAAAAAAGAGAAATAAATCTCGTATTTATTTTGTTTTGTTATTAACGGCAAATCAAACTTGACAAGCCTATTTTGAACATATAAGGTATTACTTTACATTGCTTTAGAGAAAATAAATAAAAACTCTTAAGGCTGTACAATTTTTTAGTATATGTATATACTTAAAGATATTCATTTACACAATTGCGTTCAATTATTAATTATGGTCTTTGGTAACTTTTGTATTCGATAAAACGAATATTCGGCAGCATCCTTATTATTCAGCATATTAGGCAGGTTTACCGAATATTTGTATTTGAGATATCAATTAAATGTAAATCAATTATAAATAGTTACTTAAGCGCTTCGCCTAAATAACTACATGCCTGAACTGTTTAGGTATGGGATTATGTGGAATATTCGGTTCGGTGAAAGTTCTGGTGAGCATTCGGATAAATATTCGTGATCGATAAATCTATGTTCGTAGGCCCATCTCTAATTGTCACAAATAAAAAAATATATTTTTCTTCACAAAACTTTAATAACATAGTTGATCGGGGTTTCCTTTTTTTCTTCATTTAAGCCTTACTTGCTTAAATGGAGAAAAAAAAGGCTGCGAAGGTTGTCTACGATTATTATAGAATTAATATATGACTTAATTATAACTAAGTGCCTTTTCTGAAATAGTAAATATTACATGACCAAATGAATTTATTACAATACCCGGTAGTAGATAAAAACGTCGAACTGTGAAATAAAATGACATTATAATTATGTTCGAAGAAATAATGTAGTTATCCATTCTTCTGTGCTATGTAACATAAACATTACTGATAAATTAATAAAGCTAAACTATGACGTCACTTATCTTTCTCATACTTGGAAAACTCATAATAAAGAATAAGTTATTTTAGAGACGGTGTCTTAAAACTGGAACCGTACCCGTACCGAAATGTGGAACCAGTTTGAGAACCAAAATGATTACTGTAACGAAATTTTTAATCGGTTTTCAATCCCTGTGACTAGGGAATGCAATTCCGTAAGATAATTTCAATCCAGGTATTTGCTGGATTGAACCATCTTAGTCCCGCTGGATCCAGGTATTTGATGGATCCAGCAGGGTGGAACTAGACCTCTGAAATCTAAATTAAAGACTTCGTTTCCATGGTTTTAATTTGAAGCCAAATAAAACAAGCCTTTTGGTATATTTTAAATGGTTTATTTATTACTTTAGACATACAGATGATGACATAAATTGCAGTGATAATTAAACATTATTTTGGAAGTAGCTTCTAAAAAGTTAAAGTATTAATTGTGTCATCTGCTAAACAGCTTCTGATATTGCACAAGGTAGCCAGCAGCTGAAAAGCCCGCTCAGCTTCCACGCTGGTTGGTACAATAGTCATAAGTGCGTTATAGGCGAACTGAAGGTAAGTGCCTTTTAATCCACCCGACTCGAAATAGTTCATTTCCTTCTTTATCAAAACCTCAAGGTTACTCATACTTCCAGACCTAGGTGGCTGGGCTGTTGAGCCAGGACTTTTGATACTAGTCAAAGTCAGTTCGAGTTCGTTTTCAAGTGACATTGGTGCTGCGGCTGCCATTTGCGTCTCGAGATTAGAGAGAGGGATGTCGTCATAAGGATCATCAAAAGGAGTAGTGGTTACTGCATTGCTTCCTGTGTACTCTAGCCTTTCTACTATATTTTTGATGGCCTTGCGTATTACACTCTTTGGAGGTAGATTGAATGTTTCATCATAAATAAATTGACTTTTGTCTTCTTCGTACTTATGTGAATCATGTAAGTATAATAAAACCGCTGTCAAGTCAGTTCGCTCTGAGATCCGTTTCTCAACGAATCAACAAGTTTTCGGGCTAACGGTTTATTAATATTTATCAGTTTGCTAATAATAAAACTCAAAGTAGTTTCCGCAGTAATCAAATTAGACTCACGTCTACACAAAACTTCGACTGCTAATTTTATCGGCTGTAATATTCGTTCTAGATCCATTAGCACATCATATTCCTGTTCAGTGAAAACGTAGTCATGATTTGCACCAAGACCCAAGTCAATCAGGGTTTTCGATACGCACGATCTTATTTTGTTGAATATTGTTATCATTTCGCACAGGCTTGACCACCTTGTTTGACAATCCAACAATAAAGCAATATTTTTTCCCATGTCTTTTGTCATATACGTCTGCAGCAGATCGTTTTTAGTAGGTGAATTTTTAAATAGTTTTACTACTTTTCGTACCTTCTTAACAACTTCTGCATATTCCACAGTCAGGTTTATTTCACTTGTAGGTGTAGGAAAAGACAAATCAAAATGTCATTTTCGTCATTTTCCAAGTCATTGTCACAATTTCATCAGCTCTTTCACTAACTGTCTCATTTCGCACTGACATTTCTTCATTTGACGCTTCGTGGCCACTACGTGAAGAAGTATTTTGTTTATAAATAACATCCAAAACAGCCAATTGATGCCATGTATAACAGAGTTGTTGATGGGGTTTGATGAGTTTCCCAACTTTACCATGACTTTGGCACCATCTGTGGTAATACAGATTACATCCTTATCCAAAGATAGCTCGTATTCTGATAATTTTTCTTTTAAAACAGTGATACATGTTTCTGCAGGTAGACTTCGTAAATCCGCACCAGCCCTAAGTTCCAAAAATAGATTTTCATTAGCCAAGGCGTGAACATTAACGTTTAAATAGCGCCTATTTCTCGTTGAAGTCCATTCGTCGAATGTGAGGGTGAATCTGTGGTTGCTCTCTTTCAGCTTTAGAAGATCTCGAATAATGGTAATTTTTACAGTCGTGCCGAAATGCATAATCATTAATTTGATAGAATTAGGCGATTTTGGTAACTTATAGCCCCCGGCTTTAAAAAGGTCTCGTAAATCCGACGAGGTGCAGAAAACCCGGAATGGAAAACCATCTTTTGACACCATGCGTGATACCCTCGTTTCTATAGCACTGTTTGCACTTGGAAAATGGTCAGTGATTTTGTGCTTCTTTGCCGAGGTTGATGGTTGAGCTTCACAATGAGTCGATGTCGAGGAACTGGACCTTGACGCAGTTGCAGAAGCTGCAGCACTTCCGCTCCCGTCTGATGCGCTTTCCTTGTCAATTTTGTGTTTTGACTTTAGATGCACATGTAAACCTTTGTCGAACGTCCGGTCGTTTTAATTATTGATTTACACAACTTACATTTTGCGGTTTGTGAATCTTCGGCCTTCAAAAAGTACTTCCATACAGGAATAATACCACAAAAGTCTTTATACACTTTTTCCGACATTATTGTCACTCATTAAATAATACAATACCTGGAAATTTCTCAGTTTATTCAGATTTATCTAAAGAAATCAATATTCTATGAAAAAATCACTGCGTAACGTGATAATCATCAGTTGTAACTGGCAAAATATTAAGTACACAAACAAAGGCGGGGGAATCCCCGCGCCCTCACACTGTTTCTCTGCACCACGCATCGCTTAGCTCAGTTTACGCGCCGCCGCGCGAACATTAACACGTATGGACCATGCTTCTCTGTAATCCCGCCAATCCAGCGGGATTCCGTAATATTTTCGTACGAGATTAGTCCCGCAAAATGCATGCGGGATCCAGGTATTTCGGGATCCAGGTATACCGGTATTGCATACCCTACCTGTGACCATTCAATATATTAATGATTGAAAGCATAGCAGATACTTAACCATTTGTTGCTGAAATTAGATGAAGTTAACCATTTTTAAATACAGTTTTATAAGTAATTAAAATTTTCTAATTAACTGTTATTTATGGCCAAATTAAACAATAAAAAAACATGTTTTTATTTTATTCTATTAAAGTCATGTGTAAGCAATCTAATATGACATGTTATAAGCACATGTATCTTAAGATAATTTTTTTACAGACGTTTAATACGTGATACCTCAAAACAAAGAGCGATAATCAAGCATGTTTTCAAAGAGGTTTGAGCGAAAAAAACCTAGCCTAGTTTTTTTTTAAATGAGAGGTAAACACAGTATTTATAAATTTTAGATTTTTTCATAAACTTCAAACGTCTGTAAAAAAATTATCTTAAGATACATGTGCTTAAAACATGTCTTATTAGATTGCTGATTTATATAGACTAATAGAATAAAATAAAAAACATGTTTTTTTAATGTTTAATTTGGCCATAAATAATAGTTAATTAGAAAATTTTGGGCATTTTCGCTAAAAATCATAAAAACTTATTTAAAAAAAATGCTTAGACTTCATCTAAGACTAGCATGGCTTAAATGGTTCTAAATTGTCTATACTAGCGCCCCTTGAAAGCTTTGCACCCATCTCCCAATCACCCGGTATTATAATTGCGTGCAATATTTTTTCCTTTTAAATTGTTGTTAATGATAAAGAGTAAATTTTTAATATCTTTACATTTAGATTTGCGAGATTTTTCAACATTAAAATTCTCTGAGAGTACCTATATTTATCATGTACGTCTAAGTTGACTTGCTTTGCATACATATAACTGTTAAATCAATCAAACTGTTTACTCGAGTTGTGTGCTTGTGACGATTTCATGACGAGTAAACTGTTTGGTCGATGGTGGTGCGCGTTAGCGATAAGTTGTAGCGGCTTTTTTGAGTAATGAAACGAAACTTTCGAATATCAATAGTGGCTTTTGAAACACTATTTTAATAGCGGCTTCAATAGAGTGTTTCACGACGTCTTTAATTGAAAAAAGTTGCGAATGAAACGATTTCCGTTTCACGAGAAAACTTGTTTGTTGTTACCGTTTCGTATAGATTACTGTTATCGAGATTTTAGTGTTAAAAAGATATATATTGCAATTAAATTTCCTTCATGCTTTATCCAGGCTTTGGACTGGCTGGTTAATTAAGTAATAATTAACACTTAAGTTAATCTTTAAATAACGCAGGTGCATTTAAAATTTCATTGTATATATATACATAATCAATTATATACAAGTACTATGTACAAGCCTAGATTCAAACTAGGTAATACACAGTTATTTGCAAATGTTTAATTGTCTTTTAAGTTAACGTTCAAAAACATTAATCGTGCCACTGTTCTTGACGTTAATCTCGTTCGACGTTCGTTAATGGTAAGGCCGGTTTTACTAAAAATGCGTTCACAAGGAACTGATGTCGCTAAAATGGTACAATAGCTCATGTACAGTTTAGCTAGGTGAGGGTAAGTAAATCTATGATTTTTCCACTATTCCATGGGGCAATTCCATTTTCTTTACTCGTCAAACAGCTGCAAAATTTCATCACTTAAATAAGTGTCGACTTCTTTTATAGATCTTGACAATGGAGTGCCGACCGTGTGTTGCGTGCCGACAATATCATATTAAATTGACCATGGTGAGAAAGGGTCGTAAGGTGCTGGTTTGATGAGGATGTTGTGAACTTTCACTGCAAATAATATCCCTAACCATTTCTTGCACTCTCTTTTTTGTATTTTGCGCTTCGTTCTGGTCACTGAATACCGTCATTTTATAACGCGGATCCAAAAATGTGCAAATCGGAAATGTGCGGCTTTTCTCGACACCAACGAAACGAGTCCTCAATCCTTCATTTAAATCTTTTACAACGGTGATTGCGACTGGGGAAAAGTCTTCTAGCAATAATTTCTCGCAGGCTGTTAAGAGGCATCTCGTCATGACTATTACTGCGCTTCCGGTCATATATTTCTCACCACTCAAAGAACGAGTAGCGTAATCGAATGGCTTGTAAGATTTTTTCAAGTTCTTCGAACAGCTGCCATTGTTCGTTCGTGATAATCGGCAGATTTTTATCAACTGACTGCTACTGTGGCTCTGATAAAATCCTTGAGTTCTACAAATCGATTTATCATGTAATTTCTGAAATTCCACCGCGTAGGTACTACTTGTATTAGTCTTTTGGAATAGAATTGGGATTTTCTATAGTTTGGGGCTTTAATAATTTTTCAAGAGCACTACTGCTTGTTTTGAAATGTCGTACAATTTTATTTTTTCTAAATTAATGGCTTTACTTTACTTTACTTTACTTATCTTCACGCACAATCCCTGACGGGGTAGCCAGAGAGAACAGATCGCCAAGTGTCACGATCCTTACATATCTCTTTCGCTTCTTTCAGATTCATAATCTTCTTCATGCATGCACGTCTAGGTATCCAGTACTTGACCCTCCTCTTCGAGCAGTTTGCTCACATGGTCTTCGAGTTAGTCTCGGTCTACCTCGACACCTTTTAATGTTAACTTTCGCGCTATATATTTTCTTCACCATTCGGTTTTCACTCATTCGCTCAACGTGCCCAAACCATCGAAGCACGCCCTTATCAATTTTGTGATAAGGTCATCTTTCAAACCTGCCATATTGCGAATCTCTTCGTTTCGCTTTCGGTCGGCCATGGTAACGCCGCACATTTTACGAAGAGATCGCATCTCCACTGCATTCAACTTGCTTTTATGCTTCTTCTGGCATACCCAGGTTTCGCTGCCATATAACAAAGTTGGTACCAACACTGTGTTATGTATTGCAAGGCGTGCGCTCTTCATTACGCCTTGCCTTTTGACTAAAGCAGTCAAGGCACCATTGACTTTGTTCCCGGCAGCGACACGCCTGTCCACATCTAAATCACATCTTCCATCCCGGCTAAAAGCACTCCCCAAGTATACAATTTCATTTACCTGTTCTAGACATTCTTGATTTACCCATATTTCACACTTGTTCTCTTCGTCCCTTTCAAATACCAGAACCTTAGTTTTATTGGCATTCAAACGGAGACCTTAATTTCACATTCCTCTTTCATACGCGTGACTAATGCCTGCAGTTCTGCCTCTGATGGTGCAATAAGCACTGCATCATCAGCATACAGCAGACAATTTACTTTTATGTCACCCATTTCACACCCAGACAGCTATCTTTCAGCTTCTGTAAACAGCTGTCGAGATATAGTATGAACAGCCAGGAAGACATGACACAACCCTGTTTTACTCCCGTTTGGACGCTAAACATGGGTGACAGGTCATGCCCTACCCGCACACAGGCTTTACAGTCGCAGTAAAGTGCCTGCACAGCCCTTAGCAATCGACCATCCACACCGTACCCCGGCAACAATTCCCACATTTTCTTCCTTACAACCTTATCAAATGCTTTCTCAAGATCCACAAAAGCACAGAAAATCTTCTGGTTAGCAGCCAGAAGCTTCTCCGTGATCATGCGGAGAGAAAATATTTGATCCGTGCATCCTCTTCCAGGTCTAAATCCGCATTGAGCCTCCCATAGAAATCTTTCCGATTTCTCTTGCATCCTACGCGTCAAAACCTTCGAGTATACTTTACTTGCTAAACTGGTCAGGCTGATCGCCCGATAGCACCTGCAGTCAAAATTTGAACCTTTACCTTTATATAAAGGCACAATGACTGCGGATCGCCAATCATCCGGGACTTCCCCCGTCTGCCAGCACAAATTGCACAGCAGATGAAAGCTGTCCCAGACGCGAGGCCCACCATACTTGATCATTTCAGCAGTAACTCTGTCTAGTCCCGCGGCCTTACTACATTTCAAACTTCGAATCGCACGTTCAATCTCTTTCATACTGATGACCTCAGCGTCATCGAGGTCCAGGTCTGGCGTACCAGTCACGGAGTCATCCCGGATCCTCACTAAGATCATCACGCATACATTTCTCTAAAATTCGCTCCATCGCTGCATGACGTCCGATTTTTCTGTGAGGACGTCATTAGTTCTCGAAAGCACTTTGTTCATTCTTAAGGCCGTCGCACCACTGGGTCCTTCCAACCTCTTTCCAGAAGAGTTTGGAGTTCTCCTAAAGTTGTGCGACAACCTTTGTCCGCTTCCATTCTACACTTTTCACGCATTTCCTCAATCAATGCTTTCGTGTGAACTTTCTGCAGCTTATATCTTTCTTTCATCTTCTCTCATATCCTTATCATTACTAGAGGCCAAGTAGTCTAACCATGCTTTCTTCTTCTTCTTTACAGCTTCTTTCACTTCATCATTCCACCATGCATCTCTTCTTTTACTACTGCCTCTTTTATTGTTCCACATACTTCTTCCGCTGCACTTACCATTCCATCCCTAAGGTTCTGCCATGTTCTCTCCACACATTCATTTCTGCCATCGATGGTGTCAAGCTTTTCGGCTACCCTCGCATGATATTTGTCCCTAGTATCCGCTTCCTGAAGCTTCCAACTGGATGCGACAGACCGATTGCGGTTCTGTTACCGCCGTCCGGTAGCGCCAACCCGCGAACAAACCCTAAATCTAGTGATCACTAGATAGTGATCCGTTCTAGGTCAGCACCCTGAACACTCGCGTATCCATCACCTGTTTTCGCAGTCGGTCATCCACCAGGAACAAATCGATCATACTTCTCTCATTCTTACTTTCTCTAGTATACATATGGATTTTCTTGTGATTAAACATAGTGTTTGTCACAAGAAGACCCTTTTCCTTGCATACCGCTAGTATAAGCTTGCCAGCATCATTAACTCTTTTATCGCCAAACTTTCCAAGCACCGACTCGTACCCTGGTCGAGCGGTACCAACCCATCCATTCAAATCACCACATACAACAATTCTTTCGTTTTCCCTAGCCAAATCTAGAACTTCTCTTACATTCTCCCAAAACTCCTCCAGCTCAGCCCTGGACGACGAAGCTACCGGCGCATAAACAGCCAAAAGGAATAACTTCGTCAGTCCCAATTTAAAGCGAACCCAGAGTAGTCTTGAGTTCACAATCTTATATTCAGTCATAACATCGACCAACCGAGACGACAGCAGCACCCCCACTCCCTGGCGGGCGCTCTCGCTCTCCGGGACTCCGGACCATAGAGCTAACGCCCCACCAGGGAGCTCTTCAGTACCACTGCCCTTCCGTTTGGTCTCTGACATACACACGACATCTAATTCTCTTTCTTTCATTATTTCAATCAACTCATTCGTTTTATCTTTCATGTTTCCTCTAATATTCCACGTGCCAACTCTGCACTCTGTCCTCCACCTTCCGCCGTGTCGGGCTGTGCGTGACGGGTGGCGGTCCCCATCGCCGCTTTGCGCGCTGCATTCCACACCAACGGGGACCAGCTGGTGTGCGTCGCCTTGGGGGGACGCCCTAACCCTCGTTAGCATGGGTGCGCAGCTGTGTAGAATTGCAGCCCTGAAAAGGGCTGGCAGGGGTCGCGACGTGCACGCTTCTACAATGACCCCCGATTAATGGCGATCTTTTTAATTGCGTCTTGTACTATAAGGTTTAAGTTTAATTCCCATAGCAACCATAGTGTTTCCGATATCCGAAATCGCCTTTTGAATATTGCCGGCATTATCAGAGACCACAAAGTTTATTTTGTAGCGCGGGCCCCATTCGTTAATTATTGATATTAATTTTTCTTGGATGTTTGCCGCTGGTGTGAGCCTCATCGAAAATTGAGCATTGCATAAGAATGGATTTTAATTCATATTGCTCTGTTATGAAATACCCTGTCACGGCAATGTAACTTTCGTTTGCACGTGATGTCGGTTGTAATGCATAATTTGATATGATCATTTGATCTTATCAAGTTTAGTACCGTTTACCTTCATCTTTTCCTTAGTTTGCTCGTAAAGAGCGGGAATGTTAACGTTAGATATAGTTTGACGGCTTGGCAATACGTATCCCCTTATCCAACATGCGAACTTTTTGAACGCTCTCTCTTCCACTATTGAAAACGTTTGATATCCTTCTATGAATAAGTCCAGTAGATCTCTATCAATTTTTTTTTGATCAGCCGATATTTTTCTTGCTGTACCATACCTGTCCATTCGTTGCTGTTGTGGATATGGTGCAGCTCGAGGTGCAGCAGTAGTTTGATTAATTGAGGAATTGATTTAACTGGCGACCCAGTGACGTCGGCAGGTGGTGTGATCCTACTTGCTCCTGCTGTCGCCGGTGGTTGCGACGCTGACTGGGCCGTTGGCGTAGATCGCATCTGCCGTAAAATTACACCTTGGTGCGAAGCGACACTTTCATACGCGTCTAAGTGTCTCTTACGTAGATGGCTCTTCAGATTTCCCGTAGTAGTCTTGTAACTATAAAAGTCACCGCACAGTGTACATTGAGCCTTCATGGTTGTAGTGTCTTTTCTAAAAAAGTCCCAAAGTACACTAGCATTGCTTCGAGACATTTTTGATAACTATCACATAAAGTTTTAGTATTATTTACACTTAGTTATTTGCATTAATTACTGTACAATTATTATTATTAACACTAATATATACAATTGTATTTTCTTCTTATCTTACTAAAAATATTATTTTTGTTGCACAAAAGGAAACAAAATATTAGCAAACGCGCCTAAAAAGTAAAAACAAATCGTGTCATCTCAAACACGAGACTAATTTAAACTAGGGCAAAGCCACGTAAATTCATGCAATTCCAACAATTTTTTGTTAAAGACATGCACACTTTCTCATTCCTAATATCACATCTATCCGAAGGGAATAGAGTCATAGGTCAAATGCAAAAGCACCCGCGCTCACTCGACATCCGAGGGCCGGTGGTACTTCTACTTCAACAGCCGAAGCCGAAGTCGCGAAAATAGCCGAATAAACGATTTGTTACATTTCGTTCTGATCGCTTGCTTGTGAATCGTTACCGAGTTAAAACGTCTACTGTAACAGATAGTTTCGTTGGACTGCAATAACCCGCTAGCCGCTATTGTATGAATAGATGGGCGGTTTTATAAAAGTTTGTATGGTGACAAAATGACGCCAAAAAAAGTTGTCATGATATTGGGGGTTTCTTACTTCAGATTGACTCTATAATATCTTTTTTTTTTTGTTATAATAATAAAAAATAAGAGAAAATGCGGTAGAATTTGACAAATTTGCAATTTGAATGGACAATGACCTGAAATCTTCTTCCGCTGCGTTACACATTAAGTACTCCCATTTATAGGTTAATTAAAAGAAAAGTACAATTAACAATCGTTATTTCTTAAAGAACTAAACATATTATTTTGAATTCTCTCAAAAATTTCTAAAACATTATTCAAACATAAAAAGAAACATAATTTTCTATCTTCTGAGTTACACTATGATTAAATTAAAATAATAAAGTTTTGTTTATTTGGCAAAAAACGAGATCTTAAAACTTAAACAAGTAATTAAATACAAGTATCGAGAATGTTAATCTTAATTAAATATATGAGATCTTCTTTATTTAACAATAAAAACATTAAATAAAATAAGTTGCCTCAACAGGGGACTGTCACTCAGCGGAAGTGTATGGAAAAAGTTAGGCATAGTTTACAATAAACACTTTATGTACCATAAAAAATAAAGAGAAAATGAAATTATTAAAGGTCTACTCACCAAAACAAATATCACAAATAAAATCGTTGTAACAATCTTTGGGTATAATCCAACTATCGCAAGTAAAACAAACAAAATTTTTACACGTAATCCATTTTTTCATTAATTGCAATGATGTTCGAATTTTACATTTATGGCACTGAGAGTGACGGCTGACTTTGTCTGATTTTTTGGCAAAATATTTTCTTTTTCTGTATTTAATTTAGGTATCTTTTGTGCTTTAATTTCCCACTTCTCTTCTTGAATGCAATTTCGCTTTCTATTGGTTATTTTTTGTTTGCTGTCGTCGACATTGACGTCTGTCTCGTCCAAAACTTCTAGATTATCACACATTTCTTCAAAATTATTTAAATCCAATAACAAATCTTTATCTAAAGGAATTATAATTGAATCAAATGCCGCACCACTGATCTCGTATCCTTTGTCTTGTTCCTTTTTTTCTTCCGATCCTATTATCTCACCACTGACTTCTTTGCCTATTTTTTCTCTATCCTTTTCTCTACATTTAAATGTCGCAGAATAAATTTCTTCTACTCTCTCTTGTTTTTCCTTTTTCTGTCCTTTGTCGCTAACCATTTCTACTTCTATAATGTCTTCCTCTTCCTCACAATTTGTAGGAATTTTATGTGTTTGTTTGGACGAGACAGATACAACTTTTTTTGAACTAAGGATTGGCATTGCATGAATTTCAGCTGTTATTGTAACTTTACTAGTCAGATTAGAGCAACTCGGTTCAGTTTTTTGGATTGGTTTTCCGTAGGTATGAGTAAATAAGCCAAAGCAATCACACAATCCTCTGTGGAAGCCACAAAAACAAGATAGTGGGCGGTATTGAATTTTGCCAGGTGATTTAGCAATAACTTGGTGTGTCTGCATAGTGCCTGTTAAAGGCTTCAAGTCTTCAGGAACCAGTTTATTTATGTTGTCTATATCATTGTCAATTATATAAAGACATTTCACTGACTTCATGCATTTTGACAATATCTTCAGAGCTTGCTCACCACAGGAAACATCAATACCATAAGCTACCTGTTTGTCCAAGGACCTCTTTACTGCACCACCTATTCCATCTGCTACTGATTTTCCATGTCCGCTCTCGGTGAATGACCTTGTTGAGTACTCAAGGCCTAGTTTGAAGGTAAATAAATTGTGTAAAAAAAATTTTTCTTTTGCCGGTACTGAGTACACGGACCATCTGAGTAAAAGTGAATAACCTTAAGTAAAGGATTGTACTCTTTGGCTAACTTTATGACTGGTAAAAGGTGAGCCCATATAGCTGCTGGATCATAGGCGTATTTATCAGCAATAATGTAGAATGATTGTGAACCTCCAGCCCAGTAAATCATCCCTGTATGTAGGGTAAATTGTTGTTTCGCGGCACCGAAATGCATAGATTGTACTTCCTCGGCTAGTTTACCACAGTAATTTTCTGAGAAGTCACAGAGTAGTACGGCTTCATTTTCTTTGAGTTCGGTTATACACTTTCGGTATTGGTGTTGCTGATGTTTCCAATTGTAATAATGTTTTTTGAAAATCGGTATATTACATTTAAAATTCTGAATTAATGTTTCCACGGTCCCTGTTTTTCTTACTTTCGCCATTCGCTTTGTTTTTACAGTTTTATTATTTTCCTTTTTAGTGTCTAAATATTCATGATTTATGTTCTCCCACTGTTCCCATTCTATTTCTTCAGTTATCTGTCTGTCTTTTAAATCGTACTGCAATTCTTGTCCTTTACATGGACCACATTCACCATACATACATTTTTTTGATTTAATATCACACGTGAAATGAGCCAAAAGACTTTCTAGTACTTTATATTTTGACAATACTCCAAGTTTTTGTAGTGCAGAGAACATTTTTTCAAAATTGCTATGTTTGATACAGATGCAAGTATCTCTTTTCTGTACAGTAGGCGATAAAACATAAAAAAATCGATATTTATAAAATGTGGCAAACGATTTTGTTCCGCCCTCTGCTCGATAAATCTGATATAGATTAAATAGCGTATCGGTAAGATATCTAATCTGTTCTTTTTGTTTTTTCAATGTGCGGCACTCTTTTTTCCCAGACGTACTTTTGCTTATATCATCTCTCAAGAAAAAACTTCGTATTTCTTTGCATATTTCATTTTCTTTTGATTTTTAGCTGATTTTCGTGCTATTCCCTTTAAACCATTAGTTTAGAAACAAATGTCTTCTTTTTTAATTTCTTTGTGGCTTCATTTTCAGTTAATGTTTTAAAAACATTCCTTTCTTCGTATTTCTTACACTTTTCGTATGACGTTTTCAAACAACTCTCTAACAGCTCATCTCTAGCTTTCATTTTACTAATAGTTTCTTCTAGACTTTGAACTTTTTTATTTGTTTCTTTTTTATAGCGATATAGGCGTTTTCTTGACGTCTCAAGTGCTGTTTTCAAATTATGAATTTCTTTTATGGCGGCATTATATTTACGGGCTAATCTATTTCTTAACGTCCTCTTCTTATTTCGAGTATTCACAGTAGATGATATTATATTTTTTTCATTTTTACCCTGAGTTTTATTTTTCTTCTGCTTCCGTTTCTGCTCTCTCCATTTTTCCGCCTTTTTTCTTTCTCGTATTCTGTTAGCTCAAATATCTTCTTAGTTTTATTTTTTACTCTTGCTGCATGTTTTTTCTTGACTTCTTCGTATTTTTGTGGATCTGCTTTCAATTTCTCTCTATATTCTTTCATGCGTTCCGCAGGAGTGAGAGCCATTTTGACACCTAATAAACCAATATAAATGATTAAATCCTACTGATATAATAAATGCGAGAGTATGGATGTTTGTTTGTCACTCAATCACGCTGAAACGGTTGAAAGGCAAAGTCGCAGTTCGCCGCTTGTTTAAAATAAAATTCAAATTACTGTCTAGCGATCGCCTGCCGATCGATGTCAATTAAAGTACGTACATAATACAAAAATTACATTACGGATAACGTTAAAAGTATTACTTAATCTTTCAGCTTTAAAACAAACATAGCAACTTCGCGTGTGTAGAAACAATTTAATAAAAAAACATATAGCTTGAAGCCTCGGCTGGTGCGCAGGCTGTATAAAAAGATGCAGAACAAAATTACGTTCAAATATAATTGATATGAAATTGTTTTACTAGGTACTTAATAAAACTCAGTGTAAATGAGGGTTTACGTTCCACTGAGTTACGAAAACCTATCCACTGAGTGAATGTTTCTCAGCTGACGTAACGGATTTTAAGTTAAGGCTGATTTTTTTAAAAATTCGTCAAAAGACAAGTCTAATTCAGTCAAACTGTTGCCTTATTATCAAATAGTAAATTATACGTCTAATAAATACTCTTTAAAACAGTAAAACAAGCTTACTTACTATGGAATCTTCGTAAATCAGCTGAATTTTTAACCCGCACTAACCGATACTGTAGTAAGTCCTAACGATGTTACATTCGAACTGTGAATTCAAAATGGCTGACTTATTGTGAACCATTGGTAGTTTATGATAATAATACTATTGTAGTAGATTTAGATTGTTTATTTCATTAGTTTATTACGAACTGTTTATTTCATTATATTTTAAAATATTGATTAAAACTTCATTAATTAAAATGGAAAGTGAGCTTGCGTTTCTTTTAATGACACCATAAATGTAAAAATATCGTGATTCTACTTGAAACAGCGAGGTAAAATGTCTGACATGAACAAGATGAGACAGTGATAAAAAATAGAAATTGTCAAACCAATTTTAATTTTTGTCAATTTCTATTTTATTTAATATTTATATAAATATTAAAGTACTCGCTTGTGCTTTGCTTTACATAATGCATAATAAACATAATTAGAAAAGAAGGTATGTCGTTTCAACGTTTCAACGGCGCTAGCGCACAACTAAATAGTTTCGGATCGACTGTTGAGTCGAGCGTATGCATCCCAATACATGGGAATGTACATTGATTAAGCAAACAGCAAACGATTTTTTTGTCGAGCTACTTGTTGATAATATTCTGGGACCTTCATACATTCTCATTGAGTAAATACACATACAACTAAACAAATGTTCGATTAAAAGTTGTATGCAATGCGCATAGGCTTACTTCGTTTTTAAAATAGTGGATTAATAAAGTAATATTATTGCTTTAAACACGTCATTATGTATAGGTTGTAGGTATTTAAAAATGTAGAAATTTATTTGCTATTTTTACCAAGTAAGAAAATAAATCGAAACGGATTTAGACTTCATCTGGTTTCGTAGTATATAACAGTATCACATATATTACTACTATACATAATATAGTTAAATATTTCTTACTAGATATAATTTTATAGGCTTTTATAGATTAATAAAGAATAATAATAAACCCAATAAACACTTACATAAAAAAAGAAAAATGGTACTTATAGATACGCGCGAGTCGAGTCGAGCTTGCTGTACAAGCAACCCGTGAGTATTTACTCTTGTACTTTACTAGAGTCTAGCGATAGCCTACTCTGAGATGCATACACAATTAGAAGAATCGCAATCGTTGCAAAATCACAATGGAATACACACTAAAGTGCAATCGATTATTTCGCTCCAGAATATAAAAAAAAAAATTATAAACAATCGGATCTTTTTCGATCGTACCGAGTCGACTGACTCGCTGCTACGTTCTATCGCTCGTTCTCGCTTGCTCACATCGTATCGTATGTGTCACTCGTGCAACCGACTCAAGTCTAGTCGGCCATTTCAGTCGACTCGTGTGTTTGCGTATTCGTCATTTAATTTTACGAGAACTGAGTTGATTAATTATTTTCGTTCTTATTCATATAGATTTATTATGTACTAATAACATTTATTAAGTACTCATAACTGTTTATTATCGTTTACTTAAATTTAGTATTAAATAAAATCTCTGTACCTACCTGTCTCTTTCTATTGCCATTTAGTACAGAGACAAAGAGAAAGAGAGAGAGAGAGAGAGGAGAGAGAGAGAGAGAGAGAGAGAGAGAGAGAGAGAGAGAGAGAGAGAGAGAGAGAGAGAGAGAGAGAGAGAGAGAGAGAGCAACATTTAGTATTTCTTAAATTGATATTGATTTTTACAAGAAATTATACTAATGTTAAACACTCGCTGCCCGCGGTGCAATAAAATAGAGAAACAGGACGCCGCCGAATATGTTGACTTATTTCTAAAAAATCACTTTGTTATTACTTGCCATTTGCAATTTTTTCACATGCCAAATTTTTCTCGTTTTATCTGCTTTGAATGTATTATATTTCTAGTAAATATTTTCTGCAAAATAATATTTATATGATTTCATATGATTATGTTAAATTATACTTATTTGTCAAACCTAGATAAAGTTTTCAGTATTATTTTGTACCTGATACTCTCAGCGTATCATCTATTGGTATATTCTTCATAGTCTTTGTTAAATTCGGTCTAACATAATATTATCTCTAAAGAATCGTATTTTTCATTTTTTCCTTCGTTTGCTTAAACATCTCGGACTTCGCCCATCGGTAAAGGGATCTATAAATCTACCTGTTTATTTTATTAATATACTGATTAAGAACGAATAATGAATAAATGAATTTAAATTCATGTAAAGATAAAGTTTTGAAAGAATAAATACTAGTTAAATAATTACAGGTATTTTTATGCTTCTAAATATTGTTATTGTCAATGGTTGAAGCTTGACGCTAAGCAATAATGCATTGAAGTAATATGTACTACGTATCTACTATAAGAGACGCCGAGACTCAGTCGTTTGCACGCTTTAGGGCCCATGGGCTCAAACTTAGTCTATATATGAAAAAATACTCCTCTATTTTATTTTATGCAATAGTGCCTCGTTCCATGCGCCCCGCACTGCCGCACAAATTTTGTTCGCGGTGTCTCTTCTAGTACTTAGTACATATTATTTCAGTGGCAATAATGTAAGGTCTTTTTAAAAAATATTGCTCTGCTATTCGCTCAGACCAACAAAGAAAGAAGGACGGGGCGCTGCGTACATTTCAAGTGATTTCAAAACCAAGCCAAAACCATGCTCAACTTATTGTAAAAGCGCGCACTCACGTCATGTACATATGCACCTAAAATCATTTGTAACCAACAACATGACTAGGTGCATATGTGTGCATTCAGCCGTGAACTTTTATGGGCTGTTAACGGAAGAAACAAGAAAGATGTGTGCGCGTGTGTGATGCCAAAACCATGTTCAACTTCTTTGAGCATGGTTTTGGCATCACTTGAAATGTACGCAGCGCTCCGTCTATCTTTCTTTGTTGGTCTAAGGCTATCTATAGATAATCTGATATTATATGTTTTCTTGGAACTTTGCGGTGTCTTAGAATGATGTTCAATTAAAGCAGATACAATTCGATTTTCTGCATAAATATTCTAAATTAAAAATTAAAAATTGTCTATAGCTTAGCTAAATATATATCGATAAGAAAAGCTGTTAATTTTTTTTGTTACAACAAATATTATAAGAGGGTTTTTAAAAGAAAGATTATTATATTATGCTATTTATAGATAATCTGATATTATGTGTTTTCTTAGAACTTTACAGTGTCTTAGAATGAAGTTCAAATTCGATTTTCTGCATAAATATTCTAAATTAAAAACAAAATATTAGGTATATTTAGGGTTTAGCTAAATTAATTTCGCCAAGGAATGCTTCTTGTGATTATTAATAAATATATAAATGTTGTTTAAAGTGGCAAATCATGGAAACAATAAAGTTGTCTAAAGGTTAATTAAGTAATTAATAAAATACTTATGAAATTAATATTAATCGACAAGCTTGATGGCTGAAATTGGTGTTGTTAATATAATTTATATGAAAATCGTTATTTATATAATATGAAAATGATATTAAATTTTGACAATTATTATTAATATAAGGGTTGTGTAATGTAATAACGTACTTATTTTTTAACGTAAAAAAATTTGTAAGTCGACTATCATTTTTTCACCAAATCTACTAAATGTTAATTTTTTTTATCTCTGGTCATAAATGAAATATCAGTATTTCTGATTACAACCCTTCTCTTTTACTAATCTTTTTCGTCTGGCTCCTATAATGTTTCCTTACAAACCTTAATAAAGGTGCCAAAGAATAATTTGGAATGCTTTTACATAATAAAAGTTATATAACGAAACTATCTTGAATCCCAAATAGGTATAATGCCCGTCAAGTCACAGCATGTGCACATAATGCAGCTCCTAGGCAAGCGTTTCTCGATTAGTATTTTCAACGCAATATATTTTATAATATTTTAAGGGATTAACATTTGAATATAAATTAAAACATAAATATGTAAATACATAAGTCTAATTGATTTTTCTAGTTTAGCTAAAATTTTAATAAATAATTGTGTTTAAAAGTCAGCGAAATTAAAATTTTATAATTGAATTAGTCGGTGAAATATGATATAATAATGTAATATAATATATATAATAAAAGTAATTTAGCTAAAGTCTTAAGATATTGCATAGCGGCACCGACCGCTCAAAAACTATCTAAGATTTTCATTGTTATAAGAATCCACTGCCTTTCAATTAGTTCAAAGCTAAATCATTATCAGAAAAAATATTTAAGTCCGATTGCCTTTACAAGTAACAGAATCGAAAATTGCCTTAAAATAAAGTTTTAAATAAAAAAATAAATAAAAAAGAGTATTTATAAAATGTTGACTCGACCTCGATTTTTATGTTTATGTACAAAAAAAAGCAATGAATATTTTGTATTGAATCCTAGAAATCAAGGCCTACAAGGAAATTTATATATCGTTATAATTATGTAGTTCAAATACTTGTAGCTTAACAAATAATTTGAGCTATTAATAGTATTTTGTTCATTATCCGCTTTGAACGATCTCTTAATTTCATTATTTTGTCCTACTAATACATATAACGTAATATACAAATGTCATACTAAATCAATCAAAAAGTAATTAAAAAAGAGAAGGAGAGAGAAAGAGAGTGAGACAGAGAGAGAAGAGAGAAGGAGAAGGAGAAAGAAAGGAGAGAGAGAGACTTATTTATTGTAAAATTACTCAATTTGTTTACCAAATTTGCTAATTCTTAACAGAGTGTTCTAAAACAAAAAGTAATAATTTCTTCTAAACTTATCAAATTGAAGGTGCTATGAAACTTGTTAAATCTTTTAAACATTTCTCATTTTCATTGTCACATATTATGTTGAAAGAAAACAAGCAGTTAATGTTTTTTTTAAAAAACTCGACTGCGTAAAACAATTACTAATAATGTTAAAAGTTTTGAAAATTTAAGCAAGAATGGTTGCTAACCAACTTTGAATCGTTATAGATCCTAAATAATCATTAAAAATGAAAAATTACTAAAGAAACCTAAATATTATTTAATGACCTTTAATGATACCCCACTTGACAGTTCTTCGACTTTCATTTTTTTCTTTTAAGCAATATGGCGTCTGGTTGCCGCCATGTTGAATTTTGATTACTGTCTTTAGTGACAAAGACAAATCGATTTCCGTAAAAATTATCAAAATCGCCCCACGCGTTTGGTCTCTAAGCGCCACTAAAGAACAAACATACATGCATACATACATATATAGGCTGATAAACACATTACCGCAGTCGGGTAAAAAGTTTCAAATGCAATTGTTCTTATTTCACATCTCGAAAAACCAAAGAAACACGCTTTTAAATTTTTCTTTGTAATGTAACGCAATAATGTCCACGGTATAAAAATAAATATTTTTGTTCTTTTGTTATGATCGCAGTGCTAATAAGTGCCATTTATAGGATAGGTATACATTTGTTGAAAAAAAATATGTTTTATACACTTTTTTGTAATAAATGCTGAATAATATTTTTAATAAATTGTATAAAAAACCTTTAGGCATTTAGATATCACCTTTTGCTTGTATAAAGATTGCTAGACGCAGTTTAATGCTTTGATACATAGGTGTACAAGCTATGTGCTATATAAATGCTATGATAAATGCCTGCTCTAACGAGAGTTACACCAAGAAATGAATAATTAAAAATATTTACGAATAAGGTTTTACAAATGTCGCTATCCCGAAAGCTGGTGACGAATTTTGGGAAGTTAGGTTCAGTGTAAGTCACTAATATTTCTAATTGTATAGGTAATATTATAGGATTGGAAAGCTTTTTAGGTGTTTGTGGTAATTTCTTTTCTTTTATCTATTAAATTTTCTTTCGGTGTGAGGAAAAGATATATTATCAGTTTTCACAAAACTCAAAAACCCGAAAAACACATTTAAAAGACAATATGAACATATGTAATTTTGAACATATATTTTTTCATAAATATTATGTGCTGAAAAAATAGCATACGAGATTTTCCATTACCTGTTTAGATTGTCTAAAGTACCTATGCAAATTCGTCACCAGCATACCGACAATAAGTAGCTTGCCCATGCATACAATTATATCCTTGGGCGATTTTGTGTTCAATATATTATGTTATATTGTACTTACATAAAATCACTAAAGCCCTAGTTAGTTTTAGTGGTTTTCACTGTATGAGTACATCTGAACCCAAAGTAATAATAACTATATTATTATGACAAACATTTGTGATTTGTTAAAAGACTACATGATTAAAGATATTTGAATTGATATGTACTAAAAAAAAAACTATATATTATGATTTTTGCTTACATGTTGTCTGTGGGCTTTAAAATTCATATTTTTGGAAGCAATGTTTGCATTACAGTTTTACATTGGTACTCCTAATGCCTTTATGGCAAAGTGTCAGGATGGTCAATAAAAAATATCTGTGCTAAGTCTTGTAAAATAAATAAAAATATATCTTATGAAAAACACCGATACTAATTAATAATTGTTATTTATATTGTATAGAAGTTATCATGACTTAATTGTATGACGTTACGGTCCCTTTAAAACAGTCATACAATATAGCGGCACAGCCTAACTATTGCTAACAGTCGGTCATCGAAGGCGTCTAGCCTGCCGTCGGTGCGGGGCGAGATGCGGGCGGAGCACTTGGGCTTGAGAACTGTCCGCTAGGGTTGTCCTGTCACGCAAATAAATTAAAATGGTTCACTATACATGTGCGGTAAAAAACTGTGGGTCGTCCTCATTTCAAGATAAGGAATTAGTTTCATCAGTTTCCACATACACATTAATTTGTTAAAACATGAAATAAAATAAAATCATTTTTTTATTACTTCCCGTTCTGACAACCCTAGCAATTTATTGTTTATGTCTGATTTTCCGACAACATAAAACGCGATGACTGACTGTATGTTCTTCTTAGGCTGTGATATTAGCGGTATGTCACATCGATTTATTATTATTATTACTGTACTCTAAAATAATATTAATTTGTTATTACGATCTAGTTTATACGCCTAATAAGTAATTTTAATTTTAACCTAATCTTTTACTAAGTATGTATTTATTAACAATAAGAATTTATTTACACTTCATATATTATACTATATGTTTGTATACAGTACATCTTGTGTACCGATCACACAGTGTTTTCCCATTTTTAGTCGACTTCAAAAATGAGGAGGTTCTAAATTCGACTGTATTTTCTTTTTTTGTATGTATGTTACGCGATATTTTTTTGTCAGTTGTGAACCGATTTTAATAGATTACATCTCAAATGTTCACCATGTTTAAATTAAAAAAAAAAACATCTCTAATAGTTCTTTTCACATTTTTTTATATAAACTTTCTAGAGAAGTCGTTGTTTTGATACAAGGTGTTTCCAAAACCGTGTGCTTTATTTATTAATCGTTTACACAGACCTTATGATAATCTGCTTTTATTTTAAAAATATAGTAATGTATAAGATTTTTTTTAAAATAATGAACCACCACTACACTAGGATTTTCTCCTGTATCGTGGAGGCAGTTTACATACATAAAACAAGGACAACCATCAGGTCCCGAAACAATTGTTAGCCTTACAAATATGTGTTTCATGAAAAACTCAATGCTAAGCCACTCCGCTACGGAGCCGCCATTTCATTAAAGCTTCGCTATTTTTTTACCCATAGCAAACAGTGTTGGTTGGCTAATTGATTTTGATTGCCACGATGGCAATAGGTAGCAGATATCACATATATATGGTACATAATCGGACCTAAAACACTTCCTTGCGACACTACAGATTTACTTCTATTCAGATTAAGCATCTTCTTGTCTTATCTGAAATTATTGTGTGCTATGTTGCTATGTAAGATTCTAGTATTTCTGAGAATTGGTTCGTGAGTATGTTTGAGGTATGATCCTTAACTTGTATATCCAGTCTTTACACCATATCTAAATCTATATAAAACAAGCTTTTATAGGCGTTGCTAGGGCCAGCACCCGGGTCCATCATTATTGCATTGTCATTATTAAGTATGCTAAAATTCAGTTTAATCGATGTCAGCAAGTGCGTCAACAAAGAAAGCAAGTTTAATAAAAGCTTGTAAAAAAGATTTTCCACAAAGTTGTGACTATTGGTGATACTTATGTCTATTGTAGAATATTTTTGTTTGCACTCAAAATAATTTGGTGTCAGCTTTTTTAATCGTTGTATTGTTTTTTTAACATAATACAAACATTGTATATTGTATATCGATTTGTAGATGTTATTTCGTGCGCAAATTTTCCAGTTTTTACTATCTTGATAACTTCTGCATTTTTCTGCAGATCAGGTGAACGCTTTAGTCTGATTGTAACAATAATAATAAAGAGTGGTAATTCTACAATAACTTTCAAGGAAGATTATTTAGTAGTACTACTCCTGTGATAAGATCTTATCTGATCTAAAATTATGACACCATTTCAGTAGTACTTATAATCTTGTCATTTATAAAATGTTATGTAGTATCAATTAAGATAGGTTTATACGTTTGATGCAGGCGCGATATTCGTTAAATTGTATTGCACGTTCTGAGAGAAGTTAGACGAGGCACTCAACGGTAAAAATATTAAACTATGAGCACTTTTATAATTGTTTATTTTGGTATTTCTTTGACTGTATAAATATTTATGTTTATGTTTGGAAATTTATTCATTATTATCATTAAAATTAAATTCATTATTCATTTAACTTGCTTCAAGTCATATCAAATTATTACTTTAGATGTATAATTCAATATATAGATTTTATAATTCATTTGTGTAAACATGATCTTTCTGAAATTGTAATAATAGCTTATTGTAATACTATAGTCTAGATTCCATTTGGTTCTTATTCTTATTGAATTATAAATGTTAATTTTAAGGAGTGTTTCATTTAACCTTTAAACAATTTTTGACGACAATTACAAACCTAAATCAACATAATTTCAGCTGTAAGGTGTTATGCCAACTTTCTTACAAAGACCTACATCCAGTTTGTATTATTCGAATGCCATCGTAAAATAACAGCTTAATGTTGCTGTATTTCGTATGGTGGGTGTAGAGAACCGGAAACGGCATTCCATCTTAGTTCTCAGGGGTGAAAACGCATATTTATTTTGATTCTTAATCGAGGATAAATGGAGACGTCTATGGGCCACAGTATCCAGTTACCATCAGGTGGACTGTGTACTCGTTTATCACCCCTATGCTATAAAAAAAAACAATATTTCAGTAGAACGTCACTCTGTCTAATTGAGGCTGTTAAGCGAGAACCTTTAACTCAAGATATGATGAACTTAAATCCCACAGAATATAATAGAATAGAATCGTTTTTATTAAATATTGATTACATGTAATTCTTATTGAAAGTCATATTCAACTTTTACACAGATTAATTACTAATGCAGTGTCCTCTTTTCTAGCATGGTGAGTACCGGCAAATCGTTCAATTAGTGAGTCGATTGGCGCTTTTTTAGAAAAGTTTATAGCAATTAAATTAAGAAAATTTGAGATTTTATGTACAAATAAAAACTGCGTTTGAAATATTTTCGATTTTATACGTGGTAGAGCCATGCTGCAGCTATATTAAGATTGTAGCACAAATGGTTCGGCTCGACCGATGAAGGGACACGGTCTCACAGATACCAGGGTAAAATAGCAGCTCAACGCTGCTGTGTTTCGTATGGTGAGTGTAGAGAACCGGAGACCCTTTTTACTGCATTCCATCTTAGTCCTCAGCGGTGACAACGCATCTGCATTTGGATTCTTAATCGAGGATAGATGTCGATGTATATGGGCTACAGTATCCCGTATAAGGAAGATTATTCTATAAAAAAATTATCTTGCTAACACTTCTTGTTTAGATTATCGGACAAACACCTCACCGAGTTATTCGTGGACGAGTACGACGCGTTTACATATTCGTCTGTATTCATTCAACGTAGATCTTTTAAACATGGATGACGTGCGTCTCGTTGCCACGATTTTATGCCTACTTGATATTTAAAGTCTCACAAATATTTATTTGGGGGTGTTGTGGGGCGGCCCCCCACTAGATGGAGTGCCGACTGGCAAGACATGCAGGAAATTGATGGATGCAGATGGCTCAGGACCGTGCTTTGTGGCATTTCTGGGGGGAGTCCTATGTTCAGCAGTGGACTTATGAAGAGTTGTAATGACGGTGATAATGATGATATAGATATTTATTTTTTCATTAACATTTATTTAAAACCGATTTTATTTTCTAGGACCCCATATCACGGGTTCTCCTTGATAAAGTTCTATAAAAATATTGGATTCGTTACTCCAATCAATCACAGTAGGTAGGTATTTTTATTATTACTATTTTTTAAATTATTTTATAAGAAAAATAAACTTTAAAAGTTTACGGGTCAAGCTATTCGCTTTAGTTGCCACCTTTTTTGAGTAAATAAAGTATTATCTATATAATTTTCTAAGCTAAAAAAATAAAGTACGTCAAGTGAAACAAAATTTGACCTGCTCAAAGTTCAAAAACTTTATTAAACTAAGTTTGTATAAAAAGGGTTATTATAAAATTAAGGAATTTATGGATGATAATAACCCCTGGGAATGAGGTGATCGCTACCAAGCTATTTCTTATTTGTTGTGTTGTTAATTGTGTAACACATGATTGTAAGCTGTTATTTAAAAAAAAGTCCCGCTTAGTTTCTTGCTGGTTCTTCCCAGGACAGAGGTTTTTTTCGAACCAGTCGTAATTAAACAAAATAGTAACTTTCAATAAGTATTATTTATAATCTATATTGAATTAAAAAGTTTATGTTTCAGAAAATAAAGTATTATTTTATTCGACATGCTGTTTTTTCCACACATTATCGTTACCTACATTCTATGTCTAAGTTAAGATAACACTGTTATTTTCATCCCATCGCCTAGCATTCATTAAATAATAAACTTTGTAAATAACGCTGAATTTATTGTGTAGTGGCGGTGTAAGTCATATCAAAAGAAAGAGGGAAAAGAATCGTAAAAATAAGTAAAATAAAGTATTTGTACGTACTTTATTGGTCTCGTAAAGCATAAAGTACGTTTGCCCGAAATAGCATTCAATACTTTATTATAAAGTACGGGTGGCAATCCTACAAGCGAATAATGACGAGTATGTAAACAGCGATACGAATACACACAAGCAGTGCTTTTACTCGTGCCAAAAAACCAACATCTAGTGGAGAACAGGCGAATACTCGGGCCGAGTAGCGAGAACACAGTAGGGATTCGCACGCGGCCGTCCGATCGGTCAGTCAGGTTGTAGTTCACGCTCGTTATTTTATTTCCCAAATGAGTCTTATCACGTTATTTTGGTGTATTTTTGGCTTAAATCCCCCGCGACCTTGTGTAAATCGGAGACCTTGGCAACACCTGTGGTACTGGAAACTTGGGACTGCACTCCGGAAATGTCTGGCAAAGTCAATTTCTCTCGTTGACTGCTCATCAGAGGAAACTGGGAATGGCGGCGATTACATTACTGAAACTAAGCTTAGAAGCATACTTCAACAAGACCTCGCGGGAGCACTTCGAATAACAATAAGGCAGCTTGTGACCGCGGAGATAAAAAATATGTCGGGGGAAATCAAGGAACTGACTTCAACAGGCAGTATGAAGATTTAAAATTGGCTTTGGACGAAAGGAATACATTAGTTGATAACTTAAAAAGAGGCAATGATAAGTTGAATCTGGCAGTAGGCGAATTGACGCACCGGCTCCACCTAGTTGAACAAAATATGAGAGACAGCAACATCGAAATAAATGGCATTCCGGAACACAGACACGAGAACTTGAACAATGTTGTTGAACAACTCATTAAAACTGTAGATGCTCCAGTATCTGCTGAGGAGATTATTCATGTAACGCGGGTTTCTAAGCTGAGCAAAGACAGCAATCGGCCACGTGCAGTGATAGTGAAGCTGCGTGCACCCAGACAACGTGATGCTATTCTCGCTTCGGTCTCTGCGTTTAACAAAAATAATAACAAGGATAAACTAAGCTCTCAACACCTCGGCCTTGCAGGCACTACCAAACCAGTCTTCGTCTCTGAACATCTGTCTCCAACAAACAAGTCTTTGCATGCTGCCGCACGAATTAAAGCCAAGGAATGCAAATATAAGTTCACTTGGGTGCGAAATAGCCGAATCTTTGTACGGAAGGATGAATTCAGCGAGGCATTGTTAATTCGTAACATGGACAGTGTAGCGTCAATTAAATAGTTAGGTTAAAGTTTAGCGAGTGTTATAATGTTTAATTATAAAATAAGTTAATATACGCGATAAAATCCGTAAAAACTAGTTTTATTTAAATGTGTAGTGTTCGCGTAAATATAAGAAATCATTATTTATTTCGTTTGAAAGTAATTTATGGCTTAACATTTTATAGTATAAACATAAAACACAATTTTATCATATTAATTAGGATAAAATATTATATTTTGTACAAAAGTTCCTTTGGTAAGAGACCAGAACGCACGCGTTCCGAAGGAAGGCGAACTAATTTCTCGCCAATTCTTGTCTTGGCAATAACTCGTTTGAAGGACCTGGAGGCGGAGTTATACTTCTTTTTAAGGATGCTGGTGTTTACATACGAGCTACTCCGCTTCCGAAGTAAGCAGGAGTGTTTTCACGCTCAGGCGTGAAAACACTCCTGCTTACTTCGTAATGCAGTTTTACAGGAGCTATCAAACCAAGGTTGAAATCTGGCTCAGATGGATACCATAGATGATGGAATAAATAGTTTCATTCCCTTAAGCACCACATCAGTAACAGAATCGGCAACGACGCTAGGATCTTCCGGCGAGTTGCTAACCCCCATGGGTAGGATGCAAAAGACCGCATGCTGCCCCAATCCGCCAACATATAGTATCATGCACGGCAACAGCAGAACGCAACCGCGATGAGAGCGTGAGTGGCACCACACTCCGGATCAGACAATGATCCGAAGAGCCGAGAGGGGCATCGACGGTGATATGATATCCGTCCGGATAAGTGGTCAACAGAAGGTCCAACAGGGAAGGTGCATGATCCTCCACATCTGGGATCCGTGTAGGCAAAGTAACCAGTTGTGTGAGACCATATGCCAAGGCAAAGTCATGAACACCTCTCCCCGCATGATCGGTTAAACGTGAACAAAGCCATTAAGCGAGGTGGGTGTTAAAATCGCTGCGATTCACGATCTCTGCGGATTGGACCTGTTGTAGCACGGAGTGTGTAGCCATTTGGACATGGTCGATGAGTCCATCCGTATCAGTAATACCGCTGTGGTACCTATAGGATCATCCGTTGATGCTGGGATGGTCGTCGCTGTCTACGTGCAGCCAAAGCCAAAGGATAAACAGGTACGTATTTTCGATTTTAAGACTGCCGGGGTGTCGAGAACAGATATCTAATTTGTACCCTGCGTTGGAAAGGTACAAAGTAAGTCAGCCGGAGGGGACATCTGAGGTTTCGTGTGGAGTGAAGCCCGAGCAGTGTTAGTGTTGTGCGGGATTTGCGCGATTTTGCCCCATCCACCACCTTAGAATACTGATTACTGACCCACGCTCATGAAGAGTAGGGTAGCCTGGGTGTGGATGCTCAGTGAGGGATTCTCCTTTAATAGGTAATGATACCCTCCTGGGGTAGTCTCTTTTTAAACCAAGTGAAACGCAAAAGCAAAGTTGGTATTCTGTGAGGTCGTGGTACTTCCCCGGTTCGAGCCGGCCCATCTGTGCAATAGAGGAAACTACCGCGTGGCTATTTATGCGTATACGTGATGTTTTAATTTGGTACATGATTGTTTATTTTATGTAGTCTAATAAAACATGCTGAATGTTTTTATCGGTAGCGTCATTACTAGAAACATTTTTTTGACTAGAAGCACGCAGCGCTCGATTTAATATTAAAACATTGGATGTGCCCGACGAAAGAACGACCCAGCAGGTAGAGCGGTGCAGGTGTGGAAGTCATTATAGACTAGACATAGACTAAAGCAAGCAATAACTTACTACTCGAATACATGCACGACAAATTGATTAAACTTGTATTGACCAAGTACTTTTCTCTCGACACTGAGTAAGTATCGAAAGAAGGATTTCATACTAAAAGTACTCGCTCGGTATCGAAAGAAATGTGTTGAATGTTTACTTGTATTTACATCATCATTATCATTACGGCCTTACAAAGTCCACTGTTGAACATAGGCTGCCCCCATAGACTGCCTCCTAGGGGGGATTTTTCATAGTTGCCACGTATGGTAACCTGGTTGGCAATCGTGTCATCAGGAAGATGCTGCTGTACATCTCCTGTTTCATTTCCCTTTGTTGCCTCTTACTGCACCCTCGAGACGTGAACATTCTCACACCGACACTACGAACCAAACGTAATGTATTTATATGTGTCGAATCAATCTTAGTATATTTACTACAAAATGGAGGCTATGACACGCCAAAGTTGAAGACAAAATCTGTCAAGCTTTTAAAACTATTTTTACGGATTTTCTCGAATCTAATTTATTTATTTTAATTCCCGACGTTTCGCGTGCTATACAGCACCCATGGTCACGGTGGACACACACACATGGACTGAGATGTTTGACATCCCGATGTCATAGTTAGCCCGGCGACCTTCAGGTTTTAAATATTCATTTTTGGTCAGATCAACGCAGAACGTGCTTTCTAAAATTAAAAATAAAATATTCAAAATCTGTAAGATAGTTATTCAATGTGTAGTATTCACCTGAATATAAGAAATCATTATCTGTCAAGCTGTTTAGGCTACAAGAGGCCGCAAAGTAAAATACATACATTCAAACGTGCACAGTCGAATAAAAAGATGAGCCTGCTTCACGGGTGGGTGGGACGTCGCGGCCTGTTCCATCCGGCGGGGAGCACAGAACACCTTTATATTTCATCGCTTTCTTTCCGCTCATTAACATGAATGATTTATGATCGTAAAATATTTTATCAAGCAAATTATTTCCTAAAGTTTTTTTATGTTGCAATTCCTTCAGACTTCGAATTTCTTTAAGAGGACCCTCGTTAATATTTCTTGTGTTATCACGATCAAGTAAGTCATTAAGGACTTGAACGGCATTTTGGTGTGGTGTTTTTTTTTACTTAAAAATTCGCAAAGATATGAACTTATTTTTTTAGATATCTCATTTTTGAATTGAGTTGATAATTTAAATTTTGAAGTAGAAAATAATAACCGTTGTTTTAAAAGCCGCTTGTAATACATAGTACTAAATTTAATTAATTTATATTTTGCTTGATTTTGTATGCTCAATTTATTTTCCTAATTCTAAGTAAAATTATTTATTATTTATTAATTTATTTAACAACATAAGTATAAAAACACAGGTAACTGCGGGTCCTAAACTAAGCGCAGCTTGTATCTCAGGACCCTAGCATGCGATATTACAAAATGGTTTGTCATTGGACAACATTTAAATGATGTGATGGAAACAAAAAAATGTAATAATATTATAATAAGGAATGTTTTCTGAATTAAAACTCTATATAGTATAAAAGAAAGTCGCTTTCCGCTGTTTGTACGCATAGATCTTTCAAATTACGCAACGGATTTTAATGCGATTTTCATCAATAGACAGAATGATTCAAGAGATTTATATACATAGTACATGCATCTTTCATATATAAAAATCAATGGCTCGAATAATTTTGATGAAAGTTTTTGTGTGCGTTTGAGTGCACAGTTTAGATTCACAATTGGACCCGGTAGGTGGCGTTGTTATCGAGATCCAGAAATTACCCGTGCGAGGTCTGGGTGGATCGTTAGTGAATAATAATTCTCAAACATACCTCAAACGAAATCCTCGTCTCCTTTACCGATTTTTTTTATAGAATGAGGTTGACAAACGAGCACACAGTCCACCTGATGGTAAGTGGTTGCTGTGGCACATAGACATCTACATCTATCTTCGTTTGCGAATTTAAATGCAGATGCGTTGTCAGCCGTGAGGACTAAGATAGAATGCCTCTTTTCCAGTAAAAAGGGTCTCCGATTCTCTACACTCACCATACGAAACACAGCAGCATTAAGCTGCTATTTTACGCTGGTATTCTGTGAAAACTACTTGTTATTTGAAAATTCAGCTTCTGAAAATATCTACACATTTTAACTGTCTATCTACTCTTAAGCTTACCAAGCTCTTTTCACACACACATTGCGCCTTGCACCTACCAAGCGAACCTGTCATATAAGAGCTGAGATTATATATTTTATATAGGTACGATATGCTATTATATTAATCCACCAAAAGCTTTTTAACCAATGTTGTACTTAGGCTTTCACAAAAATTCAGACACCAGCCTACATGCTGTATTTTTTTTTTGGAAAATTTACTAATTTCTAAGCACAGTGGTCAGACAGATACATAGCACTGGTAATTTTATCTTTTATCTTTAACTTTATTCTTTTTAAAATTTACATCCAATTACAGATTAAAGTGTGAAATTGGGGTTCCGTCATCTTGAGTCTCATCTGTCGATAAAAACCCTTACACCCCACATACTTGCTTCGGCAGTACATATACTAAAATTGGATACAGAGAAGATTAGCATGGCCCCTGCGCAAGGATGACACGCAAATTCGTGAAGCGTTCCACATTTTTATACCGTTGGCGGTGTAAGTATATCCACTACCCCATATTATCATACCGTGGGTATCGTAAGAGGTTACAGAGGGAAACTAATCAGATTAGAAATCTTCCTAATAACGACTAAAAATAAAAAACTGCAGATGCTAACCCGCTTGCCAAGCGTGGCATCTATGGCAAATGTGGACTTTAACAGGCTGTAAAAGTTCCGAACGGTACACCCCAGAAAGGTGTTGAAAACAAACAGAGCATAGCTAACTATAAGTTGCATCGCACAACAGCTGCAACTCTCAAAGCACAAAATAAATAATAGTACTACGTACTATGCGAAAATTTCCCGTTGGTGCAGAAATATTTACTAAAAATTATGATTGCATTGTACTCGTATAATTCGTAGAGTAAGGATTTGCATTCGAAGATTAAGAAATATTAAAATTTCGTCAGATTGAAAAAAATCTTGAAAAAATTCAAATGATAATTTAAAGTAGTACTTATACCAAAACAAAATAAAATATTTTTATACAAATTAGAATATAAATAATATTTTTTATAGAATAAGAGTGAGATACCTCCTCCTCCTTATGTAGGTACATCTATCCTCGAATGAGAATCAAAATGCAGATGCGTTGTCACACCGGAGGACGTTTCCAGTAAAAAGGGTTTCCGGTGCTCTACACTCACCATACAAAATAAGCAGCTATTTCACGCTAGTATTCTGTGAAAGCTGGTCCATCTCCGATTGAGCCGACCCATTCGTACTTTAAATATATTGCTGTGGGGCTAGCATGGGCAGGAGACAATTTTATCCCCGGGGAAAGGAGAAAATGTTTATTCCCTCGCTTAGTTTTATCCACCCTTAGAGCATGGGCACACCGGTGGATACATCCACAGTAGATAAAATGGGAGATAGACTTAGACTTAGATAGTTTTTTTTTGTATGAATTTAAACTTCAATCCACGTCCAATGAACTAGGATAAAATTGTCCCTTTCAAATTTCAAAAAAGCATCATTTTTTATCTTTCATTTGGCTCCATGCTACCGACGGGGGCTATGTATACTCGTTATGTCAAATGGGGATATACTTCTCCCCGTTTGACATAACAAGATAATTTTATCTCTTGTCAGTGGATATAATCGGGGGATAAAATTTTTGTCCCCCGCCCATGCTAGCCGGGTTGCAGCATGGTTCTACTACGAATGATATTTGAATAATTACATCACTAAAATTATAATGAATTATCTTTAGTTCTTTGTTTTACAGCAGTAAAACTTAATTAATTCACTTTGTGTGACTTTACTTTGTGCGCCAGGCAAGAAATTCCGTAGGAAAGTACATATTATGTTATATTTTGGCTGCACATAGACACTATTATTTATACATGGAATTATTATTGTTTAATTCTGAGATGCCAAAAAATTTCGCCATTTTACATAACGAAATTGGAAATTAATTTTTTTTCAAACGACTTAAGATGGACATTGAAACTATTTTTGTTTTAAAGAAAAGTGCCATGAGAGCAATTAAAAACTATGTCCGAAGGAGTCCCTTAAAGAAAAATTTAAATAAATAAATATATTAAGTAATCTAAAATTAATATTAAAAAGGTACTACTCGGTTTCTTGCCGGTCCTTTTCAGTACAGATGTTTTCTCCAAACTAGTAGTAAAAGGATAAATGAATTTCATTAAGTACACATATTAATGTATTCTATTTTGAAAACAAATAATTCTATTCTGTTATATTAAATTGACTTTACTTATTAACACATTAATAAAATAAAAAATATTGAATTATAGACAGCAGGAAAGGCTGATAAGGTATTTAAAAAGTTTTAAACCAACGTTATGAATTTCCCATCGGCTTAGAATGACTATTAGTTACCCTTTTCAATAGACCTCCAAATTCTATTATCATTGAATAAGTACGGACTGAAGCCCTTTTTAAAACGGGAAAAAGTGATTAAAGAAAGCTTTCACAGCCATCATTCACGATAATGATGTCGTCCTAACCGATTTTGGCAATATACAGTCTGGCATTAGATATAACCGTGTAGTGGTGTTGTAAGAATATCCACTGCGGCGGCGCTTTCCTCACGCCACGAGCACAACGCACCGATGCCTAAATCACACTATCAAAGTTCCGAAGTTCTGTGGTACCTGTATATAGAGTAGCCTTGTACTACCCTCGGAGTGTTGGCATTTCCTTGGTCTGATAACCTTGCCCGGCGGGAGATCTTCCCTTTTCCTTCCACGGCCAAATCCAATAGCACTATCCTATATGGTCCCGTGGGTGGTCGTAGGAGATGACAGAGAAACTGAACCAGAAAATAGGAAGCAGCGTCTTCCTGATAAATTAAAAAAAAACTCAAAATTATAAAAGGCTGCGGTTGCCAATCCTCATGCCAAGCGTGATAACGATGAAAAACTTCACCTATGAGGCAATCTATGAGGGAGGCCTATGTTGTATGTTCAGCAGTGGATGTATGGTTCAGGATGTTATTGCAGAATTATAGGGTTTGGCGGGAAACCGACCGGATGCGCATTGTCGTTGGTTCGATAAATGAATTGTATTCAATTTTAATATTTTAAAGTGTTAAGATTGAAAATTCTGCTACCGTAACAACTACTCAAAACGCTGAAACAAGTGATTCAATTGGAAAATAACCTTGGTGAAAAATTATCAAATTATACCGTCCACTTGGGAGATACTATCATCATCGACTCTCTTAGGTAGGCTTTAACAACTTTGCCTTTGCGTCATTCCTAGCGAACGACCTTGAGCATTCGGTCCGCCGACTCTCGCTACAATATATCGCGTAAGAAATCTGCAAGACGTACGAACGTAGTATTATTTTTTCAACATCAATAAACTATTTTATGGAAATAGACACGGCAGACAATGATAAATGAATTTTCATTTTTTTTATTCGGTATATTAGTTGCATTATATTAGAATTATGTATTCTCACATATTATCTAATTAATAAAATGACACCATTCGTTTCGAACGCCCGGGAAGGTACCTACCTATCTAACATGAGAAAATGAGGCATTGAAAATAGTGAGTTTAAAAGATACCTATATATAGAAGGTATATTACTACCTACTTAGATACTTTTTACCTAATTACTATACCTACTAAGGTACTCTGGTTAGGTATTAGGATTATTTTTAACTATATACTATACCGCTAATATTGAATTAGCTTTTTATAGTGTAAATTATAATATTTGTCGAAATGTTAATTATGGATTCGAACCTAACATTATAATGGTGCTTCATTTTTTTTGAATTTGCATTTACTTCAAAAAATACACACAAAAAGCTTCTTCGCGCAGTAAAAAACACAACAAATATATAACTAATACAAAAAATTATACCCAAAAGAAACTAATAATACTAACTAATAATAACAATGACCTATAACTAACCTAATAAGTAATAATATTATCGACTGATAAGATGACGTAAGCGCGAGCATGTGCGCTGGCCGACGCGGTGACTAACTACACAGGTTTCACCCTCAAGAGCTTGCCGCTCACTGACTCCCGCTACCCCGTGGGCAGTGAATACGCCCAGATTTTAAAATAACTTACTTACTTATCTTCACGCACAATCCCTGACGGGGTAGCCAGAGAGAACAGATCGCCAAGTGTCACGATCCTTACATATCTCTTTCGCTTCTTTCAGATTCATAATCTTCTTCATACATGCACGTCTAGGTATCCGAGTACTCTTGACCCTCCCCTCTTCGAGCAGTTTGCTCACATGGTCTTCGAGTTAGTCTCGGTCTACCTCGACACCTTTAATATTAACTTTCGCGCTATATATTTTCTTCACCATTCGGTCTTCACTCATTCGCTCAACGTGCCCAAACCATCGAAGCACGCCCTTATCAATTTTGTGATAAGGTCATCTTTCAAACCTGCCATATTGCGAATCTCTTCGTTTCGCTTTCGGTCGGCCATGGTAACGCCGCACATTTTACGAAGAGATCGCATCTCCACTGCATTCAACTTGCTTTTATGCTTCTTCTGGCATACCCAGGTTTCGCTGCCATATAACAAAGTTGGTACCAACACTGCGTTATGTATTGCAAGGCGTGCGCTCTTCACTACGCCTTGCCTTTTGACTAAAGCAGTCAAGGCACCATTGACTTTGTTCCCGGCAGCGACACGCCTGTCCACATCTAAATCACATCTTCCATCCCGGCTAAAGCACTCCCTCAAGTATACAATTTCATTTACCTGTTCTAGACATTCTTGATTTACCCATATTTCACACTTCGTTCTCTCTTCGTCCCTTTCAAATACCAGAACCTTAGTTTTATTGGCATTCAAACGGAGACCTTTAATTTCACATTCCTCTTTCATACGCGTGACTAATGCCTGCAGTTCTGCCTCTGATGGTGCAATAAGCACTGCATCATCAGCATACAGCAGACAATTTACTTTTATGTCACCCAATTTCACACCCAGACAGCTATCTTTCAGCTTCTGTAAACAGCTGTCGAGATATAGTATGAACAGCCAGGAAGACATGACACAACCCTGTTTTACTCCCGTTTGGACGCTAAACATGGGTGACAGGTCATGCCCTACCCGCACACAGGCTTTACAGTCGCAGTAAAGTGCCTGCACAGCCCTTAGCAATCGACCATCCACACCGTACCCCGGCAACAATTCCCACATTTTCTTCCTTACAACCTTATCAAATGCTTTCTCAAGATCCACAAAAGCACAGAAAATCCTCTGGTTAGCAGCCAGAAGCTTCTCCGTGATCATGCGGAGAGAAAATATTTTATATTTTAGACATCCTGATTTCCTCACGAAGTTTGCCTCCACCGCCGAGCATGTTTTTTTTATAGAAGATATGTGTGGTATTTTATTTTTCATAGGAGAGGGGGCAAACGAGCATGCGGCTCACCTGATGGTGAGTGATTACCGCCGCCCATGAACAACTGCAACACCAGGGGAATTGCTGGTGCGTTGCCAGCCTTTTAGAAAACATGGCTCAAGACCTCTGACATGTATTATATTGTTTATTTTTATTTAAAAAAAAGCTGAGGTTGTCTTATTTTAATTAATTACTAGCGACCCACCCCGGCGGCGCCTGGACAAGACTTATTATTTCTAGATTTAGATATAACCTAATAAAAACCATTTTATATAAAATTTCGTTTTTTTAATCTTCGTTTTTCGAATAAAATATAACCTAGAACCCTCCTGGCATTGCTCCCTATCTGTTCGTAAAGTTTCATCACAATCGATTCAGCCAATCCGAAGATTAGCAAGGACAGATAAACAGACAGAAAGACAGACAGACAAACATTTAAAAAATGGTAGTTTATGTCTTAATAGCATGCAAATAAGTAAATAACTCTCTGAGCTTAGAATATATATAATGGAATCCAGTTATTTAAATTTTACATACAGACACTTCAATTTTATTTATATGTATAGATTTAACGATTTAAATTAGAGTGATATCTACGGTAAAGCGAACGCCGCATGTCTTTTTCCAACATAGTTGCCGCAAATGTAAGTGTTAATGCAATTGATAGAAATTACCATTAATTGTAATTTTGTTTCCTTTTATAGCATTTAATTACTGTAAGGCAGTTAGACTAAAAAATATATGTTTTATAATTTTTTCAGTAATGGAAAATAGAAATAATAAAGAAATTATTATCATTAGATACTCCGTAATTAGCTACGGAAACAGACTGCGGTTTAACCGGCATGTATTCATCATCATCATTATCATTATAGCTCCATAAAGTCCACGGCTGAACTTGGGCCTCTAGCATTGTAGGAGAATTTGCATTAAGACTAGGATTTCCTACGTTATAAAGCTTTTAGCGCTCGAAGTAAGCGTTTTTGCGTACTTCGTGCTGGACTAAATAAGTAAAAGTATCTAAATAAAAATGAAGCCGATAAAGAATCTATTTGATCATTCTATTTAATTTATTAATGTGGTAATCACTTAAAAAAACAAGTACTCGAATATATAATATTTATACATTGCATCTGCAAATACAAAAAAAGGAGGGAGATTTTTTCAGTAAACTTGTTCGGTAAACGCAGTCGGGGTTTTTATTACTGATTGTTGATTCGAAATCACAAACAAAAATTGTATGCAGTATAGCGCATAGAATTTTAGTTTCTGTTTTATTCTATGCACTTTGTAAACATTGTGAGTGATTGAATAAAACTACTTTTACGGATTATATCGCATTTAATTAACTTATTTTTATTAATTCCCGACGTTTCGGGTGCTTTACAGCACCCATGGTTACGGGGGACTGAGGTGATTGACGTCCCGATGTCAGAATTAATCTGGAGTACATTCAGCTTTTTAATTATTAATTTTGGTCCGATCTACGCAGAATGTGTATGCTTGGGTTTAGTTTCAATTTTATTAATTACAGGATCCCAAACAGGTGGTAGTACCCAGCCTCCCTCTCTATTGAAATTAGGATGTTTTTTAATTTCAATAGCCTCATGTATCATCCTTGACAGGAATCGATGTTCTTTCGCGAGAATCTGTGGTTTATCAAATCTAATGTAATGGCGGGGGCCGTCTAGGATATGATCACAAACTGCAGACTTCCCGGAACGTTGGTGCTTCACGTCAGCTATGTGAATGTGAAAAGAACAATGCTGTAAAACACCCGAAACGTCGGGAATTAATAAAAATAAGTTAATTAAACGCGATATAATCCGTAAAAGTAATGTGTAGTGTTCGCGTAAATATAAAAAATCATTATTGCGAGTGATTTCAATAATCAATAATGTTCATAATCTATTATTAACCATTTATCTAAATGCTACTAATTCTTACATTTTACTTTATTATTAGGAATTGATTAACACCTATTCTGCTCTCCTGTCATGGTGATCCCCAGGGCAAGTCCGAGGAGTTCTTCCTTCACGTGTTTGCCGCCTGTTATTTGGTCTGGTTCAATAGGAAACACATAGAACAGAAACACTCAGACGATCCTCTTTTCTTTTCTTTTTATCCCACCCCTTTTTCCTATCCTAACCCAATCCAGAGTGTTAAGCCTACTGTGCCGATGGATCCGTGGCTGGGGGGAGTCCAGTCGCAAACGGTGCCTACCCGAGACCAGGGTGATTCGGGTAGCATTTTAGCACTTCCCTCGGCATGCGAGGTTCTGCCGGGGGTGACCGTTTATTTCCCTAGCTAATCGACATTTTCAACTGAATTCAAGGATGTGCCGGTTCTGTTCCTTAACGGAAGAAACACCTCTGCACACCCTTACTGATTGTGGACCCTTAACGCACAAACGTAACACTCAACTGGGAAACTATGTACTTCGCCCAGAAGAAGTAAAATTGCTCATAGCTAAGCAACTTCTTCTATTTATTGAAGACTAGCTTAGCAGTGAACTATAGCCATAGCAGCGATCACAATAGATCTTATAGGTCGCAGTGATACTGGTCTTTCTAGACCTGTAAAAATAAGGTTGGGCCAAAATATGTTTAATTGAAAAATCATACAAGAACAACATATCGACACCCCCGAGCATAAAGTCGGTAAACGTAGCTTAAATTTTACAGGAAAAATGCTTTACTCTTTTTGTGATATCAGGAACGCGTTGGATTATTAAAGTGATTTGTAAATCAAATGAAAGTTAATCTTTATGTTGGCGTTGAGTTATGATGTGTGAGTTATGAGTAAAAATATGGGCAAAATAAAAATGACTGAAAATGGATTTTTTTTAAATTATGTACAAAAAATTGGAATAATTTTTTTTTATTGACAGATACAAAATCCTTTACTGAAAACACCATTTGGGTAGGTCCACACAGACCGAGCCTAATGCTCGGTCTGTGTGAACGTGGCTTGGGGTAGTTTGGGCGCACTTTGACTCGGCTGAGCGTGCCTCGCGGCCGAGCCGTCGGCTGTCGGTAAACGGGACGCGCTCAAAGGTGCCTCAGTGACTCAGTATACACTGTTCGTTCGATGTGGACGGGGATTTCGGCTCGCGAGGCTATTCTACAGATGTATGTGGGAAAGTTTCATACTTTATTATACGTGGTAGAGCCATGCTGCAGCTACATGAGTAGTATAGTTGTAGCACGAACGGGTCGGTACGACCGGGGAAGGACCACGCTATCACAGAATACCAGCGTAAAATAGCAGCTTAACACTGCTGTGTTTTGTATGGTGAGTGTAGAGAACCGGAGACACTATTGTGTATACAACGCATCTGCATTTTGATTGCCAGTATGCCATTGATGTATATAGATGTCTATGGGCCACAGCAACCACTTACCATCAAGTGGACTGTGTGCTCGTTTGTCACCCTATCCTATAAAAAAATCATCATGAACACTTAAGAGCAGTCGATTTGTTTTAATCAACAAGGGTCTTTGTTTTTTTAAACGTGTTTCCTTTTCTTAAACAAAGCTTCTATAGTAGCTGCAGCAGAAATTACATAACTGTCCATTTTGGATGCTCGAGGGCTTCTAATGGCTCGGCTGGCCTCGCAAGGCTCGCCTCTGTGATTTCGGGTAAGCTACTGACGCTGCCTCGCGAGGTTAAGCTCGCGAGCCGCACATCGAGGCTGTCGCGCGAGCCCGTGTGCCCGGTGTGGACCCATCCATTAACACACATAAGTGTAAGTGACAGTGTAATGAGCGGCCTTGTAGTGAGTCTATTTTATCTATTATTATTATTTTTACTATAATAAAACTCTAACACGACGATTTCTGTACATTGAATATTTTTTTTGTAATTTGAATTGGGGTACACAATGTTATCGATAGAGAAGCCAAAACAATTTTTTTCGGAACGTTGTCTGTCTGTCTGTCTGTCTGAACACGCATCACGCAAAAAACGGATTTGGAGGAGACTTTCACTATAGTGTTGTGTAGCGGCCGAAGCGTTGGAATAAGTATATTTCATCACGCTATCTATCATAGGAACTGGTCAGTAAGCATAATTTTCCCTTTTGCGGCTACAAAAAGTCTTAAAATATACATTGTAGTGAGATTGAAAAATTACACTATCCGATATTGAGTTGTTCATATATAATCCCTACCCGTTATTTTCTAAATAATATAGTTTTATATTAGTTGATATATCTTTTTAATAACAAGTAGCTAGCTCCTAAAAACCGCACAAATAACGACTAACGCGACATTTTGCTCAACCATGCGCCTCTGTCCGGATTCAAGTCAAGGTACTAAATAAGATTACTTAAAACAGTAATTCCCTTTATTTATTTTTCTGACAACGAAAATAAGTAAATAAATAGAAAACGTGCAAATGAAGTAAAAGTGGTTGTTATAATGAACGTAGTATTAAGGTATTAAGTGCGCTCCCGCTGTAGCAGGAAATTTTATTCGACTTGCTATTGGATTATAGAATATCGAGTTATGAAGCGCTGTTCAACTGAGCGAATAAAATGTAGCGTTCCTTGATCACAACTCCGATACTTCTCTTTTCGCAAAGTTTATTTTTCTCTTGAGTAAAAATATCAATTTTTAAATTACTTCTTTATTTTAAGATACAATTTAGAATTCTTGCATTCTTAACCAAACCACCAAAATTCACCCACCTGTTAATAGATGAGATATTCTAGCGTCTGCCTGATGACGACAAATTCATGTGAAATCAGAAAGCAGAATATTAATACTGTTTTCTAATAATTTTTTATAGGACAGGGTGACAAACGAGCACACAGTCCACCTGATGGTAAGTGGTTGCTGTGGCCCATAGACATCTACATCTATCCTCGTTTGCGAATCAATATGCAGATGCGTGACCCGTGAGAACTAAGATGGAATGCCTCTTTTCCAGTAAAAAGGGTCTCCGGTTCTCTACACTCACCATACGAAACACAGCAGTGTTAAGCTGCTATTTTACGCTGGTATTCTGCGAGAGCGTGGTCCTTCCCCGGGCGAGCCGACCCATTCGTGCTGTAACTATACTAATAATATAGCTGCAGCATGGCTCTACCACGTAAAAAATCGGTAATATATAGTTATATACAAAAACAAGAAGGCAGCATATTTAGTAATAATTATATTAACAGGCTATGAGTTATTTCATCTAAGTCCTAGGGAATGACCACGCGTCTGTGACCTTTTTGTTTCAATTTGGTAAGAGTTCACTTATCGTCAAGTGGATTGTAAACTTGTTTTTAAATCTGATGTTATATAAAAACACTAACTCTCGTAGAAATGAATTAAAAAATAGATTATACGTACAACGTGTAGAATCATGGAACACGAGCGCGGTGTAGCAAAAATTGATTTTTAGTACCTACTGTGCGGTTAGGAACAAATTTATGAGCTCGTGGATTGATTTAGTAAAGCTGCAGTTTTGCATACACAGCATATAAACACAATACAAAAACCTATCTTTTGATATACATTGTAAGTTCAGTTAAATTTCAGTCTAAATTTTCTACGAGAGCTGTTACACAGTACGCGAGCAACCCGGGTTCGATCCCCGCCGGCACCAATGAAATTGTTAATTGTAATTTTAAGTGCTGATTTACCACGTGCTCGGCGGTGAAGGAAAACATCGTGAGGAAACCTGCATGTCTGAGAAATAAAAAAAAATATTTCGAAGATATATGAAGTTCGACAATACGTATTGGGGCAGCGCGGCGAACATTTCCTTGCCCTAAAAACCCTCTCAGAAATGAGAGGAGGCCTGTGCCCAGCAGTGGGACGTATATAGGCTGTAACTTTACTTTACTTTTTCTACGAATGTAAACAATGTTTGTCTACTCTTTAGTGATACTTGTATGTAAAATATTTCAAAACAAAATTTCTGAAAATAGCATATTGAACACAATAGAATTTTTACAGAAGTAAGGGCGACAAACGAGCAGCCCGTCGACCTGATGGCAAGTGGTTAAAGATGCTATGGGTTATATACACCTACACTGACGAATGTCTCATTACCATTAAAAAGTCATTATCATTATAGACCCAAAAAGCGCACGGCTGAACTTGGGCCTCTAGAATTGTAGGAGAATTTGCATTTGACTAGGATTTCCTACTTTAAAAAGCTTTTACCGCTCGAAGTAAGCGTTTTTGCGTACTTCGTGCTGGACTAAATAAGTAAAAGTATCTAAATAAAATGACTGAAAATGGATTTTTAAAATTATGTACAAAAATTTGAATAATTTTTTATTGACAGATACAAAATCCTTTACTGAAAACACCATTTGGAGGTCCACAGACCGAGCCTAATGCTCGTCTGTGTGAACGTGGCTTGGGTAGTTTGGGCGCACTTTGACTCGGCTGAGCGTGCCTCGCGGCCGAGCCGTCGGCTGTCGGTAAACGGGACGCGCTCAAAGGTGCCTCAGTGACTCAGTATACACTGTTCGTTCGATGTGGACGGGATTTCGGCTCGCGAGGCTATTCTACAGATGTATGTGGGAAGTTTCATACTTTATTATACGTGGTAGAGCCATGCTGCAGCTACATGAGTAGTATAGTTGTAGCACGAACGGGTCGGTACGACCGGGGAAGGACCACGCTATCACAGAATACCAGCGTAAAATAGCAGCTTAACACTGCTGTGTTTTGTATGGTGAGTGTAGAGAACCGGAGACACTATTGTGTATACAACGCATCTGCATTTTGATTGCCAGTATGCCATTGATGTATATAGATGTCTATGGGCCACAGCAACCACTTACCATCAAGTGGACTGTGTGCTCGTTTGTCACCCTATCCTATAAAAAAATCATCATGAACACTTAAGAGCAGTCGATTTGTTTTAATCAACAAGGGTCTTTGTTTTTTTTTAAACGTGTTTCCTTTTTCTTAAACAAAGCTTCTATGAAAGTAGCTGCAGCAGAAATTACATAACTGTCCATTTTGGATGCTCGAGGGCTTCTAATGGCTCGGCTGGCCTCGCAAGGCTCGCCTCTGTGATTTCGGGTAAGCTACTGACGCTGCCTCGCGAGGTTAAGCTCGCGAGCCGCACATCGAGGCTGTCGCGCGAGCCCGTGTGCCCGGTGTGGACCCATCCATTAACACACATAAGTGTAAGTGACAGTGTAATGAGCGGCCTTGTAGTGAGTCTATTTTATCTATTATTATTATTTTACTATAATAAAACTCTAACACGACGATTTCTGTACATTGAATATTTTTTTTGTAATTTGAATTGGGGTACAATGTTATCGATAGAAAGCCAAAACAATTTTTTTCGGAACGTTGTCTGTCTGTCTGTCTGTCTGAACACGCATCACGCAAAAAACGGATTTGGAGGAGACTTTCACTATAGTGTTGTGTAGCGGCCGAAGCGTTGGAATAAGTATATTTCATCACGCTATCTATCATAGGAACTGGTCAGTAAGCATAATTTTCCCTTTTGCGGCTACAAAAAGTCTTAAAATATACATTGTAGTGAGATTGAAAAATTACACTATCCGATATTGAGTTGTTCATATATAATCCCTACCCGTTATTTTCTAAATAATATAGTTTTTATTTTAGTGTAATAATAATCAACTAATTACTATACTTTCATCCTAGATGGCGCTATAGGCATTTATAAAGCACGGCATGGTTTTATTATACGCGAGTCATTATTTTTTGTATATCAGATGAATTCAATTTTCTTGCCTTCATCTGATTAAGGCTACGCTAAGAAGCAGGTTGATCCTGTACTTCAGATGTATTTTCATAATTGCTCAGAGGCAAAATAATCACATACCAATGTGAACTTTCATATAATATAATATTTACTGTAAATATGTTGCGATATAGAGTTTATTCAATAGCTTAGTACCTGGATGACCGAGCTTTGCTCGGTATTTTTTTTTGTAAATCGTGTTTTTTGGAAATTATATTTAGATACGAATAACATACTGATGAAATATGAATATTTTTCGATCTTACCTACCGTATTCTTTTTTTTTAAAACTCGGTCATTTTCTTTCGTGTTTTTAAGAGAATATCCTTAGATACGAATTAGATGCTTTGATAAAGGGCTCCCAATAACAGTTTTTCTCACAAAAGAAGGAACATGAAAAAAAAGGGAAAAAAACAATCGCACTGGAGACATCTGTACTCGAACCGGGGTCTTCTGGTTTCGGGAGCGCCCGATTTCCCAACTAAGCTATTGTAACCTTGTAGATGATGGCAAAATTTACCTTCATATTCTAATGATATTGTAGCAGTTTTTCATTGCCTGAAAACACGGATAAAACCACATTTTCTAAAAATGAATCCTCGCTAGATCGATTTATCACCCCCGAAACCCCCGCACACCAAATTTCTTGAAATCGTTAGAGCCGTTTCCGAGATTCCGATTATGTATATATACAAGAATCGCTCGTTTAAAGGTATTACATATCTGTTATAAATGCAAAAAGAGTAATGAGTTCAATTAAAATTAAATTAAATTAAAAAATTAAAGTTACAGCCTATATATGACCCAAGGCTGAATATAGGCATTCTCATATTAGGGTTTTATTGGAGCGGGGAAGAGGTCACCGGGCTGCCTTTGATGCGCTGTCCTGACGCTTATATTCACTTTAATTAAATTTAAAAATTTGGCTTTAGTAATAAAGTGCATGTTATTAATTAATATTAATGTTAATGACTACACCAGGAGGGTACCAGCATCCCTGGAGAATCCCTCGCTGAGCATCCACGCCAAAGGCGACACTCTCGATTCCCAGAATGGATGAGCTATCGTACATAATTAATAACATAAATAATTAAGTATATTCGGAACACACAGGGCGCGAGTCTTACTTGGTCTTGTCCGGTTTTACATTTATAAAACGGTCGTATATAAGAATGGGTCTATGTACAGCGGTGAACTTGTGAAGGACTGTAATGATGACGACGGTAAAATTACCATGGCCGCCTGATTTGATATAACGCGTCCTAGAGTAAAATGCCCGTTGTAGCTAATATTACTAATACTTTTTAAACTCACCTAGTTTTTAAGTGGTAGAACCATGCTGCAGCTATATTATGGTTGTAGCACGAATGGGTCGGCTCAACCGGGGAAGGACCACGCTCTCACAGAATACCAGCGAAAACTAGCAGCTCAATGCTGCTGTGTTTTACATGGTGAGTATAGAACAGGAGGCCCTTTTTACTGGAGTCCTTTAAAGTCCTTAGGCCCCCCCTAAGCCTATCAATGCCTTGCTCAATGCAATGCAAAGCAATTTTTCTTTACGTGGTAGAGCCATGCTGCAGCTATATTACTGGTATAGTTGTAGCACTAATTGGTCGGCTCGACCGGGGAAGGATCACGCTCTCACAGAATGCCAGCGCAAAATGATGCTGTGTTTCGTATGGTGAGTGTAGAGAACCGGAGACCATTTTTACTGGATACGAGGCATTCCATCTTAATCCTCAGGAGTGACAACGCGTTTGCATTTTGAATCTTAATCGAGGATAGAAGTATATGTCTATGGATCATAGCACCCACATACCATCAGGTGGACTGTGTGGAATGTGAGTGTTTGTCACCCTTATCCTATAAAAAAAGCCAATCAATAAACGATAGGTAAGACAGCCGATATCATGACATACACCCCTTATTTATGGGTGGGTTTTTTCTAGACAATTGTAATCATCTGTATTATTCACAACCTGATGATGCAGGTAGCTTAGGAACGTGCGTTGAAGTGGACTTGCGGTGATTGGCGATAATGACGACGGACTTGTCTTAGTCATAAGGTCCACAACCCGCACAAACAGAATCCATCACTGACGGCTTTCAACTGTATTTTCATAAACTAAGATTCTATGTAGCTGAGAGAGTTTTTAACGTTTGGTAGGTAAACAACAGTACCAAATGCTCTCAACTTATTTTTATAGCGCCCCTCACCACATAAGAATTTTGCTCCTGTATAATGAAAGCCTTTTTTCAGACATAAATGCACTAGGACAATCAGTCATACAAAAATATTTGAATTTCGTCGACAGATTTTATTCCGTTCCATATTAGTCTTCCATTACAGCCAGCCAGTATAAAATTCCAACGCTGAACATAGGCCCCCCCTATAGATTGCCTCATAGTGGGGATTTCTCCATAGTTGCCCTACGCTTGGCAGGCGGGTTCACAACCACAGTATTTCATTATTTTGAGTGTTTATCAGCAAACGTTGCTGCCCATCTCCTGTTCCAGTTTCGCTCTGTCGCCTCTTACGAAACCCACGCGACGATATGGGGTAGTGGATACTCTTACATTACCACTACACGGTCACTACAGTAGGTATAATTTATATAACAAGATAACATAGCCTCGTTGTTTGGAGATAAAATCAGGTCAGGCTTTGTTCGATTAATTATATCATAAACTAAAGTATAGTTACTATTTTATTATATTGCGATTTGAATAAAACTACTTTTACGGATTATATCTTGTTTAATTAACGTATTTTATTAATTCCCGACGTTTCGGGTGCTTTACAGCACCCATGGTCACGGGGGACTGAGGTGATTAACATCCCGATGTCAGAGTTAATCCGGAGTACATTCAGCTTTTTAATTATTAATTTTGGTCCGATCTACGCAGAATGAACTAACTGTGTCTTGAAGTCTTGCAGTGGTATGCTTGGGTTTAGTTTTATTTTATTAATTACAGGATCCCAAGCAGGTGGTACGTCTCCTCTCTATTGAAATTAGGATGTTTTTTAATTTCAATAGCCTCACGTATCATCCTTGGCAGGAATCGATGTTCTTTCGCGAGAATTTGTGGTTTATCAAATCTTAAAAAAATATTAGAAATCATTATTGCGAGTGATTTTAATAATCAATAATGTTCATAATCTATTATTAACCATTTATCCAAATGCTGTAATCCAAATGCTGCTAAGGGGCGGGAGTTAATCTACTCCCAATTCTTACTATTTACTTTATTACTAGGACTTGATTAACACCTATTCTGCTCTCCTGTCCGGCAAACAGTTTGGCCAATGGCTCTGGAGGAGAGCTCAGGTCATGGTGATCCCCAGGGCAAGTCCGAGGAGTTCTTCCTTCACGTGTTTGCCGACTGTTATTTGGTCTGGTTCAATAGGAAACACATAGAACAGAAACACTCAGACGATCCTCTTTTCTTTTCTTTTTATCCCACCCCTTTTTCCTATCCTAACCCAATCCAGAGTGTTAAGCCTACTGTGCCGATGGATCCGTGGCTGGGGGGAGTCCAGTCGCAAACGGTGCCTACCCGAGACCAGGGTGATTCGGGTAGCATTTTAGCACTTCCCTCGGCATGCGAGGTTCTGCCGGGGGTGACCGTTTATTTCCCTAGCTAATCGACATTTTCAACTGAATTCAAGGATGTGCCGGTTCTGTTCCTTAATGGAAGAAACACCTCTGCACACCCTTAGTGATTGTGGACCCTTAACGCACAAACGTAACACTCACCTGGGAAACTATGTACTTTGCCCAGAAGAAGTAAAATTGCTCATAGCTAAGCAACTCCTTCTATTTATCGAAGACTAGCTTAGCAGTGAACTATAGCCATAACAGCGATCACAATAGATCTTATAGGTCGCAGTGATACTGGTCTTTCTAGACCTGTAAAAATAAATTCAAAGTTGGGCCAAAATATTTTTCATTGAAAAGTCATACAAGAACAACATACCGACACCCCCGAGCATAAACTCGGTAATCGTAAAACTTTAATTTTACAGGAAAAATGCTTTACTCTTTTTGTGATATAACTCAGGAACGCGTTGGATAATTAAAGTGATTGATAAATCAAATGAAAGTTAATCTTTATGTTGGCGTTGAGTTATGATGTGTGAGTTATGGGTAAAATAAAAATTACTGAAAATGGATTTTTTAAAAATTATGTACAAAAAATTGGAATATAAAAAATATATTATTGACAGATACAAAATCCTTTACTGAACACACCATTTGGGTAGGTCCACACAGACCGAGCCTAATGCTCGGTCTTTGTGAACGTGGCTTGGGGTAGTTTGGGCGCACTTTGACTCGGCTGAGCGTGCCTCGCGGCCGAGCCGTCGCCTGTCGGTAAACGGGACGCGCTCAAAGGTGCCTCAGTGACTCAGTGTGCACTGTTCGTTCGATGTGGACGGGGGTTTCGGCTCGCGAGGCGGCTATTCTACAGATGTATGTGGGAAAGTTTCATACTTTATTATACGTGGTAGAGCCATGCTGCAGCTACATGAGTAGTATAGTTGTAGCACGAACGGGTCGGTACGACCGGGGAAGGACCACGCTATCACAGAATACCAACGTAAAATAGCAGCTTAACACTGCTGTGTTTTGTATGGTGAGTGTAGAGAACCGGAGACACTTTTTACTGGAAAAGAGGCATTCCATCTTAGTCCGCATGGGTGACAACGCATCTGCATTTTGATTGCCAGTATGCCATTGATGTATGTAGATGTCTATGGGCCACAGCAACCACTTACCATCAAGCGGACTGTGTGCTCGTTTGTCACCCTATCCTATAAAAAAAATCATCATGAACACTCAAGAGAAGTCGATTCGTTTTAATCCACAAGCGTCTTTGTTTTTTTTAAACAAGTTTCCTTTTTCTAAAACAAAGCTTCCATGAAAGTAGCTGCAGCAGAAATTACATAACTGTCCATTTTGGATGCTCGAGGGCTTCTAATGGCTCGGCTGGCCTCGCAAGGCTCGCCTCTGTGATTTCGGGTAAACTACTGATGCTGCCTCGCGAGGATAAGCTCGCGAGCCGCACATCGAGGCTGTCGCGCGAGCCCGTGTGCCCGGTGTGGACTCATCCAGTAACACACATAAGCATAAGTGTAAGTGACAGTGTAATGAGCGGCCTTGTTTGTTGTTGAAAGCTTAGCAGGCGGGTTCACAACCACAGTATTTTATTATTTTGAGTGTCTATCAGCAAACGCTGCTGCCCATCTCCTGTTTCAGTGTCCCTCTGTCGCCTCTTACGAAATCCACGCGACGATATGGGGTAGTGGATACTCTTACATTACCACTACACGGTCACTACAGTAGGTATAATTTATATAACAAGATAACATAGCCTCGTTGTTTGGAGATAAATCAGGTCAGGCTTTGTTCGATTAATTATATCAAAAACTAAAGTATAGTTACGAAAAATTTAATTATAAAGTTTGTTAAGGGATATTCAAATAGACAAATATTTAAATAAAAAAAAATCTCTACTCTGTTTTATGGGCCCGTCGATCTTGTTTCGTCTGGGTATCGAACTCGTGGCACGTAAAGAAACGCTAAGCCACTGATTTCGTGATAGTTCGGATGTCATGGGATTTCAGCGGGGTTGGCCAAGATAACATTCTACGATCGCTAACTCTATAGAAAACTATAAAAATGAATGAACTCACGTAATCCGACGACGAATTAATTTTTATAGTTGTCTATAGCATTAACGACCGTATAAGGTCATCTTGGCAAACCCCGCTAAGCCACGCCACAGTATTAAAAAAACAATAACAAGGAAAGTTAATACTGTTTTAAAAAAAACCTGACTGCGAAAAAGTTTCTAATAATACCCATTATACGATTATCTATGAACTTTATTACATCTTTATTATAAGTTTTGAAAATTTAAGCGAGAATTGTCGCTAACCAACTTTAAATCGTTGTAGATCCTAAATAGTCATTCAAAGACCTAATCAGTGATACCCCACTTGACATAGTTCATCGACTTTCATTATTTTTCTTTTAGCAAAATGGCGTCTGGTTTTAGCCATGTTGAATTTTAATTACCGTCATGTTTTTAGTGACACTTAAAAGATTAAGACAAATTGATTGTCGTAAGAATCATCAAAATCGGCCCAAGCGTTTAGTCTCTAGAGCGCCACAAAGGAACAAACACACATAGATACTGTATCTATCAGTGTTTATTAACCTATTTAAGTAACATATATAGGCTGATAAACACATTATCCTCCGCAGTCGGGTAAAAACTAGGGGCGCCTAGTGGTCGAAATTCGGCCGTAAGTCATTTAATTTTTGTTAAAGCAAGCTGTATTTCACTTTCAACTGCAAATTAATATATAAAACGCAGATATGATAATTCGTGCTACGAGTACAACCGTAATGTAGCTGCAGCGTAGCTCTACCACATATTAAAATCTGTTAGCAATTATTTGCTAGCAACATTTTAAAATTCTTTGGCAACAATCTGTACTCTACTTTGCGTGACTGTTTGACAATGTAATTATAAACGTAAACAGTATGTTTTATTTTATTTAATGTATTTGTAACACATATGATATAATTTTTAAGTTTTCTGCACTCCTTCTCCATATAAACTTTAACTATTCCAAATCTCCCACTAAAGTAAAGATTACCATGTTGTGTAAAATACCCAGACCTGCAACGAGGAGTAGCACTTTGGTGCTGTGTGTGTGTTTGTTTCTAATATGTAATATTTGCCAGCGTTTCTTTTTCCATTTGATTTCATCGTGCATATTTTCAAGGCAAAAGTGAATAGACTTTTGCTATGCTAAGCCAGCGTGCTTTAGCATTCGGCTCCCTCACCATTCGAGTATACAATCAAATGGAATAGCAAGCACTGGCTGGTAGTGTGTGAATTTGTTGCAACATATTATTTTTTACATAATATAATAAAAACCGCATGTTGCTTTCAACGTACGGTTTACCACGAAGCTGGCCGCAACGCGATTAACTGCTTAGAGTATGCAAACCACGCTACTAATGAATGTAATTTACAAATTAGCAACTAAAAGCCATCCATTAAATTGTCCAACACAAAGTCACTGACATTAATTAGCAAAAATAAACGAGTGATTTTCATAGCTAAAAAGATTAATACTAAAAAGGTTTTAATCATAAGGAATTATTATGGGCTTAAAAAGCACCCTGATGTCAATCAATACAATGATTTAATATCTTATCCTAGTTTCCTGATTAGGATCACCAGGATAAAATAAAACAATTATCAGGATCATCACAGCTCATGATCTGTGCATGTTGTTTCAGTTTTTAAACTCTTATATTATTCAAATGTAATATTGTTGTTGTCTTTAAGATTTCGAAAACATTGAAATAGGAAACATGCAGTTTCTTTGATCCACGGTAAAAGTAGTATGCTTTGTAATACTCCTTTTGATTCAGTTTTGTTTCCTTGGAAAATATTTTACAGGGTATTTTTCAACCGGAGATCGTTCAAATATTTTAAAAGGTATCTTTTAAAATATTTGCATAAGATCGTGGAGATCGTTCAAATATTTTAGAAGATACCTACTTTTTAAAATATTTGAACGAATACTTTTTAAATCTCCGGTGAACGATCAAAATGCAGATGCGTTATCAGCCGTGAGGACTAAGATGGAATGCCTCTTTTCCAGTAAAAAGGGTCTCCGGTTCTCTACACTCACCATACGAAACACAGCAGCATTAAGCTGCTATTTTACGATGGTATTCTGTAAGAGCGTGGTCCTTCCTCAGTCGAGCCGACACATTCGTGCTACGACTATACAATTAATAAAGCTGCAGCATGGCTCTGCCACGTAAAAAATTGTAGTGCTTGTTATATTATTATAGACAGTGGAATGGTTAGGTAATTTAATAACTGGTTTGTAAGGTAGTTGCTATATTTTATTTTACTACTTACCCACAAAATGAGATACTTGACATGCAAATTTAAATTAAATTTATATCATGTTATCTACTTCCGGTTCTTGGTTAACTAACTTATCGAATAATTAGGTGCTGATTAATTACTTAAATAATTACTGTAATTTGTTGGATTTATTAGATAATTTAATAAGATTAAATATATGACAATTAAATAGTAACAATTGATGCCGTAAGCTTGTCAGTTTTCGGCGAACCTAATATTGATGTATAAAGGTCGGCTGTGAGGAATTTCCCCAAGGGGAGTGGCTTCCGATACGGCAGAAAGGCCCTCCAGGCCAAAGCCAGCCCCAGGTGGTGTTTAGTGGGTAGGCACTTAGTAGACACTTACTTTCATAGTGAGTCCCACATAATCACGCAGCCGGCTGCGTGGTATGCTAAGAGAGCATTCACCACCTCCCTCCCCCCGCTTCCCGGAGAGTAGCCCTTTACTTTGCTTTTGAAACACATTCATGCATTGACGCAGAGTCCTTGAAACCCACTTTCTTAGAAACAGCTTTTCATGCCTTTTAAAATACAAATTTTAATTCTGAAGCCAATCACCAAGAAATATTTCAATAATTTCTGCATACTAAATTTACTTTTTCGATTTCCTTCAAAGCTTAAAAGCAAAATTATTTTTTAAAACTATTTTTTAAATTGCATTCCCCTTATTTAATTTTTATGTGATATAATCACAGACTAACTAGTAGATTCTACCCACTGACCTCTATAATATACAAGAGAGGTCAGTGTTTCTACCCGAATCAGAAGGACATCTCACGAACTAAACTTACTCGACTTAGCTTCTGCATCCTGATTGGTTGTAGTAAAATGATATATGACATTTCTTTTTTTTTAATTTGAAGCAGCTATACCAGGCAAAGGACGTCCCAAATAATAGCCACTTGCAAAATTAATTTTATTATATTGAAAATATAAAACGAGGTAAATACAAATGAAACAATGTTGAAATTTAATATTTCTTTTATTAGTTATTAATTTTTACTTTACAATAATTTTGTTTACAAATTTAATAATTAATTTATTAATATATACAATATTAAAAAACTAAAACTAATAACATAATTATCACACAGTCCTCATTTTAACTTTACAATAATTTTGTTTACAAATTTAGAATTAATGGATAAGCATCAATATATGAAATACTCGCATATATGTATATAATAAAATATTGTATATTATGTTATGTAAATAAATGTGTAATTTTAAAATTGTATATAAGTGTATATAAGATTCACCAGTTTCACCAGTTTCACCACTTTCGTTACTGACTTTCCTTTCATGTCCTTTAAACATGTTCTTTATTTTTAATAATTGTGCACTAACATCATCTTCACAATTAAAAGATTAGCGGTAAAACTTAATGAATCCTGTAATTAATAAAGATTTAAAAGCATTTATGAAATAGTGGCAAGTGAGATTCCGATGCAATCGAAAAGTTTTCGATTGCATCGGAATTTATATAGAGGGGTATCATAATTTTTATGTTTTTCTTGGACAAAATCTGCCACAATTTCATAAAACTTTTTATGGTACTCATTCAGTTCTTTATACTGGGCACTATACATTCATGACCATTTTTATTCATAAATTTTAAATTTTATAGTTTCAACAAAGCTTGCTACCAGAATGCCAAAATTCTTAAATCATTCCCACTTCTTTTATTATTTATCACCGCACTTCCATTCACACTGTCAAATAGGTCCTCCATGAAAGATACTATTTCTGCAGTATTTTTCTGTTTTGCTCACTGGCCGCCTATCCGAATAAGGAGCTGTAATAAACATTTGAAATATTATTATATGAAATATCATTAAGTACTCTGTACAATATTTTGAAGTTACAGAAGAAGTTTGTGTTTTTTATAAAATTAAACATGACAAGCAAGCACTCATTTCACATACTAGTAAGTGAATGTTGTGGCCCACAGACACCTACGAGTACATTAATTCTCGATTAAGTATCAAAATGTCAATATGTAATGTCACCCTTAAAGACAAAATAATGCCTTGTTAACAGTAAAAAGGGTCTCTGGCTCTCACCAGTCACCATATAAAATACTACAGTTTTAAAGTGCTATAAATTTAATAAAATAATTAATATAACTTACAAATGCAGAGGTATAATTTAAGACTCCTGCCACGGTTTTACTAAATATACAAACACAATTCTTAACCTGCAAATAATCCATAAGAAATTTTACAATATTTTATTATATAACATAATATACAATATTTTATTATATACAATATTAAAATTATAATGAAAAAAACTAAAACTAGTAATTTAATTATCAAACAGTCCTACTCCACGCGGTATCGATCCAAGAACGCTGGCTGCGTTTCCCCGCTGAATGGCTATACTTAGCCTTTGAGCGAGAAAAGAGCCAGCCAGCCATTTGATTAGGAATAAGTGTATTACATCTACAAAAAATTAATTACATGTAATTGAAATAAAAGAGTAAACATGAACGGTGAAGTTTTAATTAATTGTACCTGGATTTTTATTTTCTCCTATTTGAACTGCTGTAGTTTCCTCTTGCAGTAGTTTAATAGCAGATCTGAAAGTAGCTCTTTGATTTGTGACTAATGTTATCCTGTCTCACCAACAGCCGCAACAATTTCTTTTAAAATATTTTCACATCCATAGCAGATGTTGATCCTTTACTAAAGTAAAAGGCAATCGGTTGATACAAGTAAATGAAAAGAAAATTCAAATAAAGGGCGGAAATAAATCAACGCAACCAAACGGAAATTTATAAGTAAATCAGTAATAATATCACTCAGTGACACAATGATTACGGACTATGGAGTGTAGAGGTAAGGAGAACCTCATATGGGGAAAAAGTAGAAAAAGTGTCCAACTGTATACTGAAAATAGAGGTTCCAAAACCTGCCACAATAGCGCTGGCGTCTGAAAAACTACGAGATGAACATAGCTGTTGTAGAAGGAGTGAAGAGTGCTGAGTTCAAATATTAAAAAAAATCATGACTAGAGTAGTTAGTAAAATGCCAGTATACAAAACCTCAACTATTTACGTAGTCTAAAATAATTACGTAAATATAACCAAAAACCTGCTGTGAGAAAACGTGGTTTTATTAGTGTGACTTTTTTTAATAATTATTAGTAATTTTTATATATTTTTATTGTGGTGATAGTTATAAAACGTTATAAAATAATTGAACAATAATGGGGAAAATTTGTATTGTGAAAAGTTGTCCAAGTGGACGTAAACAAAAAACTACAAAAAATGGTTCGCCTCAGCTTTTGTCTTTTTTCTCACCTACTATATGTTGAGTAATTTAATTTGAATTATTTATTTAATTTACGACACTCTGATTGAGAAATCGAATTAAAAGTGATTCAATCCATGCAAAGTGTATTTTCATATCGGACAAAACAAACAATATGGCTGCCACGGTTTGCAATGGAGCTTAGAAAGGATGTCGAGAGGCGAGGGGGGATGTTAGCTGTCATGTATCATTTTGTTCAAGATTACTGCCCGTGGATATAATCTTTTATTATTATCTGAGATTATTATCCATGTTCCTGTTACGAGTTGCCAATTAAGACAGGCAAAAGTCTTAGGCCACACAGTCTAGTCTGAATTGTTTTTTGTTCACAAAATTCTTTACATCGCGCAGTTTTTGAGTGACTTTTATGACAGCTTAACGCAGCGCCTTAGCGAATATGAGATTCATACCATTATTTCAAAAATCTCACTACTTTTACGTAGCAAAATCCACTATAATTATGTAAACGTTAAAATACTGGAGTAAAAATCTGCCGGTGGTCAAGTACCCGCCAAAACTCTTCTCAGAAAGCTGTTAATTTTATTTTAGTTTTTTCTTTAATCTTTTTTAGTTGTTTATAATTTTCTTATAAGTAATATTGTTTCACCATATTCATATATTAAGTGAGTATTGTGTTCGCATATAAATGGTTAGCATATATTATAACATTGTCTTTTGAAACGAAGTTCCTTATCGCACGGTATGAATTTGACGGATGGGGGCTAGGAGAGAAAAAGTGTAAGATTTTTCCGTCACGACCCCTTTCTATAGTGCGAGCGAGATGGAATAATATCCATCTCCCTCGCACTTTTTCTTATCTTGCCATGAAAGAAATATTCTTTTAAATGTAATTTATTTGTATTTGTTAATCAATAATATAATACGTTTATCAATAACAATATACTACGAAAGGAACAACCGAGTGTTCCAAGACACTCACGCATGTTAGTTTTTGGTTTTGTTTTGTACGATATTTTATATAATACTTACTGTTGGTGTACCTTTATAAAATAAATTAAATAATATTACTAGTAGTGCATTAGTAGCATTCACCACTAATCTAAGATCCTAACTCTCCAATTACCAAATTCTTTCGAACATCAGGGTACGATATCTTATGGCTAATGGAAGAGTGACTTAGCAATGAGTTTGAGAGCGGCTGCTTCGAAACCCGCACGGAACAAGTATTGGTATGGCCTAGAAGTTATTGTTCCATGTCTGGATGATTGTGCAGTTTATGTATGTAGACTGTCTCCACGATAAAGGAGAAAAGCCTAGTGTGGGATATAGATAATTTTTTATAAAATAAAATTAATATGTATATACATATTAGGAGTAACTTTTGTGCACTTATATAGAACTTGTAGTTGTATAGACAATTGCCTGCTCTGAGGCTGAGATCTATAGACCGTACTTTGACTTTGCTCAGACTTTACTTACGAAAAACTTAGCTGAGTATATGCTTAGCATAATCTTTGATTCCGAATTTATAGTTGTATCGGGCTAAGATTAAGCTAAGCTTATGCTAAGGCTCAGACAGTCAAAAAATTAATGGATGTTTCATTCCACGATTTATGTTTTATTTTTATTTTAAAATTATTCTTGATTTTAAAAGTTAAAGTTACATACGCCTATATACGTCACACTGCTGGGCACAGGCCTACTCTCATTGCTGAGAGGGTTTTAGGGCAAGGAAATGTCCGCCGCGCTGCCCTAATGCGTGTTGGCAAACTTCACATGCCTTCGAAATATATTTTTTTCTTATTTCTCAGACATGCAAGTTTCCTCACGATGTTTTCCTTCACCGCCGAGCACGTGGTAAATCAGCACTTAAAATTGCAATTAACAATTTCCTAAGTGTTGGCGACGATCGAACCGGGGTTGCTCGCTTACTGTGAAACTTACAGCGAGCGCTAACCATCTGAGCTACCACGGCTCCTGTTCTTGATTTTACTGTATAAAATTAAAAAAAATTAATATTTAAAAATCGAAACAGTCCAAATTGTATTTCATTAATAAGTTATTATTACATGAAATAGAAAACCGGCGTATTAGAACGGGAACAGAAGCGAAGAGTGCAAAATCAGAAAAAAAAGAAAAAAAAAGAAGATTTTAAGAAATTCGAAATAAGTTTGAAATTAAGTTAATAGAAAATGGATTAATGCTATTTAAAACTAGAAGACAACCTAAAACTACCTATTTATTGTTATAAATAATTAGAGTAACATAAAAACAACAATTTAAAATAAATACGGTGGTTTTGTATAATATCCTGAGTTTTACGTAAGTCGTCGATTTCGTTGATTTAGGCTTTGCTAAGCGCGTACTCAGCACGACTTCGAAGTTAGCTCTATGAATACCGACATTGTCTTAGCTCATAAGTAAAGTCTGAGCAAAGTCAAAGTACGGTCTATAGATCTCAGCCTATATAATATAAAAAAAAACCGGGCAAGCACGAGTAGGACTTGCGCTCTAAGAGCTCCATATGAACTTAATACATTTGTATTACACAGAATACTAACGTAAAATAGTAGCTTAATGCTGCTGTGTTTCGTATGGGGAGTGTAGAGAATCTTACTCCTAAGAGGTGACAACACACCTACACTTCAACACTGTTATTGGCCATAGCATCCACTTACCATCTCGTGGAAATTATGCTCGTTTGTCACCACATACTATAAAAAAAGATTCTGAAAAAATGGGTAAGCTAAGCACCGAACATTGTTCTAACGAAAGGTTAGCATAATTGAAGCTGAAAATTAACAGTATAGTGGAAAAAATGTTCTCCCATACATCAGTCTATATCACGGTCGATGCTCAAAACGCAAATGTAGGTTTCTCATTGCAAAACATATTTTTTGATACCGTACTTAATTAAGTACCTTGCTTCTTGTAATATTTATTGGTTCTAGTTCGACGGGAGTTTTTTGTAATGTAAATACTATACATATTTGGTCGCGTGTCCGTTAACATTTTGAACTCGTAGTATAAACGAACGTACAATATTAATTTCTACAATTTGATACCTTTACTCGTTTCTTAGAAAAAAAAGGCTTTGACACAAACAAAGTGATCCTATATGGATTCCTTTTTTTTTCTTCTGAGGTGTAGATCCCTAAAACTATTTAGTAGACTTAAAATAAAAAAAATATTAACCGTAAATAATAATAAGTATAAATAACTTTTCTATATGATAAATTCCATAGTAACAATTGCTTTAAGGTGGTGCTCCGTCTTACCTAACAAACTCGACTACTTCGACAACAAGCTTCAGAGAATTGTGTCGTATATTCTTTTCTTTAATCATGTAGTGTAAAGAAGTAAATTGAATGAGTTTTATCGTTTGTTGAGATATATGTTTACGTTAGTAGCATGCGCTATCTGCCCACGTAAGACTGTTTTTAAAAAAATATACTAATCTTACTGCTTGATATTAGATATGTCGGAAATATCGGGAATACATCAGAAGGTTAATTGTTAAAAATAATAAAAGTGTGACAGCGGATGTTCAACTTGCTCTCCTGCTTACGCAATTAGTCATTATCAGCAATAAAACAGCGTACTGCACTATAAATTCAGTATAGAGCAATTACAATTCGATCATACCGCAATATGCCCCAGTCCCAATTACACAGTAGTGTAACGTGAGAGAAGTAATTACATGATAACGCCAAAGTATGCAATCAAACAGCAACACTACCAATTACATTGTAACACAGAGCAGCCTCTCAGCAACACGATCTTCCTTGCCTGCACTAGAAGAATTACTACAACGGTCTGTTCACCACGATACTGTAATTTTACGAGTCTTAGCACTCGTTGGATGAATTAGGCGGAATTTATCTCGCACGGCGCCTACAATGAACTTTATACTGAACAAACGAGTGGGGGTTTTTCTCGAGATACCCTCAATTCTACCACGCCACAATCGATATGACACTCTGTTAGAAAAATGCAACCTCTCGCTCCTGAAAATCCTGGCCACACCACTGAATATTTGCCTTGATGCAATTTAAACCAATTTCATCCGTTTTATAAGCGGCAAAAGATATAAGCAAATGAAACTAACCGAAAACAATTCCGAACAAATATCCGGGGATTACGGAAATTGAGTAAGAAATCGTGAACGGAATCCAGGGTTTTACTTAAGTGCTCGCGATTCTTGCAAAATCAATTGGTATTATTGTTATTTGTAAACGAGTTAGGTAAGCGTTTATTTTTCCTTATAAAATAAACATTATTTCTATCTGTCTTCTTCTTCATCGTCAGTCACTGCTGGAATTGCCCCTCCCCCTCTCGTTACGGACTAATGCCGATTGGTAGATTTACAAGCTTTTTGTATTTACATCATACTGTATGATGTGATGTTACCAACGCTTGACTACGTTATCAGAATTTTATTGATTTCCAAATCCTGTATTCCAATTTCTTCGGTTGTTTCAATTTGGCGTTGGATGCGGTGTGATCATTTCCGATGCACCATTGGCTTTGAAGCAGTGAATAGTTTGTAGCTGTGCTGTCATTGCACCATAATAGCGTAAGCGGACCGATCAATTATTGGAGATTAAATCACACTATTGAAGTTTCCAAAACGATAGTGTGTTATTTAACAATCCTTGTATTTACTGTTCTGAGCCGTTGGCCGCTCTTCAGGCTAATCGCCTTGCCCGGCGGGAGATCTCCACCATGGTCAAAGTGCAACTCTGTCATCTCGCTTAAAGCCAAACGTACTAATATTGGTGTGTTTGTAGATGTTTCGTGTACTCTTAACTTGGCCCATTTTGATTATATTGCCAATTTGGTCGATAAACTTTCGTCTAGGGTGGTTTTTGCCGATTCTGTCCATTACTTCTACAGCATACATTTTTTTTGTCATTTTCTCCTCATTAATTATTTCAACGTGTCCAAACTACAGAAGCATTTCTTTTTTAATTCAGATCGCAACATCATGCAAACCACACTTTTCTCTTATCACACTCTCACCATGTCATTCAGCTTCAACCCTAAATCACTCCTAAATTACCGCATTTCTACAGCATTTGTTCTACTCGCGTGCTTTTTCTGCCACACCCAACTTTCAAGACCATAAATTAAGGTAGTGACTGACACCTTTTTTGACACACCTTGACTTCAATTTGCTCTGTATACTCATTCACTCATCGTTCTATATTAGTGTCATATCTGCCATCCCTGCTAAACACACATCCTTAATTGAATAAAACTACTTTTACGGATTTTATCACGTTTAATTCTACTTATTTTTAGTTCCCGACGTTTCGAGAGCTTAACAGCACCCATGGTCACGGGTGATTGACGTCTCGATATCAGACTTTGAATGTGTCTGTGTGTGGTAAGTGAATGTGGTCTCTTGTATATAGGGCAAACAAAAATATCTAAATACCGCGTAAAAGAACATATAGCTGACGTGAAACACCAACGGTCCGAGAAGTCTGCAGTTTGTGATCATATCCTAGAAGGCTCCCGCCATTAAGTACATTCGATTTGATAGATCACAAATCCTCGCGAAAGAACATCGATTCCTACCAAGGATAATGAGGCTATTGAAAATATCCCAATTAAAAAATATCCTAATTTCAATAGAGAAGGAGGCTGGGTACTACCACCTGCTCGAGATATTGTAACTAATAAAATTAAAACTAAACCTAAGCATACCAATGCAAGACTTCAAGACACAGTTAGTTAATTCTGTGTAGATCGGATCAAAAGTAATAATTAAAAAGCTGAAGGTATTCCGGGTTAACACTGACATCGGGACGTAAATCACCCATGACCATGGGTGCTCCTAAGCACCCGAAACGTCAGGAATTAATAACTAATAGTAATTAACGCGATGAAATCTGTAGAAGTAGTGTTATTCAATGTGTAGTGTTCGCGTGAATATAAGAAATCATTACACATTCTACATACACAAACTCATCCACTTGCTCAACCAACTCTCCTTCTATCCTTATTTCACATATCGTTTTACTTTCTACTTAAAAACCATCACCTTCATCTTACTTGCGTTCAGTTTCATTCCCTTTTCTTTTCTTTTTGTCGATCTCTAAATATTCTTATAATTAAATTTTCCTTTCCCGGCAATATGGTAAACGTGTATTAAAATGCAAATAACAATTCAGTAGTACAGGCAAAGCGAACTGGAGTTGCTCGTATTATTGAAAATTTACAATAATTGAAGAAGAGATCCCTACTCCTGAGCAACTTCAGTGCCACCTGAGGCTGTCTTTGGAGAGTACAATGCGTAGGTATGAAAACGTTACCACGGCCCCCGCAACAATAACGCGAATTTTTGTTGTAAAAATTATTGTCGCTCAATACTGTTCAATTTTGTTTATATTTTCAGATAAAAATAAAAATATGTCCTTAACATTACCGTAACAATAATGAGCATTCTTATTTGATATAACTTTTCCAAACTTTTATTATGAATTGTCTACAAAGTACACGTTTAAATAACAATTTGGTATCATTTTTATGATTTTACAAAATTATTTTGTTTTTGCGTAATAATAACATTTAAGTAAAACAAAGGTAAAAAAAGTTGAAAAGTACTGCAATATTGCCCTATTTAAATAAATAACAATTGTTAGGGCCAATATTCGTCCCTACCACCACCGTGTACCGGAGCCTTTACTATATAAATAATAATCTCTGGTTTATTGGAATCACTTAAAATCTTACAGTACCATTTTTTTTTTAATAGAAAAGGGGTGACAAACGTACACAGAGTCCGCCTGATGGCAAGTATATGCTATGGCTCGTAAAAAATCTACATTTATCCTCAACTACGAATCAAAATGCAGATGCGTTGTCACTCCCGAAGACTGAGATGGAATGCGTCGTTTCCATTAAAAAGGGTCTCCGGTTCTCTACACTCACCGTACGAAACACAGCAGCATTAAGCTACTATTTTAAGCTGGTGTTCTGTGAGTTTTTTTTCCTACCCGGTTGAGCCGAACCGTTTGTGCTACAACTATAATATAGTTGCAGCGTGGCTCTACCACATATAAATATTATTAGGTTATATAAAGAGTGTTATGATGTTTATAAAATACATAAAAATTATGATGCTACATTTTTTAAGATTGGCATGATAGTCATTATAATAATCCAAACCAATCAAATCAATATAACAAGGACACTTGTGAGTAATACTGCCCAAGGTACACGACATCTAATGATAAAAATATATCAGAGCAGAGCTACTTTTAAGATAATTACGTTTGAAGGTTGAAACGGTAGGTACACAGTCATAATTGCCTACCCCATTTAATTTGTTGATATTTTTTAATAGATTTTATAAATGTATATAAATTATTTTTGTCCAATCTGTATGACAAATGGTGGTATTGGATTTAGTAGTGGCAGTGATAATGTTCGCAATAGTGGAAGGGAGTGAAATGCTCCTAAAACTACACGATATAGCCTCGATATAGCCACGATATAGCCTCTGCAGCTATACTAGTTATACATATTATGTAGCTGCAGCACGAGTGGGTTGGACGGGGTAGGACCACGCTCTCATAGAATACCAGCAGGGCTAGCATGGACAGGAGACAATTTTATCCCCTGGGAAAGGAGAAAATGTTTATCACCTCGCTTAGTTTTATCCACCCTTCAAGCATGGGCACACCGGTGGATATAATATTCACCGTGTAGATAAAATGGAAGATAGACCGTTGTATGAATATAAACTTAAACCCAAGTCCAGTGAACTAGGATAAAATTGTCCGTTTCAAATGTCAAAAAAGAATATTTTTTTACATTTCATTTGGTTCCATGCTACGGACGGGGGATATATGTCTACTCGTTACGTCAAACGGGGATATACTTCTCCCCGTTGCCGTGCTTTGGCAAGGACAAGATAATTTTATCTCTTGTCAGTGGATATAATCGGGGGATAAATTTTTTGTCCCCAGCCCATGCTAGACGTGCAGCGTGAAATAGCAGAAATGTCTATAGGACATAGCAATCACTTACCATCACGTGTACTATATACTTGTTAGTTACCCTTGCGCGCACCCCGTACGCGGATGGAAACTAATTGATTTTTACAACTTCAGTATATAATGGGCCTCCCCAGTGAAGCCTTATTCTATTCATTTTATATGTATAATCCTATTCATTCATCACAAATGTTAAGATATCCGTTAAACAAAGACCTCTCGAAAGCGTCAGCTTGCGTGCACAATTTGATGATTAGTTCATGGCAGGGCAGGCGGGCTAGTGAGCGCAACATAGCTGAACATAAGCCTCTCCCATAGGTTGCCTCATAAGGGGAGGTATGTGCCATAGTTGCCACGCTTGAGCGGCGGTTTTTTATTATTATTTTGTATTTGTTATAAAAATGTACCTTCTCATCTCTTGTTTCATTTCGCTCAAAATTAAAACACGCTATTCGTAAACTCTACTAGCAGAGGATGTAGATAATAAATCTAATACACTACCAAAGTTTTATTACATTTGGTTAACGGTGTCTTTATAAATAACTAACTCGTGTTAAACAGATTCAAACTTTAGCAACGGATCGTTACAAAATGTTTAAACAGTAGGAGTAGTGGACTTAGGTCACTTTAATTGGTTAATATTTGATGAACGGTTATTTAATTATTTATATCTGTATATATTTCCTTTATATACAGATATAAATGATGTCCTTCTGTTTGTTTACGATACACCTTTTCATCTGTCACAGGAATTCTTTTGGATCAGACAGGGGTTTCCGGAAACTTGGCGTAATTTAGGTTTGGTTGTTGATTGATCCATATGTGCCATTATATCAACTTTAGTTCGTTTTACTCAACTGCCCCAGGAGGGTAATGTTTTTCGAGAGTTAGTATGTATGTCTATTTATTTGGCACGCTCTGTAGCTGAAACATGGATTTAACATATGAGGTGTCGTTAGATTAGATTTAATTGTGGGAGTGACATAAGCTATATAACTATATAATATTTATATGTTGCATTTTCAAATACAAAAAAAGGAGGGAAAGCTTTTTTTCAGTAAAGTCTTTAACGCAATATGGTTTTTTAATTACTGTTTTAAACAATAAGCTTGTAGAAATTTATCTTGTTTAGATAATTTATCTAGTTAATAGTAATTCTTCTTACACAACTCAATTAGATTCTTTTCTTTCTATTTTAAATGTTTTTTTACCTTACTATAAAATAACTCAAGACGCTTTAAAACGAGTGATTATATTCGTCGAACGCTTGAGTATATCGTGTGAAGTTGCTTGCACTCGAGCACGAGCGAATTGTCATGATGACATTACTTATAAAATAAGGTCTTCAGCAAACTGAAATTAAATTATCTGTGAAGAAAGATAAGTAAATGTGAAATTCTTTATTTTCAATTTATCGGGTTTTGTTGATGAAACAGAATCTAACGAAATATCGAAGACTTTCATAGGTACGCAACTTTAGGTAAAGGTTTTTTGTACTGTAATCTGTAAAATACTGTCATCAACAACTTTTTCAAAACTTAATGTACAGTATAGTCTGGTGTTCTGGTGTAAATAAGAGTTATTTTTTTAAATTATTATAAGCCAGTTGTTGACTATTATCCCACTTGCTGGTGAATGGTGTTGTAGCTTCAGGCAAAGCACACGGTCTTAGTTATATCAGCATTTATCTTAGCTGTAAGATCTTTCGGACATTTCCCCTAAGCTGCATCTTAGGACAGTCGTTAGATACATACGTAGACAACACATGCGATTTAATAAATAATTTATAAATTGTCAACTTTTTTTGAATCAAATGTTATTCACAACTTTTTAATACTATACTAGCAATTAGTATGTTGCACTACTCCATCACGTGTTGACTAAAACTTTTGTTAAACTATTGTTAAACGGAAATAAAACTAAATGTATTAAATTTACAACAACGAATGTTAAAAATCTGGGTACCAATGTGTTTTTAAATGGGGAAGAACTGAGCGCTGTTGAATCCACTGTTTTTCTTGGCATCACTCTCGACGCAAAGCTTCAGTGGGGCCCCCATATATCCAAAGTAGCAAGCAGACTAAGTTCTGCAGCCTATGCTGTAAAAACGATTAGAGGTCTCACTAGTGTCGAGACAGCTAGACTAGTTTATTTCAGTTATTTCCATAGCATAATGTCTTATGGGATTTTGCTATGGGGAAATACGGCTGATTCGGAAACTATTTTTGTTTTACAGAAGAGGGCCATTAGAGCTATTTACAACCTAAAACCGAGAGAGTCTCTTAGAGATAAATTTAAAGAAATAAATATATTAACTTTGGCCTCTCAGTATATTTACGAAAATTTAATGTATTAAATTATAAATGTATAGGCGTCTTCTCATATCAGAGAGGGTAATATATTAAAAAAATTGGAAAATCCAAAGGTGCACACCTCAAACGGGACGGTTTACAATAGTGAAATTCCAAAGGCTTCCTAAGCATTAAAATCTAAAGCTAATAAGAAAAAATATCAAAGTGATCTTGTTCACATCCGTACCGACCAACTGACATCCAAGTGAAATTATTTTCAATTAACTTTTTTTTACTAATAATCGAAATAAATAATCTTATAACTACGTCACAAGTATTAATTGAAATCTCCTCTTGCTATTGGTGTACTTTTTTATTATATAAGTGCAATGTAAACGTGGTGAAAGTGAAGTTGAGTGGATCGCGATTTTTTGATTTGGTGACAATCTCCGCTTCGCATTCGATGTGTGTAATATGTAAAGGTAGTTAATGAAGCAATTATCTGCCACGGTGCTCACGTGTTGGCGGACTTCATAATAATTTTTATTCCTCAGACGCAGATTCCTCGCAATGTTTTCCTTCACCGCCGAGCACATGGTAAATCAGTCTTGAAAATTGTAGTTTGCTCGCGAAATGTAAAATTTATGGCGAGTCCTTCCCTGAGCTATCACGGTTGTGAATAAAAGTTATGAGTAGAAATCAAATTTAATAATTATAAATTAATAACCATATCAAATCACGTTAAAATTATAAATTTACGATACGACGATATTACACGGGCCCTGATTCAGGAACACGCAACTTTAATGTTTTGAAGTGATAAGAACTGTAATTTTTTTTAAAACCCATTTACATCAGTTTTGGAAACTGCACAAAGTATCAAATGACACCTGTTTTTTGTCACTCCGTTTTGATTATATCAAGCTTAACTTTACGGGTTTGTTTCAGCCGTTAAAGAAACTGCACACAAGAAAATCCTACTGTGGGGTATTTTTTTTAACTCTAAACTAAAGAAACTCAATTATTAAGAAGAATATATTTATCAGACTGGACGGATGATGCATTGTGGAATCTTCTGACATCAGTCGGTCACCAAAGCCTCATCCGTAAGTTAGCATGATACGGCGACACCCGCAGGTGAAGCTGGCATTTGGAGAAGTCATCATATCCCTCCTTAAACACCATGTTGGGCACAGTTAAATATGTATTAAAGGTGTAAAAATTTATTAGCTAAGATTCACAGGAAAAACCATGATGTATATTACCTAGTTTTATGTATTGCATTTTAGTTTGAAAAAAACAAAGTTCTATACATTTTCAACTTACTTGATGCTTAATGCAAGTGATGTGTTTGACAGATACCTTGATAACTAGATAGATATGTAAAAAAAAACATGCGTCAGAGTCGTGGAACACTCGGTTGGATCGAAGTTCCTTTCGTAGTATATTATTATTGATAAACGTATTAAATTATTGATTAACAAATACAAATAAATGTATTACTGGCGTCTATTAAAATGAAGCGTCATTTAAAATAAAATAATATTTCTTTCATGGCAAGGTAAGAAAAAATGCGAGGGAGATGTACATTATTCCATCTCCCTTCCTTATAGGCCATCTACACTACGTCAGAAGGGGTCGTGACGGAAAAATCTTACACTTTTTGTCGCCTAGCCCTCATCCGTCAAATCCGTACCGTCCGATAAAGAACTTCGTTCCAATAAATAGTTTGATAACCGGTATCTTTTAAGGCGACTTCTTCTTCTTCTTCGTTTTTATCACTTTGGAAAAGTTTCGGTCCTTTCCTATTGTAGTGAGGAATTGTCTTAATCGTCAGGTCACCTACATCGACCTTCTGTATCTCTTACCAGGTCGTCTCTCCATTTAGTGGGGAGCCGCCCTAGACTTGAAAATAAAAAATAATAATGGGCTACTTACTATATTGTAGCCCATTATTATTACAACTTATGTGATATTTTGTCTAAGCAATGAAAATGAACGTAAGAAACGTAACTATTTTAAAATCATGAATAGCTTAGTAGTAGTAAACAACAATTCGGTACGTAGGAAGTGGCGGGCATCTCCATCCGGTGTACGGAAATGTAGAGCACCTTTATTACTTCTTTGGGGATGGAATTTGCATGAATAATTACAGCCTCCAGCAGGTTACATTTGTATTGTTTTATTTATGAAGTATTTTTGTTAAATGATATTTTCCGCGATCGTCGTGTCTCTTTCCCCGTGATTAATTGGATACCTATAAATATAAACATATCAACACGATATAGGGATATTTTTAATAACATTGACCAACTAAAAAAGTACTGGTCACTTTAAAATGTTTTTAATATCAAATTGTTCGTAATTTATTCCAGATTGATTCTAAATTTTAATAAAAGAAAAAAGAAAATGTGTTGGCGGTAAAAGTTGAGTTGAGAGGGAGCAAATTTTAACCCTTATAGGGCAGATTTTTTTTGTTGCATTTGTATTTTTGGTATCGGGATAGGTTTTAGGTTAGGGGTGTATAGGAACTGGAATGAGGTTGATAGATATCACTAACTGATTTATTCAGGTTTGGCTGTAGGGGGTTGTTCCATATGAAACCAAGACCATTTAGGGAAACATTTTGGTGGTTTTGTTTCAAACTGCGACCGTTTAGGAAACACAGTTGTAAATAAAACCAAGTCATAATTAAATGACTTTTATTTGAGATAACAATATTTTCGGTATATTTTTATCTTAAAAAATCTGAAAAACGGTTGACCCTGCAGGCCATGCCTAGAACTTGCCGCTTATTTTCGAGCGCAACGCTCGAAAATCTATTAAATTTTTATTTTTTGAAAATCTTTGAAACGGCTCGACCAATTGATTTGAAAATCTAATCAGCTCGAAGTCACAATGAACACTTTCGAACGCCGTGTGCCGCCCATCCCGATGGGTTGATTCATTCTAAAGATATCGTACGACAAAATTTTGTTTACTTACTTACACACACACACACACACACACACGGCCGGACGTCCAGCCGGGAATAGTCGGAACGGCTTCCTAGGACCTCAAAACGTGGAGATCTGATGAAAACTCGCATTCTCGAAATCGGTCCGAAATCTATAACTTCCTACTTTTGAAAATTATTAATTTTTAAAGCGGGAGGTTAAAAATCTAAAATTATTAATCTTCAAAGCGGGAGGTTAAAAATCTTAAATTATTATTCTTCAAAGCGGGAGGTTAAAAATCTTAAATTATTAATCTTCAAAGCGGGAGGTTAAAAATCTTAAATTATTAATCTTCAAAGCGGGAGGTTAAAAATCTTAAATTATTAATTTTCAATGCGGGAGGTTAAAAATCTTAAATTATTAATCTTCAAAGCGGGAGGTTAAAAATCTTAAATTATTAATCTTCAAAGCGGGAGGTTAAAAATCTTAAATTATTAATTTTCAAAGCGGGAGGTTAAAAATCTTTAATTATTAATCTTCTAAGTGACTAAGTACACTATTAGCACAAAAATGACTCCTTTATGTCATAAAAGTAAGAAAAAGCTCTTCTAAATAATATAGAATAAAAAAAACTCTTCTAAAGATCTTCTATGAAAACTACAACTATTTGTAAGTAACTTTTCATAGTATATCTATTATTATAATATATACGAGTATTTAATACCAACAACCTTAGGAAGTCAACAGCCTTAGGACTCTAGTTTTAGGAATCATAATTTTAAGGAATCAAAAGTCTTATAAATCTTATAGACTTAGGAATAAAAATCTCTCAAATCAACAATCTTGGTAACTAACAGTCTTAGTTTTAGGAACCTGTAACAGCATAATCAGTCCTGCAGCCGCTAATCTCTCTGACATGACGTTTAAAGGTAGATCATTCTCAGGATCTTAGTCTCCTCCAATATCTCCTACAATATTTTCGGCTTGGACGTTATTTATGCCCTAGATCAAACTGACTAGTTGATCGTGGGGCTCATAATTCATTATTAGCTCTACGATCAACTAGTCAGTTAGTCTGTTCTCTAAATCTAATACTAGTATAAGCATATACATAACTGTAACGATTCATTTAGGTCGCACCTAACGCACAAACCTAACACTACACTGTGTCACCTAATATCATCTTTTTGCAAAAATATCTAAATTAACTGTTTTCTGGCATAAAGTGATAATTCTACTTTTCAAAAGCTTACTGTAATAGCCCCAAATGTATAAAATAAATTAATGAGAATCTGAAATATGCGCTTGTTCAATTTCTGACCTAAAAATCGGTTTTTGCTACCTGTTGAGTTCAAATCGTTATTTCAATTTAGGAAATAGGAAAATAACTAAATTATTCATTATCTTACCTTGAAACACGTAAATATCACATTTTACTTCACTTTTTTTTAATAATATACGAGACATAGTCACTTCCCCAGGTCGTAAACACTTATGAGGCAGAAGACACAAACGTAACCACCAATATGTTGCCCCTTACCATGAAAATGTGACTAACTTCACTTTGATGGTTTCGCTTGTTGCTTGCCCGTTCAGGGACTACATATTTAAACAATAAGGTCGACAATTAATGCAAAATATAATGAATTTCGAGCCTTAGAGTAAACCTTGTCGGGTGGGTGGTCACAGCCGCCATATTAATCTCGCTTCTGCCTTTAAAGGGTTAAAATATAAATAGCACGTGTCTGTACATTGTACATTGTATATTGTTGGATCATTTCTATCATACATATTTAAAATTATCTGTCTGTTTGGATCAAGTCTGAAGTGCTCAATATATACCTGGTAGTAAAACTGATTGACGGCTCCGTAGCGCAATGGCTTAGCAATGAGTTGCTGCGCTAAGGGCCGCGGGTTCGAATCCCGCATGGAACAAGTATTTGTATGGCCTACAAATAATTGTTCCGGGTCTGGATGTTTGTCCTTGTTCAGTTTATGTTTGTAAACTGCCCCCACGATACAGGAGAAAATCCTAGTGTGGAGGTAACGTTTTTTATAAAACATATTAAAACTGATTGTAACGGGGAACGAAACGTTTCTTGAATAAGGCAATCGGCATTAGTCAAATTTTACGATAACTACGTGACGAGGCTCCACCTCGTCGATGGATTTTTTATGTACGCCATATGTCACATGAAATGCTATTTAGTGTAACCATTTTTTCATTTTAAATGAAACTAATTTTTACGGATTTTATCGCGTTTAATTTAACTTTTTAATTCCCGACGTTTCGGGTGCTTTACAGCACCCATGGTCACGGTGGGGGACTGAGGTGCTTGACGTCCCGATGTCATAGTTAGCCCGGCTACCTTCAGTGTTTGAATATTAATTTTTTTTATCAAATAAATATTCATGAAATACGAACAAATAAAAATTAATTTTTATATATTAGATAATGTGTTATAAAACTCGGGAAACTGCGACAAATCTTAGCCCACTGCTGAACATAGCCTCCCCCTCCTCAAGGAATGCCACAAAGTACGGTTCTGAGCCACCCGTATTCATCAACTTTCAACATCTCTTACCATCGATGGTACAACTAACTAACGATGATCATCACCCCATTTGGAAGGGCCCTTCACTTCACTTATCGGTACGGTGGTCACTCGAGAACCTTTCCTCCCCATCGGTTGTCGGTTCTTAAATCTATATGGCCGGTCCATTACCACTTTTGCTTCCTGATCCGTTGCGCTATGACGTATACTCTGGTTCTATTGCGGACATCCTCAAGTCGATCTCGCAAAGAAGTCTATCGCGTTAAGTCTAGTGCGTGTTGCCAGTGATGTCATATGAATCTAAGACTTGGTCCTTCATAGCTGGCCGTATGTAGAAGCTCAAGGTCGCTCAGAAAGCTATGGAGAGTGCTGTGCTCGGAGTTTTTCGACGCAATATCTAGACTATTTCTATAAATACATATTAATTTAAAGCCTTTGTTTACGAATCTCAAAATTTGTATTCGTTTAATAATTATAAGTTCTACGTTTGAAAATGGGACATTAGAGGAAAGTAGGCGTTCAATTCGTATTTGACAAGGGTTGCCCTGAAGTTAAAGCTATCAATCAGCGTTACTGACAGATGAGTTACTAGCTTTTTCTAAACTATAGAAATTCTGTAAGATTTTGAGAAAATTATTATTTAAATAATTTGGATGGTCATAAATGTGATCTTCCAACCGTAATGCGTAATGCGTATATTTCATTTATTTATGGATCTTGAAACTTGTAGTGTGGCGGCGGCAAAAGAGAATCTTTCACTCTGTTTGTTCAAATATGGGAAATGCTAGAAAGATCTCATAGTTTACAATAGGAGGTGGATAATCGTCTCGTTTTCGCTAAATGTAACCCTGACTAGCGACGGTGAGGGCCTCAAAGAAGCGAGTCATTGCGTCACGACTAATGCATCGATCCTCGATTAAAAATCAAAATGCAGATGCGCTGGCACCCCTGTGGACTCTTTTCCAGTAAAAGGGGTCTCCGGTTCTCTACACCCACCAAAAGAAACACAACAGCATTAAGCTGCGATTTTACGCTGGTATTCCGTGAGAGCATGGTCCTTCCCTGGTCGAACCGACCTATTCGTGCTACAACCATAATAAAAGTGGCTCTTCCACGTAAAGTAATAGTATTATCTATATAAAGCTACCTGCTACAAGCGTTATAAAATTAATTGACCATTTATGCAGTTTAAAGTAGTTCGTCTATCGCTTGTACATTTTTCCAACTTGAATACAGGAGAAAACATACCAATACAATTCAATACACGATGGCGTAGCTGGATAAGCTACGCCATCGTGTAGCTCTTCAACGGTTTCAATACATTTCTTACCGGCTACGCGATCGTGTAGCTCTTCAACAAACCGTAGCCGCATTCAATATGAATAAGTTCGTTAGCGTGGGTATACTTGCTTGTACGTTCAACGAGATATTGCATCGTTAGTTTTATAAAAACTTTACATATTATTACGAAACGTATTATTGGAATTAATCTGTTTTCTTTATTTTTTTATTAAACAAGCGCAAACAAGCAGTACTTTTTAGAATAGTAGTGAGGCGTATTTATTGTAACAGGAAAAAACAACAGGTTAGTAAGAATAATATCTTGGAACTGTTATATCTAAACCTACATAACAGTTCCTGTTTCACTAATGTTCGAAAACATAGCTGAAACAATTTCGAATTAGCTCTTCTATGTTCTTGATTAGGAAGGTTATCTAAGATGAAAAGAGCTAGAACCTGTAACACATGTTCTAGTAAAATGTATGTTTTCAGCAACAACATCGATACGTAAAACTGAAATAAATCTTTACAAATAATAACATGCACATCTATACAAATGCAATATGTATTTATGCGTTCTCAAAATATTACCCATAACAAAAAACATGGATAACTTTACTATTCCACCGCAATAGTAACAGGATAGATATATCAAGGACTGGCACAGTTTAAAAACAGTTCCTACCGAAACTTGTTGCAGTATAATAGGCTATTGGAACTGTTATTTCAAAGAAACAGACAAAGGTGGAACATATTTCTAACTTTACCTAGCTTAGCCCATTCCTATTTTAGAATTGCCTGAGCTCTTTTCTTGAAGGTCTCAAAGCTAAAGTGGTCTAGAAAAATCCGTGGTCTGAGCAGATTTCACAAAGTAATCGTGCGAGAATAAAAACTTTTGAAAAATCTTTTAGTGGTGGAATGCCAAGCATCCAGATGATGCGGATGGTATTGAGAATTATGTCATCTAGATTTTCATACTAATTCCACACCAAACTTCTTACAAGTTGTAATTATCCATAGCAACCAAAGTTGTAATCCTGTCCAAAGATTAAATTATAATCACTCTCTCTCCTCTCTTTACGTTATCTATTATTTCGTTAACAAAATGTTAAGCTGTAGTTCATTGCTTTCGTATTAATGATTGAAATATTTTTTCAAAATATACAACAACATAATGCTCAAAACTACAATTATAAATTATACAAAGTAATAAGAGTGAATTTTAATCATCACCATCGTATTTGCTGGACTTTAATAATGCGCCCGTTAACGCCACATTTCACATTCGTTTTTATTTTTATTTAATGAGAAAAATAAACAAAATCTAACAGTTCTGGAACTCCAGAACTGTTAGATTTTGTTTATTCCAACTCTTAACTCGCCACGGCTAGGTATCTTAGAGGATGGTTTATTCTAAATTTCTCTCCGCTTTAGTGCTTTTCGCTTGAAAATTGCGGGGAGTGAGGTATCGTTTTCATAACTACAAACTGTACTAGAAGACGGCTTCTTCTCTAAATTTATGCTTATATGTCAAAAATGTACCGTTCTCAATTTAGACCTTAGTTTAGAGCCTAGAGAAATCTAATGGCATCTTATAACAAATTAAGAATCAAGGGGAGGAGGGGTGCAATAACTGTGAGCACACGGGATTCAAACCGTCAAGCGTAAAGTCTAGTCGGCTGATGTGATTATAATAACTTTGGTATTCTAGGCAGGGGCTATGAAATATATTTGTTATACCTTCATGTTATATCTAGATATACCCAGGTGAGGATTACTCAACAGGAAAGTTCCGTCGTGCTGCTTCAATGGGAATCGACAGAGAATGAGAGTGACGGGTTTCCCCACGATGTTTATCTACACAGTGAGCTAAGTTAACAAGCAAAGTTTTAAATTGTTATATTTATAATTCAGTAATGACGACAGGACAGATGAGATGGATCAGATTTAGGTTGATTACGCTAGGAATTTTAGAAAAGCGCTCAGCCTTCTTCGCTCTACAACACAAGATATTCACTAGGAATATCGCCTGATTAATAAAAGATAAGTACCCAAACCCGGAACTATTATTTTCGTAGGTGCACGGTATTCGACAAAGTGTTCAAAGAATTTTCAGGTTAGATGTACACAAGAATAACACATATTATCAAAATGTGTCGTGATTATGATGAGTTTAAGCGTAGTAACGTTCATCTAGACCAGCCATGCTCAACCTTTTCTTTATAAGGGCCACAAACACGTTTCAGTCATGGTGTCGAGGGCCGCAAGCAAAAATTATTTAGGTCTTAATTAAAACGTAATTCCAAGTTAACGATGTATTTACTTTATTAATGAAAAAAGAAGTTGGGGCTGAGGTGTATGTCATAGTCAGCCCGGCTACCTTCAGTTTTTGAATATTAATTTTTGGTCCGATCTATGCAGAATGAGCTTATAGTATCTTGAAGTCTTGCCGGACTTCCCGGAACTGCAGTCTGTGAACATGTTCAAGATCGACCCTCCATTACATTAGATTGGAACATTTACATTAGATTACATTTGGAACTTCAGATGGGCCAATCACAAAGGTTGAGCCTATGTTGAGCTGCTCTAGACATATTTGATAGAAGCCTTTTCAAATTAACGTGTTTCTCTAAATATTTAATGTATGTTTTATATCTTGTTTACTTTTGCTACGACTAAGCTTGTAGTATTTTTATGCTGTGTACACTTTTTTTGGATTGTAGTTTAGGTCAACACTATAATACTTTTAATTTTGAAACTGTATATATAACAACTGTCTGTTTGTGTAACTTATTCAATATAATAAAAATAAAATAAATATCTTGCGATGATCGAACCGGTGACACTTAGCATCACAGCCAAAGAGCCACTGCGTTGTCGAGCCGTCATTTGTCATAGATGTTAGAAATGTAATTTTTATCCGATTTTAATCTATACATAAAAATAAAACTGTGTGTGTGTGTGTGTGTGTGTGTGTGTGTGTGTGTGTGTGTGTGTGTGTGTGCGTGCGTGCGCGTGTGCGTGAGCGTGCACGTGCGCGTGTTTGTGCGTGTGCGTGTGTGTGTGTGTGTGTGTATATAAATAACCATTTTAAAAATTATCTGTCCGGTTGAACCAGTTGTGATGTAACTTTACGAACAGATAGATAACAATATCTGAAGGGTTCTAGGCTATATTTTATCTTAAAAACTTATGATGTTTTATTGAAAAAAGAAACGAAGTATTGATAAAATATAGTCTTTGATTATCTTAAATCTAAATAACGTCACATTAATAGATAATATCAGGACGAAGTCCCGACTTCGCCCTGATAATATCTATTTAATACTAACGACCTGCCCCTCCAGGTAGAGTATTAAAATAAGAGTGGTTTAGTTTGTGTTTATTCCTTAAGCCGGAGAGAAAATAAAGCCTGTTCAGCTTTAAGCATTCACTCCAGGGAAACAGACGCTTTATGATTATTGCACAGCGCTCCAGCAGCTACGGGGTCATGCGGCGATCTACTGTTATACTTTTACATTTTCTCTAGACCTTTACATCGTATATTTTTAAGATTGGGCAATAATATGATACGTGTGGGCTTAACCAGGCATGTTTTGTTCGTAAGTACATTAATTATCTATTCAATAACTAAGGGTGGCGTTAATGTAACTATGTAGTTAGTTACTGTTAATTTTAATAGTTAGTAGAACTCCTTTTCCGCCTGGGGGTCCGTCTGGGTAGGTACCACCCTCTAGTCCAGGGGTCACCAATTGGCGAACCGCGTTCCGGGTCCGGACCGCCGACCTATTTTGCATGGACCCAGAAGAGTAAGAATATCAATGTTAAAACTTGTGGTACCTAATTCAATTTTCTTCCGCTTTAAAACACAAAAATGCCGATGTCTTTGCTAAGAGTTTTGGATAAAATTAGTGTGTGGTAATAAATAGTAAAGAATGGCAATAGCTTGCACCAACTTAATTCCAGACTTCAGAATGATTATTCAGAATAAAAAATGTAATTTTTGCCTTTCGCCAACAAATAAAACGAAAAGAAATCAGATTTCTTTTTATTAAGGATACTACTCGTTATATATAGGAAATATAAATAAATCTCGGTGGCTAGTAATCATTTAGCAAACGGACCGCGACAGATTTATATATTTTTTAAACGGACCCGCAATTAAACTAGTTGGTGATCCCTGATCTAGGCTATGTGTGCCGCCAAATAGCAGTGCTTGCAATGCTGTGTTCCGGTCTGAAGAGTATGAAAGCCAGTATAATTACGGACTGAGACGCATTCCATCTTAGTCCTCAGAGGTGACAACGCATCTGTAGTCTTCTTTTTTTGATGTTGACTGCAGTTGTTACTTACCATCGGGTGGAGTGTAAGTTCATTTATCACTTCATTTTTATAAAAAAATAATAATTTAGCGGTTGTGTTGGTATAGTGCGGCTAGGCTAGTACGCTTTTTTGTTTATTTTGAACGCACTAAACGTAAAGCAGCGGCCCGTTTTATGGCAGACCGCCATCATGTCTTGATATTTTTTTCTTTTCGCCTCATTGTTTTCGATTATGAAAATCTTTAACAAAAGCTTATTCGACAGCGTCCATTTTGTTTACAATAGACAGAAACTCAATGCCCCGCCTTGAAGCGGTCCATCTGCTTGACGCTAATTAAGACGTTTCTGCTTTTCTGTCCTATTTATAATCTGGGCGTCTTCAAGGCAAGATTAGGTACGCTAAGACAGTCATCATCATCATCATCATTACAGCCCCTTACAAGTCCACTATTGGGTCCACTGGGAACATAGGCCTTCCCAACTGTTTTAAATATTAAGCTTGTTCTCTTGTTTAAATGTTATCAGGAAGATGCTGTTGCAGCAAGTTGCAGCCTATCTCAATGTTTAGTTTGCCTCTGTCATCTTAATATTCTTACGCTGCCACTTATAAGGTACTTCATAGTAGCTTTAAATATAAAAGGTAGTTCTTTACAAAAGCAACACATGATTTCCGCTTAATTAAGTTACGCAATTAAAATCACGTCAATCAAGTAAAGTCATACAAAGCGGCAAGCTAGTGATTGGTGTCAGATTAAGGAAACTTATACGGGATTTCCTCGCGTCAAGTTAATGGTGCGTCAAGTTCTCTGTTGACAAAATCTTCACGCTTCAAAGGCGTATCATATAATGCCTGACCTATATAAATAACTCATTGGATAATACGAATATAAAAGTTTCTCAAGGAATGTGTCGGTAAAAAGCAAGGACTTTTCATTGAATCGTCAGTTTGAAGAACTAATATCAACTTACAGTTACAGTAAACTTTGTCAGATTGTACTGTTTAGGAATAAATTTACAATAAAATACGGATTACATAGCAGGCAGTGTAATCGCTCAATCATCATCATCATCATTACAGCCCTACACAAGTCCACTGCTGAACATAGGCCTACCCAAGGAATGCCACAAAGCATGGTCCTGAGCCACCTGCATCCATCGACTTCCTGCATGTCTTACCACTCCATCTAGTGGAGGACGCCTACACTTCGCCTACCGGTACGAGGCTGCCACTTGAGAACCTTTTTTCCCCATCGGTTGTCGGTTCTTCGAGCTATATGGCCGGCCCATTGCCACTTCAGCTTACTAATCCGTTGGGCTCGCTCAATGCAGACTGACAATTATTTCCCTACCCGCTTATATTATTATATTATCACACTTTAAATACACCACACAGATACTTAGTGCAGTAGTGTTTGCGCCACTTTTGCATAATAATTAATTAATTAATTTTTTTTAATTAATTAATTTTTATGTAATTCGTATTTTTGTTATCCAATAAGAGTACAGCAAATAGTCCATTTCTGGGTTCGCTATCTATACCCTTTTACGCCTTTTAGCATTCCTTGAGACACGGGGCAGATCAACAGATGCCCAGGTGAGTGCACATGCATTCCTTCACGTCCTTCCTGTAGCCCGAATTTAGGGCATTTGCAGTATCGCGAATATATTAAATCCTTCTCGCCGCTCGCACCACGCCTTATAATACGGTCCACTATTAATTTTAATAACCGCACCGCATAATATATATTTAATATCTTATTTAATAAACTTGAACCAGCAGTTGGTCGTTTAAACCCACACATCAAGTAGTTAAGCGTTTCATCGCGGATTTGCGGGCCGCGGGCTCGAATCCCGCACGGAACTGGTGTTTGTATAACCTACAAAATGTAATTGTTACGGGTTTGGATTTGTATCCATGTGACATTTATGTCTGTAAATCACCTTCACGATACAGAAAGAATATTACCGCGGGTACCATTTTGTAAAAGATTAAACTTACAACACTTACGTATAAAGACAAAATTGAGTAAATAAAATAAAACGCACAAAAATGTGACGTACCCACAAAAACTGTGCACCAAAATACTAAGTGTATTTTAAAACATCGATTTGTATTCTTTAATTTTTATTACTTATATATACTATTTTAATTTTAAGTTTTTATTAAAAAATCCTTCTGTAATACAGAGAAAAGTTAGATAGTATTAAGAAAATTAGTTTATTGTATTAGTTTATTGTTGGTACAATGCACCAACTACAAATGAAGTGGCTTTAGTGTTAGTGGATCAACGATTTGATCGAAGGGACATCATCCTCGAGAGCCGAAGTAATTCACTTCAGCGTATTAGTGAGATACATCGAGCATATGATGCGCTACTAATAATACTGACTCTATAATTATAATCTAAAACATTAGATGTTGATATAGACATTGAAGTACTATGAGTAAGTACTTCAATGACGTAGAGACCCTTATTACTAGAAACAAGACATTTCATCTTAATTTTTGAGAATTTTTTCTCAATTTATATATGAGAATATATATGAGAATTTTTTTCTCAAATTATTTTTTCAACGTTACCCCTTTACTAGGATTTTCTCCTGTATCGTGGAGGCAGTTTAGAAACATAAATACAAGGACAAACATCCAGACCCGGAACAATTATTTGTAGGCCATACAAATACTTGTTCCATGCGGGATTCGATCCCGCGGCCCCCAGCGCTTGCCTAAGTCATTATGTTAACTAATTGCTGAGCCACTGCGTCACGAAGCCGTCAATATTAGATTGAAAAAACAAACAGGTCTTGGACACCTTCAATTATTCCACCAAAAAGGCAACACGCTGTGTGTAACGAGGTGGTAGGACTTTTTTCTGCCCAGTTGTACGTCTGGGTACGTACTACCCTTTTACATTACACTTGAGCAAGCAAGACTATTTGGCGGCAAAATATATATCTCTCTCTCTAATTAAAATTAAACTTAATTATTATTTCTAATTATATTGTTTTTTTTTATAACTGGCTTTACGGCTCTGGGTTCTAGCCCTTCTGAGCCTGAAGTTACGATGTATAATTATCCTTCATAGTACACTGCTTCACAATATGTTGATGCATCACATTCTGCAGCCCTTGAGATATTTTGTCGGCAACTAGAGCCAGCAGCAGCTGACAGTTGGCGATGGTATCTCAAGGCGCCTAAGCAGACAGACACCTTATCTTGAGAATCACATCACCATCAGAGCACTTGTTTCACCGTTTCCACTAATAGTTCACATGCGCAGACACTTAATACACAAAATCGCACCACTTTTACATATCAAAATCCACTTCAAACCATTATTTAAACAATAATACAGGAGCAGCAAACCGCCCCCGGTCAAGTTCCCAAAACAAAAAAGTCAAAACTGCTAATTATATTGCCAAGCAATGCTTGCATAGAGAGCCAATATAATTGCAGGCTGTGAGGCATTCTATCTTATTCCTCAGAGATGACAAAGCATCTGTATCAGTCTTTATTTGAAGTTGTTGGTTTGTTCCCCTATGCCTCCTCTTACGGCACCCACAGGACGGTAAGGGGTAGTGGATATTCTTACACCGCCACTACACGGTACACTGTACGGTACTTCTTTTATGTTTCCATTTTATTATATTTATCATCATCATCATCATTACAGCACTTCACAAGTCCACTGCTGAACATAGGCCTCCCCAAGGAATGCCACAAAGCACGGTCCTGAGCCACCTGCTTCCGTCGACTTTCTGCATGTTTTACCAGGTCGTCACTCCATCTAGTGGGGGGGGGAGGCGCCCTATATAATATAATAAATTATGCTCTTTCATATTAATGCTCTTTAAATGTAACCTTTTCAGGTAAATTATCGTTAAATATTTTTGTAACGTTCGCTTGAAAAGTCGCCAATAGCCGCAAAATGTTATATAGCCATTTCGAAGATTTACGACTGATAAAGTCCTGTAAGCGTTATTTCGTCGCCGTTTTGTCATTCTTAAGCTGAACGCACATTTGTCCGCACCGTACGCGTCGTACGCGCCGTACGCGCCGAGTTTTACTGATGGCCTCGCACATTTGCCCGTACGCACTGACCGCGCCGTACGCAAATCTTTTATATTACTTTTGTAGTTTTTTCCAACCACTGGTGTGAAACGGTACAGTGAAATTGATCGCTCGAAATCACTATGGAAAGAAATATAGTAATAGCCTTGTTATTGGTAGAGGAAGAAGAAAATAAAATTCGAAGAAAAAGAAGATTCTGGATTCATAATATTAATTTAAAAAGGCAATTGTATGGAGAATATGAAGGGCATATAGTTTATTTAAAGACTCATTAGATGTCGATGAACGATTTTTAGACATTTGCATTTAACATTCAAGAAATTTCAAGAATTGCTACATTTACTAAAACCATATCTTTCTATGGAAAACTCAAGATTTAGAAGGCCAATTGAACCAGAGAAAAGACTTGTTTGAGGTAAGTATTTTTATTGATAATTAAGTAATCAGGTATAATTGGGTTTTGAATTAAAATTAACTTTATCAGTTTTTTAGTTCAGTATTTAAATAATTTATCACTAAGTATTCATATTGATAATCGATGCGAAATATTTCTTCAAATTATGTATAATTAATTACGAATTAATTAAAAGTTATAAAAATATAAAAATTATCACGTAAGTCGAAACCACCAGTTTTAGTGGAAAATCCACTAAGTTGGCAACATTAACAATATAAAAATCCTTTGGCCTAAAGGTCTAGATACCAGGCCATAAACTCCAAAAAAAAATCCTTTTCCTATTTTTTATAATAATACATACATAAATGAACAATCAAATTTTAATGAAATGTCGAGTTTTGTACAAAATTTAATTAATAAAAAAAAGTTCATGAAATTAAAAAAAAAACTAATTTACTAATTTATTAGGTTTATATTTTACTAAATTATATATTTTTCAACATTAATTTTTTAGTAATAAACATTTTAAAATTATCCGATCAATCCAAGTAACTATCTCACTCGGATGTATATTATTGCCTCGCGCCCACACCTACAGCTACCCTATAATATGTTTGTCTGGCCAGGTGTTAGAACTGTCGAAGCTGTCTGGCTACTGAGGAAACATCTTCTAATAGTTACCCAAGTATAAAATTCAGCTTTTATACTATAACGTGAGTACAGTTACAATTTATTAAACTTTAAGGGGTTGTACATAGTCAAAATAGGCTTCAGAAAACAGTTTTTTAGCAAAATGTATACATTTTAGAGCTGCAAAAAATATATTTATGGGTGGGCCATTGTGTTCAAAAAACATTTCCGGTAAATTTTCTTGATGGAAAAAAAATCATTAAATACCCATTAAAATTGAAATTCTAGCAATTGTACATGTATTATTTATAAATAAATCTTGATAAAATGAATAACAGTGATGTAATATTATAATAATAAGGGGAATTGTTGTTTTTATTTATCGTTTGAAATAAGATATTTGTAAGTATTAATAAACATATTTAATGATAAATAACTCGAACGAAACATCGCGCCATCGTGACATCTTTTCGCTTCTCTTTCATTTCTACGCCGAACGACAGTGACCGCTGAACCGCTGAGGCGCGCTGCTAGATGGATCTGTATTTTATTTCACTTGCCGCTCAAAAATCATTTAAGTCATCTGTTTGTTGTTGAAAGCTGTATATTTGTCTGGCGGTACGATTGGTCTAGCGGTCTCGTGCATTGATCTTTTGCATCAGTTTCTATCTCCGGGTTCTAATCCCACATAACATGGATATATTTTTAGTTGATTTTCTTATTTGAAGTAATTGTTTTTTTTATTATTATTTTACTTTTTCTCGATTTTTTTGTTTAAAATAAATTTTCAGTAATTACTATTTTTTTTTCTTATTTTTGAAACAATTATAATGCAATTTTATTGTATTTTCTTTATAGTAAAAAGTAAAGGTTGACAAACAATCCGTTACCTACTACTATCGGAGATCGAACTATCGGAGAAAACTTTTCTTGAGTAAGCTTATACATACATACTGTTACAGAGTATTGTAATAACTATGTAGTAACGAACAAGGAGGTCTCATCGTCTTGTTGAACTCATCATTATGGACAACTTTTACTATGGCTCCAACCGTAAAATTGCGAAACAAAATTGCCGCTCCTAAGAAAAAGGACATTCACCCGCGATAAAATGTCCATAGTTTGTTGGTTGTCGCCACAGTAATAGTTGTTCATAATGATGACATATATGGTAATACAATAAAAAGAGTAAACTGATTGAAGTGAATAAAAATAGTAATTGGTACCATCAGAATCAAGAGCAGCTTCACGTAATACGTAGAGAAAAGTACTTGTTTGCTATGCAGAGTGGTGAAAACAAGCCACTAAAAACAGAAATTATAAAAAAAAGATGACGATTTTTGGAAAAAAATGAAGGAAAAGCGTTTTTCATGGACTGGCTTTTGCCTGAAATAATCGATACTCGGCGAGCGCGTGGAATGCCGTGAAATGCGTGTGGAAGAAAAATAATCGTTATCGAAATATATCTATAGGAATAAAAATGATTGTTTTTATAAATTCACAATTTTGACAATTTGCCGTTTCGAGAATAGATCATTTCTAGAACTAACCATTCTGCGTCAAAGTAATTTTATTTATGAAATATTTATTATTCGTCTGATGAATCTGTTACATAATTACTCGATAATCTTTTCTAGAAAATAACAATTATTGATTAATTTTTTTTAAATTAAGAAAACAAAAACATGTAATTATTTGAAAATAACAACACGGAAATATGTATAATATTTTAATAAAAAGAACACGAAAATAAATGTAGGAAAATTTTAAAAATACAAAAACAAAATGTGTGTATTATGATGGGGGATTTGAACCATTAGCTACCGCGGAAAAACGATGCGTAATAGAACAGCAGCGCTAAGCTAATTGTGTATTGTGCTTGTGATATGAAATTACGCATTTATATGTAATGGACGTCGAGCATCGGCGAGATTCGCGCAGTGCACCCCACAGTGGGCGGTTCTACTTGTCCCCCACTTCATCAGCTTCACCCTCTCAAATACATAAAAGTCGGCAAGGTGTATGTATGACGAGATTTCTAATATTATTCCGAAGAAGATATGAGAAAATTACGCTTTATACTTTGACAAAAAGTTGCTATTTTATACACCTTTGCTACCTGTTACCTAGCAAAGCCACGATGATCCAAACTTCATAGTAGCCCATCGTTCCTACCTATGTTGTTAGCATGCGCTGATAAATTTTCAGCTTTTATAAAAATAAGGAAGGTCTGGCGATCACGGGCTCTTAGCCTATTATGTTCGTTGTTATTTTGATAATCGCAAAATCTTACAAAATATTCGTGTTAGAAAAATTTTAGGTGAATAAATTATTCCCCCTGTCAATGACGTTTGAACCTAATATTATGATCATAATTATATATATTTTTTGTAAGTATTACAAAAATCATCTTACATTTTGGAACGACGGTACGAATTTGGCGAATGTGGGCTAGGCAAGAAAAAGTGTAAGATTTTTCCGTCACGACCCCTTCTGACGTAGTGTAGACCAACGAAAGGAACTTCGCTCCAACCGAGTGTTTCACGACGCTCACGCATGTTTTTTTTTTCCACTTTAATTCCTAATTATTATTATAAATGACAAATGGCGTTGAACGGTAGTTTGTAAGTCAAACTGTTAGATGGCGCTTGTAGTACTTTATAACGCAGTATGGTTTGCTACACAAGATTTATGAAGAGATGAAGGCATTGCATTAGCTATTTATTAATCTGTGAACTGTAACAATACCTAATGCTTTCAATTTTTGAAAACGATGATCACTTAAATCATCGTACTTATAAGCTAATATTTATTCTGTGGTATAAGAAAAGTTACCATACGTCCCGTTTTGAACTGCACTGTCCCTTTTCTCGGTCACTTGTCCCGTTGTCCCCAAACAAAGCTCCGGGACCAGGGTGATGCAATTCTATATGAAATCCGAGAAACTTGCACACATTCATAATTTTATCTATGTGTGGATTGGGCGTATAAAATTAAAGCGCGAAAAATATATCGCTGTTTCTTTTTTTTTTGGTTGCTCATTAGAGTACATATTACTCTGAGATTTGCACAATTAATTCACCTATTAATTGATTAAAATTGAATTATTGAATATAAGCAGAATTCTATCAAAAGAAGCCATGAATTAAAAGAAGAAATAAATGACATTTGTTTGTCAACGTCTTTCATATTGAAAATATTTTCTGGAATTAATTCAAATTTATTTAATAGGTTTACATTTCAATATTTGTTATTGTGTTTTGCTTAAATTCAGTTATTATCGGTTCAGAATACTTCATTTTCGTTTGTAGGCATATCTTCGCGATTGTATATTTAAGATTTTTTGTGAGATGTTGACTCTGTATGAGATATTGACTATAAATTAAATTATTATTTAAAAATTTTATGCACAATGTGTGATCAGAATCGAAAGTAAATTGGACCCATTTATGCAAACAGGAACCAACCCACAGTTTGAGTGAAATTGAGTTTGGTACATAGATGGCGCTCAAATGATGCTTTCTATCTTCCCAAAAAAAAATTGTAGCTTTCCGACGAACAAAAACAGAGATACAACACTGTCACTTATGGAACCAACCCACTTTGGCCAACTTAAAAAAGAACAGAAAAGAACTATGCTGCATGGTTCACTATTCAGTATCGAATTTAAAAGCTAATAGGACCCATGCCACTTGATACCTTTAGGACCTAAGTATTTTCACTATGCAAACAAGAGCCAAAGTTGGTTGGTTCTATTTAGTTACTAAAATATTGTAACTTTTTGTGCCAAACGGAACCAACTAACTTTGGTTCTTGTTTGTATAATGGAAATGCTTAGGTCTTGAAGGCACTAAGTGGCCTGGTTCTTTTAAATGTTCAAATTCGGCACTGTATAGTGAACCATATAGCATAGTTTTGTTCGTCTTTTTTTAAAGTTGGCCAAAGTGGGTTGTTTCAACAAGTGACAGTGTTTTATCTCTATTCTTAGTCGTTGGAAAGCTATAAGTAAATTTAAGAGATTTCTTAACTTAGGTAACTTGGTACCTAAACACTAATAATTTGTTTTATACCCTAAAAAAGTAGTCGACTCTGATTCAAAATTAATTTTTTGAAAATGAGACACATCCTTGTAATTAAAAAATCCCTGCACCTTAAATTATGAAGGTGTAAACTACAGGTTACAGGTAGGTTGCAACTTAACTACCTTATATATAATATGTCAGAAGATAACATTTTGGTTTCTTCTGCAGCTTTGCCTGTTGCTGATGATGAACCGCTTTTGTCTGGGAAAAGGTGCTTTTTTCTAGCTTCTACACAGTGAAAAAGAATCAGGTGGAAAAGCATTAGCCCTCTATCATGTTCCCACTTAACTCCTCGACCTCCTGTGTTACATGCAAGGGAATGGGAATGTAAAGCTTCAAATGAAAATGCTGTTGAGGATATTGGGGAAAAAAGTATAGAGCCGCCTCCCTATGCTCCACTTACACCTACAGTTTCGCAATCGCTTGTTAGCATTTTACATACACAAGTGATGGTAAACAATGCATGAGCATTTCTTTATCCAATGACAACGAGCTAACTAAAATCGGCAAGCTGCCTTACGAAAGTTCAAAAAGAAGCATCGATTCACTAGGATGTTTTGTCCTTCAATCTCCAAAATCCTGCATTTTGTCTGATGTAGATGTCTATGGGCCGCAGCAACCACTTACCATCAGGTGTACTGTGTGATCGTTTGTCACCCTTATCCTATAAAAAAAATGGAGTTGTAACGAAATTTTTACTAATCGAAGTGCATTTTATTAGTTGGTCGACTATTACTCGTAAACTTCTTAATTTTACTTAGCTGTGATAGTTTTCCTTTTAACTTCATTATATATACTACTATGGGGTATTTTTTTCACATTTCCAAAAACAGCGGTTTAGTTGGTAGAGGGGGACACATGACTCTAATGAAAAATACCACTTTAAAGCTAAATATTTCGTAAACGGACCCCTGAATCGATAGGATGATGTTCCACACCCCCAGTGTTTTTGAAAGACCTATCCAAGGATACCCCACATCATGGAATTTACGGGTAAAAAAAAATCATCCTCCATTTACTTGTATGGGAATTACCCAAAATAAAAATGTTTTGCATTTGCCTTAAGCGCAAAGCGCGTAGGTATGTTCTACTAGCGCCTTAAAAATGAAGATTCTAAGGTTTTGTCGCGTAAAATCGTATCTAACAATCATATTGAACTTATAAATGATATAAAAAGCACATTGTCAGAAAGATAAATTATTGTTGTACTTATTAATATTTTTTTTTAAATCAATTAATTGCTATTTTTACATAAAAAAGTGGTTTTAGTGGCTTATGGTGTAGATTTATCAAGTCCGCATGGAGTGGTAAACACGATAACTTTTGAAAATATCAATTGTTTAACTCAATCTATTATTTAATCTCTTCATCTATCATTTGGGAAGCCATGAAATGTAAATGGTAGTTTAATTTTCTTTTGTTTAGTTATAATTAATTTTTTTCGGCGTAGAAATTCCGAAATTTTCGGTGTTTTGAGCAGCCTTGTAATTACATTTATTTTACTAAATAGACTACCTCAAACAGAGCCCTCTTGCGAGTAAAACAAGTGCTCCTTGGAAAAAGCGCCGCCTGATGATTGTTACGCTAACTATAATATTCGCGTGTGTTTGTGTATATTCCAATTCACTCACACGAGAATACTCTGTGAATGTGTGCGTGTGTATATGTATAATGCTCGTTGCCCACCCTCACATTCAATATTCTATATTTTAATCATATATTACTATTCCCATTCCAATTTTCTAAGAATGTAGAATGTAATTTCTACATTCGTAGAAAATTGGAATGGAAATAGTAATATATGAATATAATATATATTGGAATTTTTAAATATTTCATAACACAAACCTTAAGAGTAAGATTAAAATTAACAATTAGCTATGCATTGATACATAAGTAGAAAATTGGAATGGAACACGGTTAATAGTTTTACAGAAATAAAACTATTATTTTCATAAAGATTTAAATATATTATTGACAGTTATTAGATACACACAAATAAACTTGGGCACTCAATTTTAGATGATTATGGAGGCATTTTAGAACACACCGTTTTCAGCAACCCATTATTATTCGTAAAACATCTTCAATAAGTAAGTAAAACAACTCTAATAAATCACCATAAACTAAATATTTACTGGCTAGTAACACCACACATCACTTAAGTAATTATTCTACGAAATACGAAATAAACTAAATCGACATCAAACTTGAATTTGGCGTAGAAAAGTTAAACAAAACGAACTCCATTCAATTTGAAAATGATTTGAAACATTCCCGTTTAAAATAATATCTAATTGATGAAAAATGAACTTTGAAACTTTTTCCTTTCTTAATTTCATAAATATGTAATAATCTAGTTTTTTTCGCAACAGCCACAGATTCATTTATATTTTCGGCTACAGAGCTTGTAGTACAGACTAATCGTTTCAATTGGACATAAAAATAATCGTAAATAATATAAAAACTGAAGGTAGCCGGGCTAACTATGACATCGGGACGTCAAACATCTCAGTCCCCCCCGTGACCATGGGTTGCTGTAAAGCACCCGAAACGTCGGGAATCAAAATAGTAAAAATAAACGCGATAAAATCCGTAAAAATAGTTTTATTCAATGTGTAGTGTTCGATTAAATATAAGAAATCATTATAATTTATAAGTTAAGTAAATATAATTTTAATGGGCAGGTGCCAAAGATATTAAAATCCAAAAATAAAAGATCCTAAACTGCAATTGAAATTTAATGCGTAATATGGATCACTGTTTCATTTCTTAAATTCTGCCATCTAGTGAGTATTAAAGTAACTAAACTGAGGAAATTATGACCCGGTTGATGGCGTTATTTTCTATGACCAAATGCCTTACTATGGACTGCCTCGGCCTCACTCACTCACTTCGGCCCATAGATTACTGTATAATATACTAGAGATTTCGGCCTCAGCCGCAATCGTAAGTGGATACTGTATCGGTTGTTTGCAGCGGCTCAAAAAGATCGCTGTACAAATACAAAATATTCGAAAAACCAAATTTGATACATACTTAATTATTATAATAATCACAGATTTTTATTACAATATTTTAAAAGCACAGAATAAATAATAGTACTACGTACTAAAAGTAAGTAGGATGTATATATTTAAGTATATTTATATTTTAATACGTCTTCGACTTTATGGAGTGACCTGAATGATGATATGATAATCATATGAGCATTATGAGTCGTGCACTTTTGGATTTTCCAAACTTCTTTTTAAATTGAAGTTTGACATAAAATTATTGGAAAATTGGAAGTATAATAATAAGGTTATTAGTGAAAACTTGTGTGTGTGTGTGTTTTTTTTATAGGATAAGGGTGACAAACGAGCACACAGTCCACCTGTTGGTAAGTGGTTGCTGTGGCCCATAGACATCTACATCTATCTTCGATTACGCATCAAAATGCAGATGCGTTGTCACCCGTGAGGACTAAGATGGAATGCCTCGTTTCCAGTAAAAAGGGTCTCCGGTTCTCTACACTCACCATACGAAACACAGCAGCGTTAAGCTGCTATTTTACGCTGGTATTCTGTGAGAGCGTGGTCCTTCCCCGGTCGAGCCGACCCATTCGTGCTACAACTATACTACTAATAGCTGCAGCATGGCTCTACCACGTTGTAGTTATTTAAACTATTTTAAAAATTTACGTATAATCATGTTATACGTAATTTTTTTAATGCGCTTATGGCATACACAACTTAAAGTAATAGGTTTATGAGGCTCGAGCCAAAATTACTCAAATTTGGCTTAAATAAACAAAAAGTTTAAGAGTTACAGAATACAAGGTTTTAAATTCCCGCTTAAAAAGTTTTATATGGGCGCCCAACGTCATAAACACGTGTTTCCTTTTCAAGCATGAAGTTGGCGTTCTTCTCTTGGTAGAGAGTAATTGTGTTGTGTCTGGGACACAAAATTGTCCTGTTATCCGAAACCGCGCGAAAATTTAAAACTATGAAGTTTGTCAGACGTCGCGTCAGTGCGAGAGCGGGACCGACCAAAAATAACCGAATACGATAATGTAAAAGTTTCCGCAAAAACTCGTTGGATGGAAGTATTCAAACTCTTTCGCACCAACGATCTTCAACATACTTTTTTTTTTCATTTTAATCGAATATATTTTATGTCTACCTGGTATAAATGCTCCAGTAGAAAGAGTATTTTTTTATTGCATGCCTTAAGCGCGAAGCGCGTAGGTAGGTTTTGAATCTTGAGTTTTCAATACCTCAAACAAGTCTTTTCTCTGGTTCAATAACCAGAGAAAAGACTTGTTTGAGGTAAGTATTTTTATTGATAATTAAGTAATCAGGCATAATTGGGTTTTGAATTAAAATTAACTTTATCATTTTTTTTTAGTTCAGTATCAAATAATTTATCACTAAGTATTCATATTGATAATCGATGCAAAAAAAAATCACATTATGTATAAATATACATATTGTGATTGTTTTTATTAATTTAAATAATTAAAAAAAATTTAATTTAAATTAATTACAAATTTATTCAAAGTTACAAAAATACAAAAACTATCACGTAAGTCGAAACCACCAGTTATAATGGAAAATCCACTAAGTTGGCAACATTAGACAATATTGAGTATCGGCACGCGCCGAACGCGCCGCGTTATATGACGTCATCAGCATGCGTCCTTCAATATTCGGATACCTACCACATTTTATAAAATTCGGCACGTACGGTGCGGGTGTAATGTGCGAGGTTACATATAATACAACGAATTCTAAAATTCGGCGCGTAAGGCGCGGACAAATGTGTGTTCAGCTTTAGAGTTCCATTTTACCTTTATTTTTCTTGAAGAGACGTCGTTTTTACGCCTTGGTTTATAACTTTCTTCCTTTCAGTTTATAATTTATTTATACTATTATCGCCGAGTGAGGTTGAAAGAGATAAGTGTTTAAGGCGTTCAGGACAAAACTAAACATATTAAGTAATTCTATAATTTTAATCTACTTAATAATAATTTAGTTGGCAACATTTGTCTCTCTCTCTCTCTCTATGAATGAAATTCATTGGCGAGCTGCGCACATTGCGTATTGTATGATTAAAGTAAAAAAAATTCTTAAGGAAATTTCTACAAAGATTTATACAAAGAGAATCTACGTGTAGTAAAGAGAATACATCACCCCATTTAGTCAAGTGAATGTCGTAAGAAGCGGTATGCGCTATAGCCATTTCGTTTACACCAGATATATAATACCCAGACAGAGAGCTGTGACCTGCAATCGCCAATCCTAATACTGAAGTGGCGATTAAGTCAAATCCCTCTTCATAGAGCAGCCCATGTCTACAAGAGCGTAGGATTGACATGCTAGCCGAAAGCCCCATCGCTTTGTCATTGAAATTTAGTCACAGTTCAGTCTCTTATTTATTTTATTACCCGACTGCCAAGGAAAGGTCATATTTTTCGCGCGTATCTTGTGTGTATGTGTATGTATGTTTGTAAATTTCTTTATTACCTCGTATCATCCAAACGGTTGGATGGATTTCTTTTTGAGTTATATTTGTCTTAAAAACCCAAGTGTTCTTAGATAACTGTTTGAAAAAAAAATGGCGGATTTTTGGCGCGGAATAGTAATACGTTGATAAAAAACATTTAACCAAACCTATCGAGTAGGGTACCAAAATAAAGGAAATTAAAAGAGGATTACAAAAGTGTAATATAATTCAAAAATCAAATTTAAAAGACACAAACAAACAAAATGGGGGTTTGGCGGGAACTTGACTGCCGACGGATCGCCACTCCTGTATTATTGTTTAAATGACGGATTGTAGTGGATTTTGATAAATATGTTGCGATTTTGTATTAAATGTCAGCGCATGTAACCTCAAGATAAAGTGTCTGCTTAGGCGTCTTTAGATACTATCGTCATCGACTGTCTCTTGGCTCAAGCTGCCGTCGAATCTTCCTAAATTATTTTAAATAATAGTTTTTTAATATATTGACACTGGCAAAAGTACAACAGTACGAGGCCATTACCAAAGAAAAAAAAACGAACAAAATATTTAACAACGCAATAGGAGCTATCCGGGTGGCGTTTAGTCCATACAAACGTTTTCCTCCGTTTTCTGCCCGGATAATGATAATATTGACTGAGTTATTTATAAAATTAATTTTAATTTTATACTTAATTTTAATTTTTCGGTTGCTAAATGTCTAGTAATGGACATTGGCTTCTCTATGGTTGGGAACATTCCATGTCACACTTGGTATACACACAACTAAATATACAGACATACAGCACAACTGTATACCAACGGCATTTTAGCATAATGTAAACATATGTTTCATTTGTCAGCTTGGACATGTTCTGCAATTACGATTAGTGCGTTGTGACTTGTTCCTTGTTCTTCCATATTCAGTGAATCCAAGGTCACTCCAAGAAAGTATGTGTAAAAGAATGTACGCAATTGAGATGTGGGTGTACAAATGTATGCACAGAATCCAACGGACGCATGTAATGGTAGTAACAGTGCTGTGTTGGAGTGTCGAAGGGGCTGGACCTAGCCTGTAGAGCCTACCTTTAAGAAAAGAGCCTACTTTTTCTTGAAACGCCGGCAACGCGTCTGCATTTCCTCTGGTGTTGCAGTTGATAATAAGTGGCGGTAATCACTTACCATCAGGTAAGCCGGACGCCCACTTTCCCCTCTTCTATAAAAGAACACAAAAGTTCTAATTAGTAAGAACTTGTGTGTTTTTTAAATAAGATTTTACAGGGAAAGGTTCAGGGACAAAAAGGCCTGATAGATGAAGAATGTGTTGGATAAAAAATTATTTTATATCAAAACCAATAAAATAAAAAATACTTTTTTTAACCTTTTATAGTAATTAACTACAGAAAGATGAAAAGTTCTAAATTAAGTCCTTAATTTTATCCAGAAATTCAAAGATTGTCTCGACTTATCTTCGTCACTGTCCTATATAATTACGTTTTTGCTGAAATAAGGCCGCACAACATTCGTTATTTTTAGCTACGATTTCCAAGGTAGAAATAACCATGACGATCGCTTTAAATAAATAATAAATAAAAAGTATTTATTTGCCACAAAACAATACAATGTAAAATTTTTAATAGACAGATTAATGAATGATTAATTAAATTTAATAATAATAATAATTAATTAAAAATGATCAATTGTCATTCTAAAATTGCAAGTTTTAATTGTAAGAATGTTGTTAGATCGGTTGAATGTGTCAGAAGACTATGTCAAGTAGCAGATGTAATAGCGCTTCAGGAAACCTGGCTTTTACCACATGATTTGTCATACTTGGGGAGCATAGATGATAACTTTTCCTTTACTGGGACCTCAGCGGTCGACACATCAGTGGGTGTACTTCGAGGAAGGCCATATGGGGGTATAGCTCTGTTGTGGAGGAAAAATGTGTTCTCCACGGTGAATGTGATAAAATGCAACAGCGTGCGACTAGCCGTAATAAAAGTAATAATATGCGATCGCTCTTTACTATTCATCTCTGTTTATACGCCTATTGATTTGAGTGAAAACTTAGTTGAATTGACGGAATGTCTCAGCGAAATGTGTGTTATAGTCGAGAGTCATAGCGTAGAATCATTATGTTGGGTAATTTTAATGCGCATCCTGGTGAGCTCAATTATTAACGTTTTGTAAAGAACAATCGTGTTCATGCATTGATATAGATCTATTACCGTCTAACTCATATACATTTGTGAGTGAAGCACATGGCAGCCGCCGATGGCTTGATCATTGTGTGGTGACGGCAGCCGCACAGCTATCGGTAGTAAGTAGTTGTATATTATATGATACGTACTGGTCCGATCATTTTCCACTCACAATAGAATGTAATTTTAATTTAGTGAAACCTAAAGTAATGTTACCTGTTAGAAACTTTAAATATAATATAGTTTGGGGAGAACGTGATGCTGAACAAATAAATAAATTTCATGCTTTTTGTCATTCCCATGAAATGGATTTTCCTGTAGAATTCACATATTGCTCTGATAATATGTGTTGTAATATAAGTCATAGAACGTTATTGAAGAAAATGTATGATGAAATTGAAAGTACACTTTGTATAGCCGCCGCACGAAGTTACAATGTTAGGAAGATAAAGAAAGGGCATTACGTAACTGGTTGGAATAAACATGTAACTGGGGCTCACAGGAGGGCTAGATTGTGCTTTCAAGATTGGGTGCAAACTGGTAAACCAACTTCAGGTGATATGTACAATTATATGTGTGAATCGAGGCGCATTTTAAGTCTAAATTAAAATGGTGTCAGGATAACGAATCACAGATAAAAATGGACATCATTGCGGAATATCATTCAAAGAATAATGTTAGAAAGTTCTGGAGCACAACAAATAAATTGAACCATAAACCGAGCCTTCCAGTGAGTGTTGTGGGTGTGCATGAACCCAACAAGATAGCCGATTTGTTTCAGCAACATTTCAGAGTGGGATCGCCCTTAGGACAAGCGCCATCACAGGTGCAAGCTGTGAAGGGCCATGTCTCGGAGTTGAGTATTAGGTTTACTTCGAAGGACGTCGCTTCCGTCATTAAAAACATGGTGCCAGTAAAATCTCCTGGCCACGATAACCTCAGAATCGAGCACTTGCAGTATGTTGGAGTACACCTACCAAGAGTGCTTTCTATGTTTTTTAACTTGTGTGTTGCTCATGGCTATCTCCCTGAAAAATTATTACGAACAATTGTTGTACCTATCATAAAAACAAAACTGGAGACTCCTCAGATATATCCAATTACAGGTCAATTTCACTAGCCACTGTTATTGCTAAACTTCTGGACAGTCTGCTTGACGAACAATTGACTAAGCACTTGAAGCTTAAAGATGCAGAATTTGGCTTTAAGCCTAAACTCTCAACCGAAAGTGCTATATTGTGCCTCAAACAGACTGTACAATATTATATAGCAAGGAAAAGATCGGTATATGCCTGTTATTTGGACCTATCAAAAGCATTTGATATGATATTGTATAATGTACTGTGAAAAAAGCTACAACTTGACACTAGTTTACCCCAAGAGATTATATCTCTATTGAAATATTGGTACAATAATCAGAAAAATTGTGTGAGATGGGCAAAAACACTTTCCAAAGAGTACTTTTTAGAGTGTGGGGTAAGACAGGGTGGGTTGATTTCTTCTCGTCTCTTCAACCTATATATGAATCAATTGATCGACGAGCTTAATAGTACCAAAGTTGGATGTCATACTGACCGTGTATGCATCAATAATATAAGCTATGCAGACGACATGGTCTTGCTAAGCCCATCGATTGGTGCATTGAAGAGACTGATAAGGATATGTGAGTCTTACGCCGCAGCCCTCGGGTTCAATTACAACACACAGAAAAGTGAAATAATGATTTTCAAAGCAGGCAGCAAGTGCTATTCACTACCAAATGTCACACTCTGTGGCAGTAGTCTGAATAGAGTTTAGAAATTTAAGTACTTGGGCCACTGGGTCACCGAAAACCTAACTGATAATACTGATGTAGAGCGGGAGCGCAGGTCGTTGGCTGTCCGATGTAATATGTAGTATGGCTCGCAGGTTTGCACGCTGCACAAAACAGGTTAAGGTTACGCTTTTCAAAGCATACTGTCAGTCCTTCTATACATGCAGCCTGTAGATGAACTATACACGGAGGGCATACAATGATCTGCGCGTCCAATACAATAATGCATTGGGAATTACAATGGGGTTGCCTCGGTATTGTAGCGCCTCTGGCATGTTTGCAGAGGCTAATGTTGATGGGTTTGAAGCCACAATGCGCAAAAGATATGCCTCCATGCTGAATCGCATGCGGACGAGCACCAACATCATCCTCAGTGTACTAGCGGACAGATGGGATTCACCAATGTTGGGGCGTTGAATAAATCTGCATCCTGCAAATTAGACACACCACGACCTAGAGTCGTATTTTAATTTTTATTTTCTTTAATGTTATAGGTGTTAAGATTATAATTTTTTAACAAATATGGATAATTGGTCTGAAATAAATGAATTATTATTATTAATAATAATTAATTGTGACAAAACGGTATGTGACTCAGTTGTAACGGGAAACCCATTACTCCTGCTATTCTGCCACAGCCTTTGCGCAGTATCCATACAGGGTCTTAGGCAAGTGATGAAACACACGTGTCAACAATAAATAAATAAATAAAAATTTAAACAATAAATAAATAATAGTTACTAAAATACGAAATACAAAATACAAAAATGTTCACTAATTCGACGGGGTATCAGACCCTTGCGGCATCTTTGCCGTAAGGTAGACGGAGATAGGGTAGCCCGGACTGGTGGTGGCAAATCGTTCCAGATTTTAGCAGCGGCGTATTTAAAATACCCCCTGGCTCCAGCAAGTAGTCTAATCCTGGGTAGTGGAAGCCGATGACATTTTTCTCTGACCGAGAGCAAACTTTATTTTTCAACAGCTATCTTATCGTACAAATATCTTGGAGACACTGCGTGATGCAGTGTATGCAGAAAGCTAGCATATTTTAACTTGGTACTATTGGACATATTTAAAATCCATTACTGACTAAATAAGGTAAATAAGGTGACTAAATAAGGCCTTTTCGGTATATTAAAACAAAAATGCATATATGCGTTCTGCACTCTCTGTACGTTCTTCGCAGTTTTTTTTAAATAAGCAAGGACCGTAAACATAAACACTCACGCCTGTCACCCAGAGGGGTAGGCAGCGACTACGGACTTCCATTTGGTACGATCCTGATACACTTCTCTCGCCTCCTTTACATCCATATATCTACGCATACACGCTCGTCGGTTAAGGGTACTCCTAATCTGGCCCATTTTCAATATATCGCCAATTTGGTCGATAAACCTTCGTCTAGGGCGTCCCTTCCCGACTCTTCCGTTCACTTCTGCAACATAAATTTGCTTTGTCACTCTTTCCTCGTTCATTCTTTCTACATGACCAAACCACCGAAGCATTCCTTTCTTAATCCTGGTCAAAACGTCATCTTGCAAACCACACTTTTCTCTTATCACACTATTTCTCACCGTCATTCAGATTCAACCCTAGCATACTCCTTAATGACCGCATTTCTACAGCATTTATTCTACTCTCATGCTTCTTCTGCCAGACCCAAATTTCACTACTATACATTAAAGTAGGGACTAACACAGCATTATGAATTGCCAAACGTGCCTTTTTTAACACATTGTGACTCTTCATAATAGCGTGTAGAGCCCCATTCACTCTATTTCCTGCGTTCACTCGTCGTTCTATATCCTTATCATATCTACCATCCCTGCTAAATAAACATCCAAAATATACAAACTCATCCACTTGCTCAATCAACTCCCCTTCTATTCTTATTTCAAAAACCATCACTTTCGTCTTACTTGCGTTCAATTTCATACCCCTTTCTTTTAATGACCAGTTCATTAAAGTAACCATCATTTGCAACTCGGACGCCGACGATGCAAATATGACTTGATCATCGGCGTACAAAAGGCATTTGACGGTTAACTCACCCATTCTCAACCCACATTCTTCAACTTTCAAAGTTTGCAAACAACTGTCCATAAATAGGCTAAACAGCCACGGGAAAGCTACACAGCCCTGTCTGACACCTTTTTGGATGCCAAACCAGTCCGAGTAGACCCCGTTGATCCTGACACAAGCACTAGAGTCCCTATAATGCCTGTATCAAACCAGCGCTCAACCCAAATTAGTTCAGAGTTTGCCATAACACATTCCTGTCCACTCTGTCATAAGCCTTTTCCAAGTCCATGAACGCACAAAAAACTTTCTGATTTTTGGCCAAAAACTTCTCCGCAATCATGCGCATGGAAAAGACTTGGTCCGTACACCCCATCCCCTTTCTAAATCCCGCTTGCACATCCCAAATTTTTCCATCAGTTTCTTCCATAACTCTTTCAATTAACACCTTAGCATACAGTTTACCCACAATGCTAAGCAAGCTAATGCCACGGTAGTTTTTACAGTCCTGCTGTGACCCCTTTCCCTTATATATTGGGACTATAACGGCTTTGCACCAGTCTTCCGGTACCCGCTTCAGTTTCCAACATATATTAAACAAGGTGTACAGCAGGCCTGCCACCCACTTCCTATCGTACCGTAAACAATATCACAATAATGAATGTGGCATAGTACTAAACTGTTACAAAGCAGAAGTCTAATGTCACATTTTAGAAATTTGCGAATTTTATAAAAAAAATTTAAAGAACCATAGCATTTAACGATTTTTGTCTTAATATGTTGCTCAAATTTTAAATTTTCACCCATGAGGAGACCTAAATTGCAAACACCACCCTCGTAAGGTATGACGGTGTAAAAGATCTTAACAGCAGGCTTCCGTTCATTAATCATTTTTAGCTAGTGATTTGTTCCAAGTGTAATAACTTTTCTTCTATCGAGATCTAGAAGAAGGTACCATACAAAATAAATTTTAATACCGATATAAAGTAGTATAAAACAATAGTAATTAAGTCAACTAAACTAAAAATGCAAACTGAAAATTCATCGTAAATGTATTCCTGAAAGTAGCACTACGAGATGAACCAGAACCAAACGTCGAGTCAAAGCAAATTCCGTAACCGATATTTACGTTGTGTCAACTAGTCGGGACTGTTTCATACGATTGCGGATAATATCATCTTTTAATATTGCCGAGGCGATCTCGGGCTTTATTAAATTGACAAGTAGGTTATAAAACTTATGTTATTATACTACTATGTTTTTATTAAGTTACTTTCTTGTTTATCGGTCGTTCCGGGTTGAATGTAGTAATTGATTTTAAACTAACTTCCTGATGAGCTGGAAACTTGACATTTTGAACATAGCTCAAATCCGGATGGCAATGCAAGAATATGATAAAAAACGTGGTATTTTTTTTAATTCGCTTGTTTTAATAATTATTTTAAATGTAACGTGTATTGGCGGTGTAAGAATATCCATTGCCCATATCTTCCCGTGTCATAAAGGGCGACAGAGGGAAACTAAAACAGAAGACAGGCAGCAGCATCTTTGTGATAAAACCTTAAAATAATAAAAAATGCGGTTGCCAACCTGCCTGCCAAGCGTGGCAACTATAGCAAAATCCTCTGACCTTGTAGTGGATAATCATGATATAGTATTATTTGCTGATTTCTTGATTTTCAAACTTAAATGTCAATCATTCAAATGTGACGAAGTGAATAATGCTATATCAAAATTAGTGCATTAGTTTAACATTAATAATCTACATTTAAACGGAAATAAAACTAAATGTATTAAACTTACAATACCGAATGTTAAAAATCTGAATACCAATGTGTTTTAAATCGGGGAGAACTGAGAACTGTTGAATCCACTGTTTTTCTTGGCATCACTCTCGACGCAAAGCTTCAATAAATTGGCAAGCAGGCTAAGCTCTGTAACTTATGCTGTAAAAACGATAGGAGGTCTCACTAGTGTCGAGTTTATTTCAGTTATTTCCATACCATAATGTCTTATGGGATTTTGCTATAGGGAAATGCGGCTGATTTAGAAACCATTTTTGTTTTGCAGAAATTTAAAGAAATAGCCAGGAATAGCGGGGCCACCGGGGTTGGGGGCCGTCTCTTTGTAATTCTCATCATGGGGGGGATATTTGCCATAGTTGCCACGCTTGGCGAGCGGGTTGGCAACCGTAGTTATTTATTTTAATATTGCTGTTATCAGAAAGATGCTGCTGCCCATCTCCTGCCTGTTTCCCATTGTCGCCTCTTACGACACCCACGGGAAGACACGGGGTAGTGGATATTCTTAACCGTCACTACACGGCTCATTAAAGTTAATAAAAGTATGTTAATTAATTGTATTTTTCACTTAAATGAGCTCAAAAGTGGAGTTGCCTAAAATGAGACATATCTCAAATTAGGAACCCTTACCCTAATATTTTATACAATAAAAATGAAAACATTCTTTTTCCACATTTTTAAAACAATTATCAATCATATACTCTTTAGTAGTATAATAATTATTTAGTAGTAAATTAATTTCTTTCATGGCAATACAAGAAAAAGTGCGAGGAAGATTCACTATTCCATCTCGCTCGCACTATAGAAAGGGGGTCGTGACGGAAAAATCTTACACTTTTTCTCGCCTAGCACCCATCCGCCAAATTCGTACCGTGCGATAAGGAACTTCGTACCAAAAAGTATGTTTAAAGCAGAAACCGTTGAGTTTATAAAAGCAAAAGAATCTCATAGCTAAACTACGTTTAACCATTAACGATTTGCGCCATGTTACAGAAATCACACGTACAGATGTCGAGAAAATAGTTTTTGCCAGACTCTTTCAACAATCCTCTAAAGGAAAGACCTACTGCAGTAATGGTTTCACGTTCCTTTAATATATCCAGTTCTATCATCTAGTATTACCTCTCCAGTTTTCACGGCATACGTATAATGCTTCCGTTAGTGCTCTTAAACATCTTCGGCTGCATTTAAATAAAACTAGTTTTACGGATTTTATCGTGTATTAACTTATTTTATATTCCCAACGTTCCTCGTAAATTAATAATTTTAATCTGGAAGTAGCCGTGGTTAACTATGATATTTTGGTACGTCAAACACCTCAGTCCCCCCCGTGGCCATGGGTGCTGTAAAGTGCTCGAAACGTCAGGAATATAAAATAAGTTAATATACGCGATAAAATCCGTAAAAATAGTTTTATTTAAATGTGTATTGTTCGCGTAAATATAAGAAATCATTATCTTCGGCTGCATCACCACTTACCATTAGATAGGATAATAGTCAAGCACTGCCTTATTTTAGTTAAAAATGTTATTATAATATTATATTATTGTAGTAGAGTACTACTAGAGTAGTACTAGAGGTTTTTATAAAACCGAAGTAAAAAACGAACTTACAGTTCAGCTGATTATAAGTGAGCACATGGACACTTGCAACCAATTTCAAATAAAGAAGGAAACAGATGCGTTGTCCCTATGAGTAATTGGATTTTTTTTTATAGGATAGGGTGACAAACGAGCACACAGTCCACGTGATGGTAAGTGGTTGCTGTGACCCAATAGATATCTACATCTATCCTCAATAAAGAATCAAAATGCAGATCCGTTGTCACCCGTGAGGACTAAGATGGAATGCCTCTTTTCCAGTAAAAAGGGTCTCCGGTTCTCTACACTCACCATACGAAACACAGCAGCATTAAGCTGCTATTTTACGCTGGTATTCTGTGAGAGCGTGGTCCTTCCCCGGTCGAGCCGACCCATTCGTGCTACAACTATACTACTAATATAGCTGCAGCATGGCTCTACCACGTATAAAATGCCTCACAACCTGTAATTATACTGGATCTCTTATACTTCAGACAAAACACAGCAGTGCAAGCATTGACTTTAACCGCAGAAATAGGTAAAAGGGGGGTACTTACCTAGACGGACTCCTGGGCAGAAAAGTCCTATACCTAGTAAACTATTATCTATACATATAAACAAAATTGAAGTGTCTGTCTGTATATTGAAATAACTGGCTTCTATTAAGCTCAGGTACTCCGCACGACATAGTCTAATAAAATGCTATAAAAATCGTCTAACGCGTCTTGTCTGTGAAAATAGTTTCATAAAGTTCATCCCTATGAAATTATTCAACGAAATATAATGTTGGTAGCACTACCGAAGAAGCAAAAGATCAACCAAAAAAAAAATTGACAAATTAGTTAACAATCCGTGATCGTGAAGTGTGTATCGGTTTAGAATAAGCACAGGATAAATAAAGGGAATAAGTTTAAACATTCTGGTATTGTTAAAAAGGTAATTTAATCTAGTTTATTTAAATATTATTGAAATGGATATAAAGATAATTTTTAAAGGGTTTTTCATCAAATACATATTTTTATATAGAAAGTTTTCATCGCCAAGGTCAGAAGTGTTCAAATAACATTTTATTATCCGCGCGGTCGCTCGCGGTTATCCGAAAGATGGCGGCGCCGGTCTGGTGCTTGAGTGGTTAAGACCATTTTAAAACTTCTGTCTGTCTGTCTATCTGGGCTAATCTTCGGAATAGCTGAACCTACGGAAAAACCGGGAGGGATCTAGGCTATATTTTATCCGAAAAACTTAAAGATTAAAAAAATAGAAATATTGAAAAAATATGTCTTTGATTATCTTAAATCTAAATAACGCTACATTAATAGATCCTATCCAGGCAAAGCCGGATATATAATAGGCACTCTTTGTCTCTGACGTTATTTAGTTGTTGCTCATAGATGTCCCTCATGTAGATCATCATTGAGATGTCCTACCTTCTATAAATATCGCACATCACTGATGTTATCTTTAGTTATTTCCGATAAATGACGTTTCTCATGCAAATCCACAGTACGATTGTTATGGACAAGCTTAAATTCATTGAACTAGTTGTAAATTGTAATACATTACTATACATGCATACATAATATACTATTTAAATTCAGAGAGAGATACTTATAAATATATACTTAAAGTGGCTACAGCAGCCCATGGACACCCATTTCCAATGTACATACATATAAATAAAATTCAAGTATCTGTCTGTAATATTTAAATAACTGGCTTGGGGGAGGCTCGGGGGGGGGAGGGGGGGGGGTTATTTGCATGCTACTTTGGAATGGATGAACCAATTGTGATGAAACTTTACAGACAGATGGAGAGCATGCTAGAAAGGATCTAGTTTGTCTATGTTTAAATAAAACGAAAAATTGATAAAACATGATACGGTGATTATCTTATATCTAAATAACGCCACGTTAATAGCCAGGGCACGTCGCTAGTTGTTAATAATAAAAATTGAAGTGTATGTCTGTAATATCGAATTAACTGAGGGAGTTAATTGTATGACATTAAAACATTAATAACTATTTAAAAAATAATTATCAGTCTGTCTGCCCCGGGCCGATTGAAATTAAACTTCACGAACAGATTTCATACGATTTTTTTGAAATATCCATAGCAATATATGAAGATCCTATCCAAGCGCAGCCGGGGCGGCGCTAGGTGTAAATACGTGTTAATCTAACCTAAATTATATTAACTCAATTCACGTATAGATGGTAATTCAAATTCATATTGTTGCTAGTTTAGAGGGGAAATTAAAGACGATAAGGCCTTAGATAGCCGTTGTCGCTTCGGAAATGTTGCTGTGCAAGATAATTCAACATTAGGGCTGGAAAAATTTAATCAACTAAATAGCAATTTATAATATTTGGAAATTATTTTGTTGTTATGATACGTTGAGAAAACAATTCTTGATATATTTTCATACTATTGACAAACGAATAAAAAATTCAATAATTGTAAGCTCCTGTGGGATATTCCCTGAACAAAGAAAGCACCTATTTGTCACCTCTGAGGACCAAGATGAAATATCTCACAGCCTGTAATTATTCTCCCTGAGATTTTTTGAGAGCCTTATAATGAAAGACAAATATTTAAGAAAAATTAATTTTTAGGAGCCGTGGCAGCTCAGAGGTTCAGCGTTCGTTGTAAATTCCACAGTACGTGAGCAACTCAAGTTCAATCCAGTCAGCACCAATGAAATTGTTTAATGCAGTTTTAAGTGATTTACCACGTTCCCGGCGATGAAAGAAATATCGTGAGAATACCTGATATATGAAAAACAAAAAAAAAATATTCGAGACATGTGAAGTCCTCCAACACGCATCGGCGTAACGCGATGGACATTTCCTTGCCCTAAAACCCTCTCAGAAGAAAAAGGATGTCTGTGCTCACACATACGTAACTTTTTTGTTTAATTTTCTCCTGTGTCGTAGAGGCAGTTTACTGTAATTGCACAAGGACAAGCGTCCAGACCCGGAACAACTATTTGTAGGCCATACGAATTCGAACCTACGTCACGGGGCTGTTAAATTTAAATTTACTTCTGAGCTCCGCTTGTGCTGGTGGATTTCTTGAATTAAATAAATACTTCGATACGTAGACTGTATAGGTAATTTAATAGGTTCTGATATTTATGTACAAGAGGTAGCCGTTATGCGTGCATATCTATATACCTAATACTTAATATTAATCATAAAAACTTTAAATTATACAACTTTAAATTATAAAACTTTAAAACTTTAAATTATACAATGTTAAGCTCTCTACCAAATTATAATCTTACCTGTATTGCATAGAATAGTGTCTTTGTGTTTATATCATATTTTATTATCTGTTAATTTCATAACTAATTTTAAGTTTCATGTTGAAATGTTGTGCATACCTTTAAGTTAAATACATATATATAGTATAATTTTGTTAATAACTGCAAATGTTTATTAATAATGTTTTGTATGTGTTTAGTTGGTAAGCCTAAATAAATAAATAAATAAATCGTGCAAAGTAGCACAATACAGCATTTTGTGTACAGCTGTTTAGCGGTAGAAAAGGAGTAAGAAGGCGGTACCGGCTCATAAGAGGTCATTGGCAGAAATAGCTCCACCGCTTTGAATTTAGCTTTTTGCTTAGCTATAAAAAGGAAACATAAATTATCTTGTTTAACACAGTTATATAAGCACGTAATTCTCTTAAATTGTGTACATTATTGACATTGTCCTGATATTTGTGTTTATTTTATTTTAATGTGAACTACGAGTAGCGTAGCGTCACATGCTAAAACTTTTCAAAACCTTGAGTTTATATTTCGTGTAAAATTTTAAATAAGTTTTTATAATCGTAATTTTAAATAGGTACTTACTGTTTTTGAATGATGGAAGGTATATAATATACATGTAGGCACGTCTATAAAATACTGGCTAGATCCAGAGTAAAGGTTTTAAGGCAGAGACAAACTAATCCCACGTATTCAACTTATGCAACGGATTATGACATCTAGAATCTTAAGGTAGAGACAGACTGGTCCCACGTACGCAACGTATGTAACGCATTATGGCGTCTGGACTCTTGATTTTGTATGAAAAACTATGTATTAGAAACACACTTATCGTATGCAACGCAATCACACGCGTCTGACGCAACATCGATCTGCGATGTCTAGATCGGCGTGGAAGGTGGAGGGGATGTTCGTACGTAATCCCACGCGTACGACCAGTGTGATCCTAGAACTTACGCGTAGAACGTCATAAACAAATAGACCCTTACACCGGGCACGCGTTTTGTTACTAAAATGGGTAATGAACAGCTCATCGATTCAGTAAGGCGGTACGAATGTACTTATAATATTATTGGGTAAATTATACGCTTCTGTTTGATATTGTAAAACAACAAAATGGCCTTCACAACGTATTTGCTTCCGAATTTATCAAGTCAACAATTGGTTCCCATACAACAGATAAGAGATTGCTCTAAATAAGCAAGCTCAATCACCAATTATTGGTACTACAGTGAGGCACCTTATAGCCTTTAATATTAAAAAAAATATTTTAAATGTAAACTATAATCCAATGCCTACCTAAAATTAGATACTTAAATACAACTAAATGAAAAAAATTACGTATTATATATTATGCCTCTACCTGCAAAAAAATAAAAAACTAAACTACACTCAACCAAGTACAGTTCTTTAACCTTTGAGTAATAGGTGTGGTCGTGCCCAAAATCAGATGGGTTTTCTATCAAGAAAGTGTCAGTAGCAACTCGAAGTATTTTACCCCTGTGCTTCAGAAAGAACGTACAAAGCCGTTGGTTCTGAGTGTGATCTCTCTATATTCGTGTCGGTTTACCGTCCTCGGACTATGAGAGTGAGGGAATAAAAAGTGCATATGTGCTTGCGCACACATTCGTGAACCATAATCCTCCCCTGCGCCATTAAAATATACTTATATATATATTTAAGAAGGGGAATTCATTACGTCCTAATTTTTCAGGAGACAAAAAACTGAATATCTTTAAATGTTATTGGAAAATAGTTTTTAATTTTACATACTGGGAGTTTTTCTCTGCTACCAATAGACTTCCGTAAATGTGTATTTTGTTTTCATATCACTTTCAATAATTTTATGAATCTCCTCAAAAGTACAGAATAAATCGTTCGTCATCATTTTCCAGTTATATAACTAATGTATGGTATTCTCCAAACTTCTCTCTTGGTTTATTTATTTCATGTACCCAATATCTTCGCTACTTAACTTTTTTTGCCGTGGATATATTCCTTTATAAACATCAGACTAAGTAAATCATTCTCAAACTCACTCCCAGAATCAGAAAACATACCATAAGTTTGTACTCGTGCGTCCGCTAAGAAGTGACAAGAGTGTCTGACGCCAAACGTACGTTGTATAGGTATGTCAAGTGTGCACATCAACGTGGGAGCGTTGCATCGCATACGTTGCGTACGTGGGATCAGTCTGTTTCTCCCATTATCGTATGCAACGCAATCACACGCGTGCGACGCCACGTCGATCAGCGATGTCTAGATCGGCGTGGGAAGGTGGAGGGGATGTTCGTTCGCAATCCCACGCGTACGACCAGTGTGTTCCTAGAAGTTACGCGTCATAGCGTTGGCACGTCATGAACAAATAGGCTTTTGCAACGTGCAGACGTTGTATTGTCAAAATGGGCGATGAATAGCTCATCGATTTAGTAAGGCGAAAGAAAGTACCGGGAAAAGATCAATAACACATTAGTTATTCATCCAAGTTTATTTTATCACCTCCAAAGTATGCTCCTTCAGAAACGATACACTTTCTCCAACGAATAATCCAATCATCAAAACATTTTAAACGCTTTTTCCGGAATTGAGTTCAGTTTTCGCTGCGAATGCTTCTGTATGTCTTCTACCGAATGAAAACGGGTGCCACGAAGTGGTAATTTGAGCTTAGGAAAAAGAAAAAAGACAGCTAGAGCCATATCTGGTGAATAAGGTGGTTGTTCGATGGTATTTTTCGAGTTGTGTCAAAAATTCGTTCACAATGATGGCCTTGTGAGAAGGCGCATTATCGTGGTGCAAAATCCAAGAATTTTCTTTCCACAAATCGGGCCTTTTTCGTCTAATTTGCTCTCTTAAACGCCACACGACGCTCAAATAATATTCTTTATTTACCGTTTGACCTCCCGGCAAGAATTCCGAGTGCACAACACCGCGATAGTCAAAGAAAACAGTCAACATGACATTGACTTTTGATCGAATTTGGCGTGGTTTTTTCGGTTTCGGTTCAGTTGGAAGGCGCCACTCCGAAGCTTGTTGACTAGTTTGCATGTCAAACTCGTAAAACCACGTCTCGTCACCAGTAACAATGAGTTTCATGAATGTTGGGTCGGAATTGACTTGTTGTAGCATGTCCTCAGCGACTCTTATGCGACTGAGTTTTTGGAGGAAATTCAGGTCTTTTGGGACTAGCCGAGCGGCAACATGTTTCATACCCTAGAGATTACTTAAAATGGTACGGATCGACTCGTGAGACACAGAAAGTTCGGCAGCTATCTCTCTCAAACTTGAATGAGGATTTTCAGTCACTATTTGCTTCACTTTTGCGATGTTAACTTCAGTTGCAGACGTTGATGGCCTACCATAGCGAGGCAAATCTTCTATTACACCTCGACCGCTTTTGAACGCTTTGTACCACTCATAAGCACGTGTTTTAACATTTTCAGTGACTCCGAACACGAAATTCCATTGGCGATGCAAAATTTAAGACAAAGTCTTTATTCGATGTTTTTGTCCATTGTGAAATTCGCAATACACACTAGATGTGATATAACTAAAAACAGCACTGTATTTAATCTAACAGATTGTAGATGTAACTCTAACTCCGCGTCAAAATGCAAAACAGTTGTGCCAATCTAACAATAACAAAAATAAATTGAATTTGGAGCCATAAACAAATCATCCATTCCCGATAGTTTTTTCACTGAATGTATTTATAATATTATTGGGCAAACTTGTGTTCCATATTGTAAAAAAACAACAAAATGGCCACAACGCATTTTCTCGCGAATTTATCAAGCCATCAATTGGTTCCCATACAACAGATAAGAGATTGCCCTAAATAAGCAAGCTCCGTCACCAATTATTGGTATTATGATATGAGGCACCATATTGCCATTAATATTAAAAAATATTTGAAATAAAACTATAATCCAATGCCTACCTATAATTAAGCACTTAATTACACAAGCAAATTGATATGAAATTACACAAGTATCTATATTATGTCTCTGTCTGCAAAATAATGAATTCAAACTGCACTCAGCCAAGAACAGTCCATTAACCTTTGGGTATTCTATCAAGAAATTTTCAGTAGCAGCCTGGAGTATTTTACCCTTGTGCTTCAGAAAGCATGTAAATCCGTTGGTTCTGAGTGTGATCTCTCTATATTCGTGTCGGATTACCCTCCCATTGGACTATTAAGGTGAAGGAATAAAAAGTGCAAATGTGCTTGCGCACATACTTGTAGACCATAATCCTGCCCTGCGCCGTTAAGGTATAATATATATATATATTTAAGAAGGGTGATGCACGGCATCCTAATTTTTCAGGCGACACAAAAAACGGAATATCTTTAAATAGGATTGGAAAATAGTTTTTAATTTTACTATCTATTTTAAATTAGGTAAAATACATAATTTACAATGTTTTTTTGATTTCAGTAGATGTGTGCATATTTTCTTTTTTTATATCCCCTTCAATAATTTTATGAATATCCTCAAATTGCACTTTTTTCAATCGAAGGTACAGAAAAAATCATTCGTCATCATTTTCTAGTTCCTTAACTAATGTATGGTATTCTCCAAACTCCTCTCTTTATTTATTTATTTCATGTACCCAATATCTTCGCTACTTAACTTTTTTTGCCGTGGATATATTCCTTTATAAACATCAGACTAAGTAAATCATTCTCAAACTCACTCCCACAATCAGAAAGCATGCTATAAGTTTGTAGTCGTGCGTTCGCTAAGAAGTGACAAGCGTGTCTGACGCCAAACGTAGGTTACATACGTAGGTCAAGTGTGTACACCGACGTGGGGGCGTTGCATCGCATACGTTGCGTACGTGGGATCAGTCTGTTTCTCCCATTATACTCGTGCGTCCGGTAAGAAGTGACAAGAGTGTCTAACGCCAAACGTACGTTGCATACGTAGGTCAAGTGTACACACCAACGTGGAAGAGTTGCATCGCATACGTTGCATACGTGGGATCAGTCTGTATCTCTCATAATATAGGCATTGGATTATAGTTTAAATTTAAAATATTTTTTTTAATATTAAAGGCAATAAGGTGCCTCGTTGTAGAACGAGTAATTGAGCTTGCTTATTTAGGGCAATCTCTTATCTTTTATATGGGAATCAATGTTGACTTGATAAATTCGGAAGAAAATGCGTTGTAAATTACGTTATTCCGGCCATTTTACCCAATAATATTATAAGTACATTCGTATCGCCTTACTAAATCAATGAGCTGTCCATTTCCCATTTTAGCAACGAAACGCGTGCACGGTGCAAGGGTCTATTTGTTTATGACGTGTTACGCGTAAGTTCTAGGAACACACTGGTCGTACGCGTGTGATTGCGTACGAACATCCCCTCCACCTTCCTACGCCGATCTAGACATCGCAGATCGTCGTTGCGTCAGACGCGTGTGATTGCGTTGCATACGATAAGTGTGTTTCTAATACATAGTTTTTCATACAAAATCAAGAGTCCAGACGTCATAATGCGTTGCATACGTTGCGTACGTGGGACCAGTCAGGATCTACCTTTAAACTTTTTGAAAGACTGATAGGTCCTGCATATTGTGATTTAACTACTATATTACTGACGTGGCAGAGCAGTGCTGCAGCTTTATTATAGTTTTAGGACAAATGGTTCGGCTCGACTGGTGGAGGACCACGGTATCTCTCACTGTGTTTCGTATGGTGAGTGTAGAAAACGGGAGACTCCGTCTACTAGAAACGAGGAATTCCATCGTAGTCCTAAGGGGTGGCAATAACTGCATTTTGATTCTTAATCGAGGAGAGATGTAGATGTCCATGGGCCAAAGCATCCACTTACCATCAGGTGGACTGTGTGCTCGTTTGTTACCCGTATTCTATAAAAAAAAACTATAAGATATTAACACGAGCCGAGGGAGGATTTACCGTCTTTCGAGATGAGATCTTTCTGGAATTGCCCATAGTCGCCTATGTATTGATTTTACAAAAGTAGATATTGCAAGCGTCTTCTGAACCAAATGAATTAGTAATTGTTAGTAATAGTAGCCCACTCTAAGGAAATTTATAAATACTCTCAAATATCACTCAATATAACCTGTACTAGTAATAATTGCGTAAAAATAAGCATATGGAATAGGAGTTTTGAAGTTGATGCTCCATCTTTACCTGTCTCTCGAAATGACTATTATAATTGGAGTGGCTTTCAACCCGTACTGAATATGAATATAATACGTGCATCGTGAAAAGGGCCCTACCGTGGCGGAGCTAGAAAGAAAGGCATTACTTTTGGTTTGTTTGTATGTTCGTATGACTTTTTTAGCGTTTTATATCATTAATGCATATCAATTCATTTATCATAATTGCGACTAAACTAAGTGAGGGTGTTTGGTGGAGGGTTAGACAAACTTGGTGGGCGTGTAGGTGGACCTATTTGTAAAATACAAATTGTAGTAGAAGACCCTAATTGTTCACATTTTTTTTAAATTATTTTTTTGTAATTTTCTAATATTTTCCAAAATTTACCTCTTTACCCCTACAATATTTTTGGTGCATGTTTTCGATTGAACTTTTTATTTGATTTTGGTCCCAGATGTATCCTTGATCTATCGAAGGCATTGTTAATCCAAAATAATGAGTAAATAATTAGTTATGGGCTCTCAAAGTATAGAAAATAAAAAATTAAGTCCAAAAGGTCAACTTAGCATCGTTTAAAAATAGCATACTTTCCATATGGAAAGAGCCAGATCTCTGGCCACCTTTCGAATACTGGTAGTGGGATCCTCGTTGAACGCTTGGAGTATGGTTTCGTCTACAGCAACATGGTGCTGCGTTGCACTGACTCGTGGTTCTCGAAGGGTTAAGTTTCCCGTTTCTCGAAGTCGCCGAAAGGTATTAGAAAATGTGCTGTGGTGTGGCACACGTTTGTTGGGATGCAACTCTCTGTACAGTCTCTGTGCAGCCATACGCGTAAATAATATCAGCGTATTCTTCGTTGCTGAATTCCGCCATTGTGACAACAAGACGATAACAAAAACAAAATAATTTATCAAAACCTAACAAATAACCTAAACAACAACGAAATTTAACAGAACTAGGTAATAACAAAATAACTAAAAAAGTTAAATGGATACGATAACTAGGATACATTTCACAGTAACCGCAGTCAAATCACTACTAAACATATAAACAAACCGGGGGCCACAGTACCGCTACAGGCAAGGATTGTGGGTCTGATATCCCATGACAGAAAGAGACAGAAGAATGCAGCACAATGTACTAAGCGAAACAAAAGCTTTTTACCTGCTCTTGGAATGTTTGCCTCGCACCAATTACAATAATCGATTTCCTGTTTTTTACGAAGACACCAGTCGGATGCCTAGGTATGATAGAAATCATAATTTATTGAAGGTAATTTTTAATAATTTAGCGTACCTACCGTTGTATTAGAAATAGGGCAGTGATATTTACAATGTTCTATTTTCAGCGTTTTCACTCCATTTTCCCCTTATGTGTTAATTTTTGACAGGTTGATAGACTTTTCTGTTACATGTAATACACCGATGTAATAAGCGATGATTAGAGAAGTTTTTAAAAGCATTTGAACTCCTCGATCACTATTCGTTTTTCTTTAAACAATGCTAAGTTGACCTTTTGGACATAATTTTTTATTTTCTTAACTTTGAGGGCCCATAACTAATTATTTACTCATTATTTTGGATCAACAATGTCTTCGATACATCTGGGACCAAAATCAAATAAAAAGTTCAATCGAAAACATGTACCAAAAATATTGTAGGGGTAAAGAGGTAAAATTTCGGAAAATATTAGAAAAGTACAAAAAAAAATGTGAACAATTAGGGTTTTTTACTTTAATTTGTATTTTACAAATAGGTCCACCTACACGCCCACCAAGTTTGTCTAACCCTCCACCAAACACCATGTAATATGACGTCAACGCTGTTTCTTCTGCATATCAATGATATGTTGCAAACATTCATAGCTATGCGGACGACAGCACTAATGATGCTTTATACACCGGCCGTGCAATGTTTCTCGGGAAAACGTCACCAAGTACCGGAACAAATTTGTGTCTGAAGTAGAGTCGATTGGGGGCAACTAAATTTAGTCCAGTTCAATCCCCAGAAGACACAAGTTTGCGCGTTTACCGCTAAAAAGAACCCCTTTGTCGTGTCTCCTCAGTTTCAGGGCACTCCCCTTGTTGCCTCAGCCAGTGTCGGAATCCTCGACGTCAACACATCGAATGACGTACAGTTTCGTGCTCTCTCGCAAGAGAAGGCCAAATTGGCAATCTACCTCGGAGAGTGCTCAAAGGAATTGTTCGGATTAATTCCAGCCGCCCAATTCACCATCGCACATCGCGACAGAACTTGAAATACAATCCATACCATCTGGATAATTGGCGGTCCACTACTGTGCAATTTAGAAGAAATTTTATTCCTCGCACAACTTCCTTGTGGAATCATTTACCACCGGCTATTTTTCCGGACCGATACAGCTTAGGGACCTTCAAGAAAAGAGCCTACTCTTTTTGAGAAGGCCGGCAATGCATCTGCAATTCCCCTGGTGTTGCAGTTGTTCATGGGCGGCGTTAGTCACTTACTATCAGGTGAGCCGTATGCTCGTTTGCCCTTCTCATATAAAAATTAACCTCTGGACTTGTGTTAATTATAACACGGCACATTAAAATTCACGCCGTTTTGATTGGCTATAAAATATTCTTAACGCTCAATTAAATGTGGAATATTGTCATTCGGTGAAATCAATAAATACGTCTGTAAATACGTAAATAAAGGTTCAGACCAAGCATCGTTTGCTTCAGAGAATGAGATGGATGAAATTAAAACCTACACAAGTGGAAGATATATAAGTTAGTTAGAGGCAGTATGGCGAATCCTTGAATTTCCCATTCATAAGCGTTTCCCTCCCGTAGTCTACCTCGCTGTTCATTTCAAATAGGGTTTATTTTAATGAGCAAAATCTGAGTAAAAGAGTGAATAGTCCTCCAACAACCACACTCCTATCCTTTTTCGATTTATGTAAAGTGGATAACTTTGCAAAAACATTGCTCTACCTAGAAGTACCTGCATACTACGTTTGGGATAAAATAAAGATCCAAAGGAGAAAGAGAGGAGCAAAAAAGAGCACGTTCTGGGCAGAGTTTATACTGTACATCCGAATAATACAGAATGCTATCACTTTCGCATGCTTCTTCATGAGATCCGGGGCCCATTTTCGTTTGAAGTGTTAAAAACTGTAGATGGTCATGTATATTCCACGTTCCAATCATCGTGCAAAGCTCTCGGCTTGCTTGAAGATGATCAGCATTTGTTCGCAGCAATGGAAGAGGCAGCACTTTGCCAATCATCGCAAATTATTTGAGATCTTTTTACGACTATTTTAGTGTTCTGCCAACTATCAGACCCTTTAAGCCTTTGGGAGAAATTCAAAGAATACCTATCTGAAGATTTTAAAAGGCAGTTAGAATTTTAATAGGCAGGGAGATGTGGATGTAGACCACATAACAGATGTGGTATTTAACAAATGCCTTTCGGTAAGAGAAGATGCCGTATTAGCGTTGGGTGGTCGGCTATTAAAAGAGTATGGGTTGCCTCAGCCAAGCAAAGAACAACAATTTTAAAATAGAGAGTTTCTTAAAGGGACAAGTTACGACTTAGAATCATTAGAAAACACAGTTAAAAATAATGAAGTATCACTGAATGACGAACAAAAAGCATTTAACAATCAAATTAACACAAAAATTGAATCTAATGAGGGTGGAATGTTTTTTTTAGATGCTCCCGGTGGAATAGGCAAAACATTCCTCATAAATTTGCTATTAGCAAAAGTTAGAAGTACTCGCGGAATTGCTTTGGCTGTGGCTTCTTCTGGGATCGCAGCTACACCGCTTGAGTATGGACGAACTGCTCGTGTTACCTTCAAGATACCACTCAATTTAACAATAGCTGATACTCCCATTTGTAATATATCGAAACAAAGTAATTTTGCTGAAATATTAAAACATACGAAAGTGATAGTGTGGGATGAAATAACCATGGCTCATAAGGGTGGCGTAGAGGCTTTAAACAGAACTCTACAAGATATAAGAGGAAATAAGAAGTTAAAGGGTGGTGTAACGGTTTTGCTGGCTGGAGATTTTAGACAGACTCTACCAGTAGTGCCAAAAGAAACTAGAGCAGGTGAAGTTAAGGCGTGCCTTAAGAGATCCACTTTATGGCCTCTAATTAAAATCCTTAAGCTCTCGAAAAATATGCGGGTACAATTAGGAGAAAAAGAGTCTGCTGGTGGATTTGCGAATCTCCTACTTGAAATCGGCAACGGTGATCACTCGATAAATGACGGAATATTAACCATCCCTGATAATTTGTGAACAGTTGTATTTACGTTACAGGAGTTAATATCCAAAATTTAGCCAGGTATTGCTCATATCCACGATAAGCCAATGGAACGGTTGTGTGAACGTGCCATACTAACCCCGAAAAACGACCAAGCAGCGGCTATTAACGACATACTGTTAATGTCTTTTGAGGGGGAAGAAATGGTGTACACGTCAATAGACTCTGTGGTCAACACCGATGACGTAATTATCTACCCTGTCGAATTTCTTAATTCACTGAAACCATCGGGTCTTCCACACCATAAGCTTATTCTGCGCGTGGGCACTCCTGTTATGTTGTTGCGAAATTTAAAACCTCCTCAACTGTGCAACGGAACCAGACTAAAAGTAAAAGCGTTACATCGCAATGAAGTGGAAGCCGCAATTATAACTGGATGTGCGCAAGGGGAAACTGTATTTGTACCAAGAATTCCCTTGATCCCGAATGATCTTCCTTTGAATTCAAACGAATACAGTTTCCCCTCAAAGTCTGCTTTGCAATGACCATAAACAAATCACAAGGGCAGACATTAAAATTTGCGGGTATAGTCTTGAGAGTAAATTGTTTTTCACACGGGCAATTCTATGTGGCTTCCTCACGCGTAAGCTCGCCCAGTAGTCTGATAATTGTGGCACACAGTAATAGATTAGCAAAAAATGTGGTGTATAAAAGTTTTGTAGTTTACTAGCTTTTGCCCGCGACATCCAGTTATAATTGTGGCTTGTACCAGCAGACTCTTTTTCACACATAGGCGCGATATAACCGAAATCCACGCCGACAAAGTCGCGGGCAAAAGCTAGTATTTAGATAAAATTTAAAAATATTATGCTGGATCTCATTTGGTGATATTATAACCATTTGAAAAAAATGGTTTATTTGTAAATATAAAAATACAGACATTTTTAACGTCGTTGATTCTGTGTATTGAAGAAATTTAATGAAGTCTACACTTAAATTTTTTCTATTTACGGCCTGATTATGACGACGGAGTTTTGAAATGATGAAGTAAGTAGAGAATAATTTGATATTGTCCTATTTTATTATCTCCCTGCAACTAGCACAAAATGAGGGTAAAATTATGGCTCTTATGTAGGTACTTATTTCGACGTGGTAAAATCACGCTGCAGCTGTAATATGGTTAGGGTACTAATGGGTCGGCTCGATGAGGGTAGGACCACGCTCTCACAAGATACTAGCTTGATGTAACTGTTTTTCATATGGTGAGTGTAGCGAACTGGAGGAACTTTTCACTGGTAACGAGGCGTTCTGTCTCAATCGGGGTTAGAGAAGTACAAATAATCCCTAAAATAAAAACCAAATTCTTGTAGTTGAATCTTTTATACATATGACGTTTATTAAAAAATAAAATAACTGTGTTTTTGTCACCTCCCTTCTTTCACAAGGTTTTCGCCTTTTTAATATCGTAGATATTGCAATTATTGTACCACTAGCGAAACAAAAGACGTTCTCTAAAAGACTATGTTGTTTATGACTCATAAGGAATTTAACATCTTACATAAAAAACGTAGTCGATTAATGTGGAATTTCCCACTATTGTGATAAGTTTTTTTTATAGGATAAGGGTGACAAACGTGCACACAGTCCATCTGATGGTAAATGGTTGCCGTGGCCCATCCACACCTATCCTCGATGACGAATCAAAATGCAGATGCGTTGTCACCCGTGAGAACTAAGATGGAATGCCTTGTTTCCAGTAAAAAGGGTCTCCAGTTCTCTACGCTCACCATACGAAACACAGCAGCGTTAAGCTGCTATTCTACGCTGGTATTCTGGGAGAGTGTGGTCCTCCCGGTCGAACCGACCCATTCGTGCTACAATTATACCAGTAATATAGCTGCAGCATGGTCTACCGCGTAAAAATGTAAGTTAAAATATATCATTGAAAAGGTCACTAAATCTACTTAAATTTACCCGATATATTAGTGCTAAATTATCCTTAAACTTATTATGTGTTTCCAAAATTAACTGTACACATGAAACCAAGGACCCGCTTAAAATATTTTATTTATTTACGCAACTACCAATAAAAATAATCAAAAATCTAAAAGGCCTTTTCCAGATATTATGACGGCGCCGAGGCGTAGTAGCTTAGCCATGAGATAGAGCACTGAGGGCCAAAATTTCGAATCCCGCATGGAAATAGCATTTATATGCCCTACAAATAATGTTCAAGGTCTGGATGTTTGTCCCTGTGCAATTCATGTATGTAAACAGCTTCCACGGTACAGGAAAAAATTCTATCTAGGAGTAAAGTTTTCAGAATGAATCTATATATAAGAGGGGATAGGCGGATATTTACCATAGTTCTCTCTCTTGTCATAGGGTGGATAACCGCAGTTTTTTATTACTTTGAGTTGTCAAGATACTGTCAGATTACGATACTCACGGGATAATATGGGGCCCTAGAGCTTCTTAATATGGGGTAGTGGATTCTCTTATGCGGCTGCTACACCGCATTGTTAAGATGCTGCTTTAGTGGGCAGTTGTGGACTTCACCTTTACATTATGACTTCCAAATATTTTCATCCACGTAGATAAAGCGTTCTCGATGGTTTCATTTTCAGCTGTGCAAGTAGTAAATCATCATATAAAATTGGAATTACAAATGGGATCCAACTTGCTTACTTTGTGAACCTTGGTCTTTATAAGATATTAGTAGAAAACTCATTAATAATCAGTACAGAATATTTTTAATAAGAATTTAATTTATAGGTACGTAGGTGTCTTTGGTTAGTGAATATGAATTGGTAACATAATCATCATCACTTGATTTCAAAAACAACTCACTTGGTTGCATGAATAATAATACTAGTCCTATTTTCTATGTACGTAATATATGAGAAATGAAAATGAAAACATGTGAAGTTTGCCCACATACATTGGGACAGCGTAGCGGACGCAGCCTTGCTTTAAAATACTCTCAGAAATGAAAGAAGGCTTGTAGCTTGTGGTCTTACTTATTGGACTCCATCAGATTCTTTTCACCTTCCAGTCGCCTCTTACGATAAACGTAAGACGGAATTTGGTAATAGGTTATTTATTTAATTATTTAAAGTCTTTATTCGATTCTTATAGTTAAACAGTATTTAAATATATTATAAGGTGGAAATCGAATCATCATTAAGCGCATTAAATTATAGCAGGAATTTGAAACAAAAGTGATAAATTGTCGATCGGCGTTGAGGGTCCATTTGTTATATTTTCAATAGAGCTTTAGGTTCTATTATCACTCAATAAGTTCTGAATAAAAAAGTCCTTCGTTAATGGAATGTGAATAATTTTAACGTTCTTTTTGGTATTACTGTCCTTAATATTTTCAAATATAGCGAAGCACCCCGGCTTCGCCTGGTAGTCATATACAGGAGTAGTAGTAGAGTAGCAGAGCAGTAGAGGTAAGATCTTATTATAAACTAATGCAGCGTTATTGAGATTTAAGATGATCAAAAACCATTTATTTTATCAATTTGTCGTGTTCAAAAATTTTGAAATTTTTCGAATAAAATAATAGAGTCTAGGCCACTCCAGGCATTGCTCTCTATCTGTTCTTGAAATTTCAGTTTAGCCATTCCAAAGATTAGACTGTACAGATATACAGACAGACAAACATAAGTACATACGTACACAAGACAGATAGATGATAATTTTAAAAATGGTTATTCATGTCTAAAAGGCATGCATATAACCGCCTTTATACCTGCTGAATAAAAAGCAGTTATTTCGATATTAAAAACAGGCACTTCAATTTTATTTATTGCTGTAGTAGATTAAGGGACAAAAATTAAATAATTTTAATCTATAGCGTATTTATTTCTTCTACAATCTTTGACTCCGTTAATGTTTGATGATGAAATACTTTGTAATTCATCCATATGAGATACGATTTCGTTACAATATCGTTACTCGGTTAACTAAAAATTGTTTAAATAAAATGCTAAGTCACTTCGTTAAGCTTTTAATTCGATAAGTTACTACTCATCACTCAAAAACTTAACCTAACAACTACACAAGTAAAAATCCCTAAATTACAAATGCAATTTAAATAATGTTATTATGTGTTTTCACCCTTAATTTTTTCCCCTAATCTATCTAGTCGTAGAACATCTCATCACTGATGACAGTAGCAGAGAAAGAACCAAATGACTGCGAAGTTTTTTATCGCTTTATAAAAGAAAGAAAGGGAGGAGGAACATTTCTTACTAGTTTTTTTTTAAATAAAAACCTTACCCACACACAAGGATTTTCTCCTGTATCGTAGATGTAGAGTACGTACCTACATAAAGTTTACACGGACAAAAATCCAGACCAGGTATAATTATTCCTAGGCCATACAAATACTTGTTCCATACGGGATTTGAGCCCGCAGCCCCCAGCGATGCAACTCATTAAATTTACTTTAAAGTATTCTACAACTGCGTACAATATATAAATAAAAATGGGTTAACGTATATTGCTCGATTGCATTGGATAATTGGTACTTTTCATTGTAACGTTATTTATCATTGAATGTCCCTATTTTTGCTTGATGGATTTCCATTTTCGTTTCGAAGTAAATCTACCTTTCAGAAGTCTGATCACGTAACCTATGAGATAAACTATTTTGCTGTGTCGCATGAATCTGTACAAATATGTGCCATGACAGCTGCGCCAATATTTGTTACGTATAATCGAGTGACCTAATTTTAAATGTGTGAAAATTGAACTTTTTGCTATTTATGCTCTACTGAGCTTAATTCTCGACGTCCTGTGCATGAATCTTTTATTTGGAGCGCATCAGAATCGTCGTTATTTGTATGATCAGTTTTGAATGGTTACATTTACCATTTGATAACGATTAATCATGATTGTTGCGAACAAATCTTTTACTTTATCTCGTTCTCTGGGCGTTGTAAGAGAAGAGAAAAAAGTGGAAAAAACAGAAAGATAACATCTTTTTGACATTTTCCATAGGCCTTCGATAGAGAGTAGTAGTAGTACCCATTGGCAAGGAGCCAGATGGGTCAGGATCGCACCAAATGAAAGTCGTGGATAGACGTGAGTACTTATGTTATTTTATTTTAAAATATTTAAAAAAAACATTTCTATATTAAACCTGTGGGCACTGTTCAGTTTCGTATCTATGTTTGATATCTGGAGATCAAAGAACAGGAGGAGGAGATAAAAATGTCATTTAAAACTTTACGTTAAACCTACTGCTGCGCGAAATCTTGAAAGACATTCTGACTATCCGTAACCTTTAGAAAATGCGGCTTGTGAACCATCAGAGAATATGTGCAACTCAATAACCTCTTCACATTAAATCCCTTCGAAACGAAATCCATTCTTTCAACAGATCTGGTGCGATATTATCATCTCATACCAATTCTAAGAAATAAGAGGAAAACTGTGCCCGGCAGTGGGACGTGTATATACTGTTACTAAAACACGCATGAGCTTAAATATTTATCTGCTATATTTTTATTGAAAACTAGCTGTGTCCGCGATTTCGTTCGCATAGAATAATGTTTAGTAATTTATTATTATACTTCACCATTTGAATCGGATTTTGTTCACAATTTTATGGGTTTTAAATTTTTTGCGCGGAACCCTCTCCTTATAACATCAGCTATCTGCCGGTGAAATTCCCATCAAAATCAGTCCAGCCGTTTAGGAGATTAGCCGATCTCTGAATATTTCAAGAAAATGTTATGGCGCTACTATGTGACGGCCGAGACACATCCCAACCCGCTAGTGGTAAATGCAGTCACCAACGCTCCGACTCCAAACGTCACGGAAAGTCCCCGTAGACCCCGTAAAGTTTTAATTGAACGCCCAGTTCCGCTAGACTCCGACGACCCAAATGTCGCTGGCCCGTCACACACGAACACTACACACTCACCTAGTATCACAAACACCGTAAGGACAACAGATGGGACGCAGAGTTCACAGACGGGCGCGCCGCACGCCCCTGCACGCTGCGTACACCCCGTACCTGGGCGGTTCTCACCGCCTAGAACATCGAACGAAACAAGTTAGCCGTCAGAGCCGGGGACCACCACCCTTGTTCAGACGGCGGTTAGATAACTCATCAGTATGATTTCTTATATTTACGCGAACACTAATCGGCGAATTTTATTTGCTATTACCAGTCCGTACTGGTTAACATAATGATTTCTTATATTTACGCGAACACTATCACATTGAATAAAACTATTTTTACGGATTTTATCCCGTTTAATTTTACTAATTTTGATTCCCGACGTTTCGGGGACCATGGGTCCCCCCCGTGACCATGAGTGCTGTAAAGCACCCGAAACGTCGGGAATCAAAATTAGTAAAATTAAACGCGATAAAATCCGTAAAAATAGTTTTATTCAACTCATCAGTATTATAAGTAACTCAACTCATCAGTATTATAAGTAAAAAAGTGCATATGAAAGTAAGTATATATTTTAATATGCATTTGGTAAAAAGCTGTTATTTTTGCATTACCAACAAACACTTCAATATTATTTATTTGTATACATAATGTCACGTAGTACCCATCTAAATGATTGCAAATTTGAACCCAGCACTTGAACTATCGCAGACGTGAAAACATTTGACGATGCACAAAGTTCGTTAATGTTCGCTCATACAACTTTTAAGATACGACGTGAGTCTTATTACGAGTATATGGAGAATTTATAAAATTATGTAAAATGTTTTTATTTCTTTTCTCTTAGGCGTGAATATTTCTGTTTTTGAATAACTTCGACTGCAGGCTGAATAATTTAAAACTTTCGGCGAAAATTTTTAAGGACATCGCTTAAATTAAAAAAGTAATCGATATCTTTCATTATACTGTATAATGATCAAGACAACTTTTTAAGATATGCTGGAATGGGATTCACGTATCGATCGTTGACTTAGCTTTATTACTTTTTTGTTAAACTTGTACAAGTTTGATGAACTGTTTGTTCATATTATTATCATGATGTACTTATATAATAAAATTGCTATGTAATCTTATCTATTTTAAGAAAGGACTTAAAATATATAAGATTAGATTAGCAATTTTAATAACCGAGTTCAAAAAACGAAAGTTCTATTTTCGATGCGTTATTTTTGTATTGTTACTGATTTCTCGGAAACGGCTTTTCTGTAATTTATTTCTAATGTTTATGACTAAGCTGCTCGTTACACCTTCCTTTTATAGATCCTTAAACTAATACTTAATTCCAAAAAAAACAAAGTTAAGCAAAGTCGATTTAATTTTACTGCAGTAAATCAAGTTTAAAACTGAATACAAAATACCTACATCTTAGAATAATTCATTATAATTCTATGTGCTGGTTTTTTTTTCATTTTTACACATTTAGAGAAAATATAAAATTAACCCTATTTTATGGCTATTCTGCGTTCAATTCAAATATTTTATTATATACAATATTAAAAACTATAATAAAAAAAAACTAAAACTAGTAATTTAATTATCAAACAGTCCTACTCCACGCGGTATCGTGCTAAGAACGCTGGCTGCGTTTCCCGCTGAATGGCTATACTTAGCCTTTGAGCGAGAAAAGAGCCAGCCCTCTTATCACCAGCAGCAACGACCAGCCGCGGATGGAGTTCCTTTAAGAACTTCACCGCACGTGGACCCCACGGACCGATAGTCTCTACAGCAAATGGCACAAATATGTAGTCATCTCAGAGACTCATATTTGCGCCACTTACTCAGTTCAGCTGCTCTGATGCCGCCCGGCTCTAAACGAGGTACCCTGAGATGAGAGGCCGCCAAAGTGTCTACGCAAGTAGCATCCCACACTAGGGCTTTACCTCTCTCCCAAGGGACCAATGTCATACCGTCGGGTCTCTGCCATCGTCTCTAAATGTTCCACAAGGCTCTAAAACCGAGGGAACATTTATAGAGACAAGAGCCCTCGGATGACATTGTTCAAAGAACCGTGCCGTGAAACCTACCAGCACTTTTCTTACAAGAAAATCCGTGGAGCCCAAACTTGTCGACGCTGCTACCACAGGGGCACTGATGGGGTCGACAATCGCCGCTCCTAGTCGGATTCCTACAGCGATGCGCAGCTTTCCCATCAAGTAATGTGCTGAGATTACTTGATGGTAAAGCGTGTAACCAGTGACTAGATTCCTTAGTCGAAACAGCTAGAAGGCGTGCCTTATCTTGGTCACTATGGAAATTATGAAACAAATCTTTCTGCACCCTCTGTACCAACGGAATATCCCACTATTTTTGTTGGTTAACTTCCAGTGGAACATTTTCGCCGGACAGAGCGTTTGCCATGTCTGCCCTGCCTCCATGTAAAGCACAGGTCTACTTTATTATTTAAAATTGTGTTACATAAATTACTGACACTATGCACGGAAGCAAGGAAAGCAGGTAATGCAACGCTAGAAAGATTTCTCACACCAATACCTCCAAATTTTATAGGTAAAGTAGCTTGAGTCCAAGCTGTTGTATTTAAAGTTAAATTTAGAATTTTTTCTATAGCTATTTTAAGATTATTATCAATATCTTTAAAATATCCGAACATTTCCAGACTGGACTCGAGCGGAGTAAGTATGTAAATCTAGGTACAAGGAGACAATATTTTAAGATAGTAAGCGCAATGTGGGGGGCTTAATTTATACAATTTATCAACGTGGTTTAAAACTGATCAAATTTTGTTTTTAAAACAGGTTTAATACTATCGAAAAACAACGGAGCACCTAGCAGGTATAGTGATTCCGTACTGACAGTTTTTATTCCTGGAGAAATATGATTGAAATTTTGAATTAAAGTGTCTCTGTGAGAAGTAGATAAATTATTGGAAAAAAATATTTCACATTTATTGCTATTTGGTTCAAGACCAAATAGCAACAATTCAAATTCGTACCCAATTTCAATTTCTTAGGTTACGTCACTGTACTTTAAATAACGTTTTTTACGAGCTCTGGTTAAAAATTATATTTATAGGATCTATTAATGTGCCATTATTTAGATTTAAGATAGTCAATCATCAAAATACCAAGTATTTTATCGAAAATTATATAGCTAAAAATAGCCTAGATTACTCAAGCTGTATCTAACACAAAAATTATATAGCTAAAATATAGCCTAGATCAATTAAATTAAAACTCACACAATTTAAAAAAAAAAGGTCTTTCATTTCTTTACGACATGCAAATAACCCCGAGCTCAGTAAAAGGATGTTATTTCGATATTACAGACAGACATTTTTATTACAGTCATTCAATTTTATTTATAAATATTATGTTATGTACACATAAGATGTATGTTTACAGACGTATTTTAAACATTCCTAAAAGTAAGGAGGTTCTTTAAAAATTCACCAGGATCTTAATAGACAAAATGTCTAAACATTATGTTAACGAAGTTTACAATTCTGAAAATAACACAAAATACGTATATCTCAAAAGACGGGTAAAGGAAAAACAGCCTCTACTGAGACTGAATAATTAAGTGCGGGCTTAGTAGATTGCAAGGCAATATTATTTTAATGTGCCTTCTCCAGCAATAATACGGGAATATTTATTTATTTAGTGTCATTATCATCAGAGATCCCCAAAAAATACGGAATAGTGATTTTAGACGACGTAACATTATATGCTGTGTATGTGTGCAATGTGGAAAATACATCGATTTCTCATCCTAAGCGAAATTTCACTCACCTCTCACATGAGACCAACAAAGAAAGATAGAAGGAGCGCTGCGTGTATTTTAAGTGACGCTGAAACCAAGCCAATACTATGCTCAACTTACTGTAAGACACCTATTTACGCACACGCCTCTAAAATCATTTGCAACCAGTAACATGGTTAGATATGTGTGCGTCCAGCAGTGAACATTCACGAGCTGTTAAAAAAAACATGTGTGCAGTTCACACGCGGTAGAAGTTAAACCTTCAGAAAAGTAGATAAGAGTAGGAAGGATACGAAGCATCGCACAAAGAGGAAACCGAGATAATAGGAAACACTGTATACTGTATTCTATCTCATTCTCTCACAGACTAAATCGTATGGAAGTATATGTTTGTATCTTTTTAGTTTCATCGAGTTTCAAATCACACCGTTTCTAAAGAAGTTTTCACTTCGAAAAAAAAAGAAAGACAAAAGATCTGTATGTGAGTCCGTGTCAAGAAGTTAAGCATGGTTTCGGCGTCACCACTTAAAATGTATACGGCGTTCCGTCCATTTTTCTTTGTTTGTCTAAACCTCCCACTTAACTATGAATTTGATATATTATCTACATCACCTTTTCGAGTTCACGGCTGGATATAGGACATGGCCTGAATGGAGCGTGTGCGGGACGTATGGGTGGCAGACATTTCAGAAGCCCGTAACACGTATCAACGTGATAAAAGAACAGGCGTTCTTTTATACGACGTAATACGTCAGATACCACACCACGCTGTACGCTCCTGAGATCCTATACAATAAGGCTATGGCTGAAGGCATGAGCTTCGCGATCGTAAGAACATTAATTTATGATCGCGAAGCGTTGCATCTCAGGCATACATATTTAACGGCTGCTTCTGAGAGTATTGTACAGCGTGTGTTTGTTATACGCTGCACGTTCGTCACTTAGTTTCTTCACTAAGGGCTGATACACAATAGCGGTTGGAAGCGCCAGCGTTTAAATAAAAAAAGAATCATCGAAATCGGTTAACCCAGAAAAAAGTTAAGAGGTAACACACATAAAAAAAACATAGTCGAATTGAGTACCTGATCCTTTTTGAAGTCGGTAGAAAATGGACGCTGTCGAGTTATTTTTACTTAATGATAACACACATTAAAAAAACATACAGTCGAATTGAGTACCTGATCCTTTTTGAAGTCGGTAGAAAATGGACGCTGTCGAGTTATTTTTACTTAATGAAAGCGACAAAGAAAATATTGGATTCATCCATTACTAGGTGGCTGCGAGGTCAATACTCACGTGCAAACTCACTTGCACGTTGCACACATAACATTACTACTCTCAACCAACAGGCTAAGTGTGTATAGTCAAGATGGCGGCCAGCGGCAAAGCGGGCTGCCTTTCATTCCACCGCTGCGGTAATAATTTTGTGAGGTAGCATATTACAATAATATAATATTGGGATAGAATATTTTTTATTAAATTTAGGTTATTATATGATACTTATTAAAAGTCAACTTTATTTACCACTGGTTCGGAAAATACTTCTGTAATGGGAAGAACATGTAAGAAACCCAGTGGGATTATTTCTTAAACATACGATTTTTAATAGTACTTATACAATTACAATTATTTATATGAATTATAATAGAAATAACATTGTAGAATTCACCTCATTCCCAGGGGTTATTTTCATTCATGTATTCCGTAAATATAATAACATTTTATACGTTTCTTTTTAAATAAAATATTTATCTTGTTGATTGACAAACGATGAACAATTTTTGTTTTTTTTCTTCATGTGATAGTTCAAGTAAAAGGTTCATTATCCCTTAAATTAATTAAATAAAAAGCGGCTAGTAGCCTGGTAACCGCTAGTGCGCATGAGCTCTAACGGTACTCGTAGATCGTCATGAAAAACACAAGCTGTTGTTTCATAGGTGGTGCCCGCTTGGGCTATAATATAGATATAAATCATATTATGAGAAACTCGTCGCCACGCCTCACGGTCCGGCGAACGCTCTTCTCTATATACTTAGTGTAGGGTAAAGCGTGTCAGACACCACGCAGATACGTTAAAATATCTGTATCTGAGCGCATATCTTTCAATATCACTCATCAAATTCAATGAACTAGCACACACACCGCAGATAATTTATATTTTATCGTTAAATATCTGTAAGCACTGACATATACAAGTAATCGTATCGAAAGATAGTGAAAATATTATCTGCTCATACAAATATATCTGCAGATAACATCTGCAGATACAAATATAGCACAGGATTTTACCTGCAGATAAATACAGGATTGTCGCTGAAAAATGCAATTAAATTCGCCTCGGTCCTTTTTAAGATTTATATGAAGTTTTATCCAAATTCTTCTCCTTTCAGTAAATCAAAATCAAATCTTAATCCTATTCTGACGAGCTATCTAGCAAATTTGAGAAGCATTATACGCCAACTCATTGTAGGTAATGGCTGCTACTCACTTGCCTGCCGCAGGGCAATCTAGGGTGAACAGCGATCGGGCAATATCTGAACTGTCTCTACATACATGCCTGCCGTTCAGTATGAGAGTGTCGCGCTAGATGCACGCGTTGAGAATGGCGCCAGTTTTATCGAAATATCAATGAATCCGTATATATAGCCTTGGCTCTTTTATATAGAATAAGGGTGACAAAGGAGCACAGTCCACCTGATGGTAAGTGGATACTGTGGCCCATAGACACCCATTTTCAATAAAACAACTAATTAATTAATAATTACCACCATAATAATAGTGCTTATAAGCTGCAGTATAGCTCTGCCACGCTATTTTTAGGCTTTCAAAGATAATTAAATGTGACTAACTTCACTCGTCATAATTTAATATAACTAATTTATTCTGTGCTATAACTTAACTAACTAGTGCTTAGTAACTATAATTTAACTAGTGCTACAAATAGCCAGAATAGTTTTCTAATGATGACTTTTAATAAAATTAATTACTAAAATTTGTATTATTATTTAATTATTTAGTTAATGACATTTTATTTATATTCCAGCAATTCCAATACTATTGGAATATTTTCTATCCTATACTGGCCCTTATGATAATTTAGATAGATATCTCGGTAATAAATCCCAGTAATATTACTTGTAAGTTACAACGTTAAAATAACGTTCTTTCTGCGGTTCTACCGCAAAACGACAAAAAGGAGATACTGGGTGACGAAGCCGCTCTTTATACACTTCTATCATCAGTGTCCAAATTTCACATTCTTTATTGTATCCATTGCGACTTGTACTCACACGTGTGCTCCGCGCGAAAATGCAACGAAGTGATTGAAATTGCCCCAATTGCTCTACACACGCGACAGCGGCAGCTACGATCTAGGGAGCAAGGAAGGTCTTGCGCCCTGCCGCCCTGCCGCAGGGCCGACTTAGATAATTGCCCTGCATACACATCACAATTAAGGAGGCAATTAAGGGTCATCCCACCCTACACCCTAGATTGCTGCGGCAGGCAAGTAGCCGGTACTCTGTATAAATAATCCGCTCCAAAACCACGTAAGTTGTGTACTTGTAAGTTTGAAGGATTTCGAGTGAATGTATCATTTTGTATATTATCGTATCTGCGTAGTGTGTGATACTTTCAGATAATTAAGTTTTTATACGCAGATAAATATAATCGTATCTGCGTAGTGTGTGACACGCTTAAGTCATATATATATATATATATATATATATATATATATATATACATAAACATAAACTTTCACGCCGCCTGTTACTCGGAGGGTATGCAGAGACTTCGTACTGACTAATGACAGTTAGTTATCCCAAGTTTTGTAGGTGTTTTATTTTAATTTAAACAGATAATACATGTTAAAAGTACAGCAGGAACAGCAATACCTTTCAAATAAAAACAAGTTAACACTTCTAGTAACTAGTGCGGTGAAAATAGGACAAAGTTAGAAGTCGAATTCGTAAGTTAAAAGAAGCTGATGCTGCAGCAATACTTCCAAAAACTTCAACCATTAGCACGTTTGTAACGTAAGGAGATATTGTTTTGATAAAAGTAATTTGTTTACGACTGTTTAACTGTTAACGTAGAATTACTGTTCAGAAGAAATAATTGACATATCATTATGTTAATATATGAACATCGAAAATTAAAGTACCTTTTTACTATTTATTATGAAAGAATAGAAATGAAATTATATCATTCGAAATGTACTTTGCTCTAGATGTGCACAAAAAAGAAAATAAGAACATACATACACGATTTTTCTATAAAAACTTTAAACCAATTAAATAAAAGCATTTTGATAATGTTCATGGGATAAGATCCCTTTATTAATATATTAAAATATCTCAGAAATAAATATATATTTATCTGGAATGCCAGCTATACTAATTCGTTTTCTATCCGCAACAATCGGCACTGATGAAGTTACTAATTAGTGTTGTTTGCGTAATGTGTTGCAAATTTGCTGCGAGCGTTTAAGATAGAATTAAATGAGGCATAAAGTAGTTATTGTAAACTATATAAAAATAGAAATTTACTTTTGAAGTATAGTTACCTATACATATAAATAAAACTTAAGTGTCTGTCTATAATATTAAAACAGGCTTATATTAAGCTCGGGAGGTTATTTGCATGCTACTAATACATTAAATAACCATTTTTGAAAATTTTGTCCGCCCTTCTGCCAGTCTGTCTGTCCAGGCTAATCTTTGAAATGGCTGAACTGATTGTGATGAAAGTTGACGAACAAACAAAAAGCAATACCAGGAAGCATCTTTTATCCGAAAACTTGAAGATTTTTTTGAAAAAAAAAAAAACGAAACATTTATAAAACAAATGGTCTTTGATTATCTTAAATCTAAATTATATAATTTAGATTTAAGATAATCAAAGACCATCTATATAATAATTAAAATTCTTTTAGTTTCTTGCATTTTACCACTATTTTATAAGCAACAAAATATATAAGTACAAATGATACAACCCAAAACAATTCCGAACAAATTTCCGGGGATTACAAAATTGAGTAAGAAGATCGAAAACGGAAATTCAGAGTTTTAGTGAAGTGTTTGGAGCCTTAGAAAGTCAATTGGAAGCGTTATTGTATACATTTTAAGGCAAGATGTGTTATTTGTTTAGAAGATAAGTGGTAAAATTTACTTGTTAACTGTGTTATTTTTAGGCGACTTCAAAAAGTAGGAAGTGCTCAATTGGAATGTACAATGTTCTTTTTCTATATGTTACACAATATCTTTGCCAATTGTGTATGTTAATTTGATTTTAGTAATTTATTTTTAATTATGTTAAAATTAATTAGCTAAGATCGGCGATAAGAAAATATAAATATTCTACTTGACAGTGGCGTGTCTTTCTTTATGTATTGGCGTTGGGAGTAGTCGACAAGGATAGTACACGTAATTGAGTGGGCGGAAAGTGCCTTCAAACTAGGTAAGACACATCATTATATTTTTTAACACGGATTTTAGCCTTATCGACAGTGGCGTGTCTTTCTAGTGTAGTGGCGTTGGGAGTAGTCGACAAGGATAGTACACGTAATTAAGTGGGCGGAAAGTGCCCTTCAAACTAGGTAAGACACATCATTATATTTTTTAACACGGATCTTAGCCTTATTGACAGTGGCGTGTCTTTCCTAGTGTAGTGGCGTTGGGAGTAGTCGTGACAAGCATAGTACACGTAATTGAGTGTGGGCGGAAAGTGCCCTTCAAACTAGGTAAGACACATCATTATATTTTTTAACACGGATCTTAGCCTTATCGACAGTGGCGTGTCTTTCCTAGTGTAGTGGCGTTGGGAGTAGTCGTGACAAGGATAGTGCACGTAATTAAGTGGGCGGAAAGTGCCCTTCAAACTAGGTAAGACACATCATTATATTTTTTAACACGGATCTTAGCCTTATCGACAGTGGCGTGTCTTTCCTAGTGTAGTGGCGTTGGGAGTAGTCGTGACAAGGATAGTACACGTAATTGAGTGTGGACGGAAAGTGCCCTTCAAACTCGGTAAGACACATCATTATATTTTTTACACGGATCTTAGCCTTATTGACAGTGGCGTGTCTTTCCTAGTGTAGTGGCGTTGGGAGTAGTCGTGTCAAGGATAGTACACGTAATTGAGTGTGGGCGGAAGTGCCCTTCAAACTAGGTAAGACACATCATTATATTTTTAACACGGATCTTAGCCTTATCGACAGTGGCGTGTCTTTCCTAGTGTAGTGGCGTTGGGAGTAGTCGTGACAAGGATAGTGCACGTAATTAAGTGTGGGCGGAAGTGCCCTTCAAACTAGGTAAGACACATCATTATTTTTTTTTATACGGATCTTAGCCTTATCGACAGTGGCGTGTCTTTCTAGTGTAGTGGCGTTGGGAGTAGTCGTGACAAGGATAGTACACGTAATTGAGTGTGGACGGAAAGTGCCCTTCAAACTCGGTAAGACATCATTATATTTTTTAACACGGATCTTAGCCTTATCGACAGTGGCGTGTCTTTCCTAGTGTAGTGGCGTTGGGAGTAGTCGTGACAAGGATAGTACACGTAATTGAGTGTGGACGGAAAGTGCCCTTCAAACTCGGTAAGACACATCATTATATTTTTTTACACGGATCTTAGCCTTATTGACAGTGGCGTGTCTTTCCTAGTGTAGTGGCGTTGGGAGTAGTCGTCAAGGATAGTACACGTAATTGAGTGTGGGCGGAAAGTGCCTTCAAACTAGGTAAGACATCATTATATTTTTTACACGGATCTTTGTGTTTGCGATATTAGATAATCATTAAAAGAGATAAAGAATTAAAGTTATCAAAAAAGTAATAACCGAATTCCAATTCTAACTTTAATTAAAACCATGAACAACTGCAACACCTGGGGAATTGCAGGAGCGTTGCCGGCCTTTTAGAAAGGAGTAAGCTCTTTAGTATACAAATATAAATTATATTTTAAGTTAAGAAGCGACGAAAACAATAGGTATTTTACTGTGATAACTGTCTTAATTATCTTCATAATTGAATTGTTACAGAATAAATTTAAACAGAAAATATTTTATAAAATATCTCTTTTAAAATTTGTACGAGGATTTTCTTAGGAGTAAGTATTACAGGAAATGTTATGAATGATGCCGTAGCCGGAGACAGTGTCTCTTTGTAGTTTGTTTTTAAAACGTTTTATGTACATCTTTATTCTTTTTATACACTCCTTTATTCCGTAAGCGAGTAAAATACATAATCCAGTTTCCTTAAAATGATTATGGTACTGGGGTCTTTGATTTATTAATAAAAACTGTAACACGTATATTTTTCTGGTTATTATTTTATTAAAACTAAGACCGAGAAATTAAATAGGACTTACGTTAAGAATTACTTAAAGAAAATACGAGTAATGCTATTAACATTACTAATACTCCCACCCTTGGCAAAGTTAGCTTAAAATGCTTGTGCTAGGAGTGGTTCTCCGAACTAGTCAAACGACGGATTCGAACCAATGACTGAGCTCGGAAAGAGTTGGCAATCTGCACTCTTGAAAATTAGTATTCCTATCCTACACCAGCGAATAAAGAATAAATGCAGATGATAAAAAGATATTATTTAAAATTAACAATTTAAATGATTGCTATAAGCTTCAAGAAGATTTAAGCAGGTTGGACCATGATTACAAAAATAATCGAATCACTGTTAATGTCAAGAAATGTCAAACTTGCACGTTCACACGCAAAACTAAAGCGGTAGGATATGCATACAGATTGAATTGATCAATAATTCAACAAGTACAGATAGTGCAAGACGTTGGTATCTTATTAGATTCCAAGCTTACATTTAGTTATCATATTGTTTATATTACAAACAAAGCATACAGAAACTTAGGATTCGTAATACGTACATGCCAACCCTTCTATAACTCACCCTGTATTAAATTACTATACTATGCCTACGTTCGCAGTATCTTAGAATATGGTAGCGACATACTATAAGTTCACAATATCATACATATCTTAACAAAATATAAGTATTACAAAATAAATTTTTAAATTTCACGGACGATAAGATTGAAGAACGGCATCAGCCGTACAAAGACAGATGTGTATACTATAATTCCTCTCATTAGAAGATAGAAGAAAACTGCTTGATCAAATGACACTGCGTGACATCAAATGACCATCATTCACGGCCGCCTAGATAATTCGCAGTTACTTGTAACCAATTTTTTGTAAACATTGATATTTTTACGGAAATGAAAGAAAATTTTAAAACTGAAGAACTGAAATATAAACATTTAATAGTTCTTTATGATTAAGGTATTGAACAAACAAACATACACACACACACACACACACACACACATACACACACACACACACACACACACACGCTCGCACGCACGCACGCACGCACGCACGCAGTACAGTGTTATATTATTTATTTTGTTTAATATTTTTGTACCGAGAATAAAGCATCGCTCTTTCTTTTTAATTATGTAAAGATAACATAGGGAAAGCTGCAATAAGGCTTATTTTAAGATAATCCAATTTGATGTATTTGTTTTTGTTAAAAGCTGTTGGTTTTCTAAATAAATAAAAAAGTAAATACATAATATTATAATTCAATAAATGTGTGTGTTAGCGGTCCAGTCGATCACACTGTTTACTTCTAAGGTGTTGAAATAAGAAAAAATGGATAATTTACTTAAATAACTAAAAATAGGATTACATGAAATATCTACAGATGTCGGTGCTAAGATATACTGTATAGAAGAATTAAGGATGTTTCGTACGTGTGTACACAATTACACGCACAATTTTTATTTTTTATTTTAATGTTAAAGTTAATTGTTTTAACCTTTTGAATTATAGAGAAGTTTAAGATAACTAAAATGTTGTCTAAACAGTTACATAAAAAAGTTAATTCTTTGTTTTTCCACCCTGGAATATTTTGTTTTAATTTCTATGAGATCACACCTGAAGAATAACTTATGTAATAAAAAAAGATTCACTTAAAAGGGTACACTCGTTTTCGAGAGCTCGATTCACATAGACAAAAAATACGCATCATATATAAAACCCCTTTCTTTTTTGTACTCGGCAAAAATTGGTTTGGAGCCAATATTGCCATTGTTCTCGAGATACGTGTATATGTTTATTCAAATAGGCACAAACAAGCAGGCATTTCAAAAAAAAAGTAGAATGGGGCTATCGAAATTTGGACTTCCAAATATCAGACTGTATTGTTGTATGTACCCAACAACTCTCAAGTAGAAACATGTATATGAGTTACTTATAACGTTCATTACCAAACATGGGTTTTTCAATTGAGAAAAATAATATTTTGTAAGAAGTAAAGATTGCAAACCGTATATGGCAAATGAATTTCGTAAAGTACGTGATATACTTGAAAGTAAATAATAAAAAAAAAAATGAAGCACTCATAGAAAACTCATATTTTTGCCTTGGCAATGAACGTATTATTGCTGCCGTGTAGTGGCTGATACGATAAACCCATACCAATTTTTACGTGGTAGAGCAACGTTGCTGCTCTATTATGATTGTAGCACGAATGGGTCGGCTCGACCGGGGTAGGATCACACTCTCACTGAATACCAGCGTAAAATAGCAGCTTGATGCAGTTGTGTTTTGTATGGTGAGTGTAGAGAACCGGAGACCCTTTTTACTGCAAACGAGGCATTCCATCTTAGTTCTCAGGGGTGACAACGCATCTGCATTTTGATTCTTAATCGAGGATAAATATAGATGTCTATAGGCCACAGCATTCACTTACTGGACTGTGTGCACGTTTGTCACCCTTATTCTATATATAAAGGAGAGTTTTCCTGATAACTACCGAGAATTATAAAAAACTGCGAGTGCTGACCAACCTGCTAAGCATGGCAACTATGGTAAAATCCCCTCTATGGGGAGCCCTATGTTCAGCAGTGTGGACTTTTGTTTTTTGTTTTGCTATGAACGATGAATAAATCAGAGAAAGATTAGTAATTAGTCTGCACTTAAACTTATAAAATAATTATTAGTTATAAGTAGAACAATAATAATCACGGCCTTAATCGAGGCAATTGTGAAATACAATCCTCTAATATCACGCCAGGCTGCTTGACATGCGATCTTAAGACCAATATCGATTAACATTAATTAGACTGTGAACGGTGGTTAATTAATATTCTCTATAAACTCCTACAGACAATGGGTTCGTATTAAACATTTTTAGTAAGCCAGAAGACAATTTTTAAATAAAATGTAATAGACGGCTCTGTGGCGGAGTAGCTTAGCAATCAGTTGCGGCGCTGAGGGCCGCAGGTTCGAATCCCACATGGAACAAAAATTTGTATGGACAGAAAATAATTGTTTCGAGTCTGGATGTTTGTCCTTGTGTAATTTGAAAGTACCTCCACGATACAGGAGAAAATCCAAATTTTAAAGTAAAGTTCCTGCCTAAGCAAATCCTACTGTGGAACATAGGTCTCCTTACATTTCTGATGGGGTTATTGAATAATTAGTCCACAGTGCTGCCCTACTATATAGTGGCGGTGGGCGGTGTAAGAATATCCACTACTTCCTATCATTCCGTGGGTGTCGTGAGAGGCGACAGAGGGAAACAAATCAGGAGATGGACAGCAGCGTCATCCTAATAACGACTAAAAATAAAAATAAACTGGTTGCCAATCGACTGAAAATACCACTAAAATAAAAAGGCAATTAATGGGAGGGCAAATTTTGATATTACCTACCGGTAACATCGAAAAATCTTTTTTTTAAAGCTCGGTAATTTTTTTTTGTGTTTTAAAAAAATATATACTTAGATACAAATTAGATGCGTTGACAAAAGGCTCCCAATAATAGTTTTTCTCACAATAGAAGGAACTTGAAAAAAGAAATCGGACTGGAGACATCTGGATACGAACCGGGGTCATCTGGTTTCGGGACCGCTCGATTTCCCAACTGAGCTCTTATAACCTTGTAGATGCTGGCGAAATTTACCTTTGTATTCTAATTATATTGTAGCAGTTTTTCATTGCCTAAAAACACGGATAAAACGACATTTTTTAAAAATGAATCCTAGCTAGATCGATTTATCGCCCTCGAAACTCCCTGCATACTTAATTTCATGAAAATCGTTGGAGCCGTTTCCGAGATTCCGATTATATATATATATATAATCAGATTATATATATATATATGTATGTATATAATCCGATTATATATATATATATATATCAATATATATAATATTGCTATATATATAATATATATATTGCTCGTTTAAAGGTTTTAGATGTACCTAAATTACAGCAATTATTGACTTCTGGGTTTATGTTCTTCTGGGTTTATATTTTAGTTATATTTTTTATATTAAGCTGCCGCAGAAAAAATATTTGTGGGAAATATCGTTTTAAATTTGGAAGGGTTATATAGTTTAATTAGCAATGATAATACATTCATTGAAATTGAATGACATATTATGACTTTCAAATAAATATGTCCCTAATTTTTTCTAAAATAAAGGCAGCCTAAGTTACTCCTTATAACATCAGCTATCGGCCAGTGAAAGTCCCGTCATAATCGGTCCAGCCGTTTTGGAAATTAGCCGGAACAAACAGACAGACAGACAAAAAAATTAAAATGATTTTTTTTGTTCTAAGTACCGTATATACTTTTATATGCATTCAGTAAAAAGCTGTTATTTTGACATTACAAACAGAAACTTAAATTTTATTAATTTATATAGATATTATAGCGTCAGAGAATCAACTACCTCAAGGCATCTCGAGGGTGTCGTAAGAGGCGACGGAAGGAAACCGAAACAGGAGATGGGAAGCAGCATTTTTCTGATAACAATTTGATCATATAGAAAAACTGTTAATTATCCCTCTATGAGGCAATCTATGGGGGAGGTCTATATTCAGCTGTAGACTTTGATAGTCTGTAATTAATGAATGAATATAGTATTAGACGTTGTCCTTCTTATTATACAACGTATGGATAGTCTTGGGTTTAAGAGTCTTACAGGAAAGAAGTCCCATAGCAACAACAGTCTTCATGAAATTTGACATTTGCTGTCTAATTCCATACACTATATTTTAGTTCGCATATTTCCGGGGGACTGCTTCCATGAAAAATATTCTAGTTCAAGCCTAAAACTAATTATAAACTGCTTTTTAATCCCTGACGAAAAAGAGGGGTGTTATATATTTGTAGTGTGTAACTGTATTACTCGTATTTGTAGTAGCTCCCAAAAGAATGAACCGATTTAAATTTAGTTTTTTTTGTTTAAAAGGTGACTTGATCGAGAGTGTTTTTAGCTATGATTCAAATATTTTGAGCCGTTTGAATATCATCAGCTCTTTTTGTTACGAGGTTTTTAATTTTTTTATTTAAGTTATTATAATAAGAGTGTGTGTGTGTTGACAGAAAGCTTAATTAATAAAGACACAGCAAAGATTACTCGTTTAATTTACAAACATACTGTTCACAGAAAAATACGATATATTTCGCAAGAAAACAAAATCACCAATTGTCTTTGCGAATAGCATTCCCGTAAATCTTGAATTTCCAATGCGATTTTCTTACACGATTTCCCTAATCCCTGGGGATTCGTCTTAAATTGTTTTTGTGTAGTGAGAGTTGTTATTCCTTTGTCACTTATTCTTAAGAGACTATAAAATAATGAGTGTTCAAGACTAAGTTTCCTTTTGTGTATGAAGATACGCACATTTGCAAATTGAAAATAGGTGTGAATGTGTGCATATATATTTAAAGCCAGATCTTTATGGAATAGAGGTCCATGTAATTTAGCTTCCGAATTAACATCTAAAATACTAAATATTATAGCCATTATTTACAGCCTATCAAAAGTCCACTGCTGAACATAGATCTCCACATACATTGTCTCATATGCTGCTTGGCAACCGTAGTTCTATTTTTTATAGTTGTTATTAGGGAGACGCTGCTACCTATGTCCTGGTTTGTTTCCCTCTGTTGCCTCTTAGACACCCAAGTTACGTATAAGATAGTGGATAATCTTACAAAGCCACTACACGGTCAAGCCATTATTTAATACATATTACTGATAATAATATTGTATCGTAATTTTTGGCATAATTTACGACATACAAAATATAATTTTTGTTAGTAAAAAGGAAAATTACTCTTTATACATCCCAGCATTGGATTCATGCCTCCTCTCATTACTGAGATGGTTATGGAGCAATTAGTACCAGCGTAAAATAGCAGTTTAATGCTGCTGTGTTCCGTAGAACGTAAGAACCGGAGATCCTTTTGTCTGGGAACTAGGTATTCCATCTTAGTCCCCGGGGGTAACAACGCGTCTTCTATTTGATTCTTAATCGACGATAAATGTAGATGTCTATGGGCCACAGTATCTACTTACTATCAAATGGATGGCGTGCTCGTTTGTCACCCTTTTAATATTCTTTAAAAAAAGTTTAATCCGTCGCGCTGCCCATATGCGTGACTACGATTGTCCTTGTTATATTTTGTCCCTCAGAAATGCAGGTTGCCTCGCTGTATTTTTCTTCACCGTCTGGTACGTACTAAATCAGCACAAAAGTTACAATTAATAGAATAGAATATAATTATTTTGTTCAATACAGATTACATGTAATACTTATTGAAAGTCATTTTTTACTTTTACCATTGCTTCGGAGAAAACCTCTATCCTAGGAAGGACGTTTTTTTAAAGCACAATTTACAATATAATATTTTATACAATTGATATCCCTTCGGACGTTCTGTCAACCAATATTGGCCGACAGGCATATAAGCGTATAGATTACCCCATGAAGGAATTACTGACTCTTTGGAGTAGATTAACTGGTATAACTAACTTGTGCTTGTTCCTAGTATTTACAGAATATACATCACTATTTTAAATAAAACTATAAATAATCTCATAGATGCCGGCAGCTTCCGGCATAATTCGGGCTGCTTGCGTATTGCGAACAAATTTACAATGAGGGTTTGACCTCTGAGCTCCCAGCTAGAAAGTTATAGTTAACTGTTTATAGTATTATCTTTTTATAAGTTTCTATTATTTTATTTTGTACGTTGCTGGTTTGAGTCAAATATATTTCCTTCCTTTTTTTCTTTCATTTCCATTTAGAGTTGCAAAGGGTTTAAGTTGTAATAATCTCAATTTGTTTAAAATTGTATTTGAAAATGTAGTTAAGTAATCAATAATGGGATACCACAATCAAGTACAATATCTGTAACAATAAATTATAACTAAAAATGATAATTATTATAACGTCCTACTACGCTGGCGGCAATTTGATTTTCAATCGCGAATATCTGTGCAATAAACACCTATCATTAGGTGAACTGCATCTCGTTTCACACACTCACTACTATAAAGCTCGTTTGACCACTTACGTCTATAAAAATAAGTATCTCTACTGAGTCCTTTTTTCCACTTTCTGCCTCCCTAATTGTTATTGTAGGAAAGAAGATAAATCATTTCTCTACAAGTAAGTGCAAACATAACGATCGATAGGTCAGTGCGTCTATCGGGAGATCGTATCAAATGACCCGTGATGGCCGGAAATGGCTTCATTAATATTGTATGTGTCTACTATTTTGCATAGCAAGTGTTATCAATATATGTCACGATCACAAACTCATACCCAATTAAACTGTCATCCACTGTATCCTTTAAGCGATTTAAGAATTATGATTTCTTTAGCATAATACATAATTCAAACGAAGTATTCTAGTTGTTTAAATAATATTAACGACATAAAAAAAATAGATTTTCGATGATTCCAGAAAACCGAACTAATATGAAATAACTACCAAGTGCGAAACAGGCCTCACCCTATAAGAATTCCATATATATTATGACAAATTAACTTTCTTTAAACTAGATATTTACTAATAATAGTATTTTCATTATTAGTAAATATCTCGTTTAAAGTTTATTTTATTTTTATTATTCACATTAAAAAAAAATCTCATCACACAATACAGACGACCAAACATAAAGCGCGGAGGAGGAGTCAGCATTTATCAAAATGTTGACGATTCGCAGCACAAGCTTACTGCCCATGATGATGCTTAATTGAGACGAAGTCTAACTAAATGTGCTGTGGGGGATATATGCGCCGCGAGATGCATTTCCACTTATACTTGATGGAGATTTTAATATTGATTTTACTAAAGAAGATAGTGTCCGCTTCGTAAAATTTCTTAAAGACGAACTCAACTTACAATCACATTTCATTTCTGGTAGAACACTGGGGACAACTAAATACGGTACAAGTATTGATGTGATGTTTTCGGGATACATCACACATGTATCCTCCGACGTTCATGTATCATATTTAAACACAAACCGATTGTCTCAGTATTTAATGATGCCGATACTATTCCTGGAATCAATACTGCGCAAGATGACGTCAATGGTGAAAAAAATCAACCTTCCTAAAAATGTTATTTTATAAATTTATGTTTCCAAGACTATGTAATGTATTTTGATGAATATAAATTATACAATTAATATAAACAAATGTATCATACATGCTTTCAGTAATATAAAAAATGCGTTCATTTACCCTCATTTACTAATCTATATATTTTTTAATCGTTCGTAAGGAGTAATTTTTTCCACACAATTGGTGTTCAGAAATAATAAAAATAGGTCATAATAAGCAGTAAAAAAAAAAAGAAAATAGTCAACATAAGCAGTTTATAACGTATCTTTGGGTAATAACAACCTACTTATAACACTGTATTTTTTTTTATTTGAATACATGTTGAAATGTAAGTGGAAGCTTTCAAGTTGCATAGACAGAAGTAGAATAGAAAAAGATGGAAATACACACATAATTACGTCATTAAGATTATCGTCGAAGTAAGTTAATATTGCTGATTTCTCTATTTTAGGGAGAAGACGGAAATGAAAATTTTAAAGAGTATATTTTAATATTGACCATGTTTTGACAGACCTAGTTTTTTCCAGCTATCGTATTAAATATTAATTCGTTTTTAACCTAACTCAACTACCCTATTGGAACATATTTAAAATGTGCAATTGATAGATTTTCGATTTTAGAGCTATTAGATTTCAAATTCCTGTTATACCGCTGTTTTTTACCGCACAAGTAGTGTGAATTATTTTAATTTATTTGTAACGTGACAAGGCAGCCCTGTCGAACAGTTTCCGAACAAATAATAAGTGAATGTACGTCAAAAAAAGAATGTGCCAAACTTTGTTACTCGCCAAGCATATCGTGAAAGACGACTAAGGGGATATTAGGTTTGTGATTTTGTAGGCGTTGGGCTAGCCACCTTTACCTCCGTAATAATTTCCCCGCTATACAATTTGCTATCCTTTGGAATTTGACTAACCGCTCGTGGATTACCGGCGTGACAATATGTATGTATGTATGTATGTTACAAACAGCAATTTTTATGTACGTAGGAAAAAAGTGGGAAAATTAGACTTTTAATAAAAAATAAAAGCCTACTTCAAGGGATTAAAAAATAATTTCCACATAACAGTTTCAGTGACCGTGTAAGTGGCGGTGTAAGAATATCCACTACCCCACATCGTCCCCTGGGTGTAGTAAGAGACGACAGAGAGAAACTAACCAGGAGATGGGCAGTATCGTCCTCCTTATAACAAATAAAAAAACGCGCCTGCCAAGCGTGGCAACTATGGCGAATATGCCTCTTATGGATCTATGGGGAGGCCTATGTTCAGCAGTGGACTTTTGATGGATTGTAACTGTAACGGTAATAGCTTCAGTAGTCGGTGATAAGACAAAGTGCCTAGAGGCTATAAAACCGCGACTTTAAAAGTTATTACCTGGAAATTATTTATTTTTCTATTATTTTTATATTGGAAATTATTCATTGAAGTCAGTTCATACTTATTATTGCATGTCTAATTTTTGGAAATAAAAAAACCTTTTGAGTACAGTAAGGAATAGTACAAACTCGAATATCGTCTAAATGGTTTGAAAAATTTCATTCCCTATTTTCCTACCCTTAGAGAGTGGAATTTCACCTTTAAATATATATGGGACCATACCCTCGAAGTATAAATTATTTTATAAAAGAGAATAATTAAAAATTAATTTATTTTGACCTTAACTTTTAACAACGTAAAAATTAGTAATATTGGCAAGTGTGAAAATAACTAAATTTGCAACGCTAAATTATGTTGCTCATAAGTATATTAGTGTATATCAATGGATTTAATAATGAAAGTACCGGCACAACGCTGGCACACTGCGGTCTTACGTCATGAATGGATCTTATCAATAGGTCTTATCATTTTGAGAGCTAGAATGGGAATACATTGTTACAATTAATTAATAAAAGGTGATAAGAAGGCTGGTTCTTTTCTCGCTCAAAGGCTAAGTATAGCCATTCAGCGGGGAAACGCAGCCAGCGTTCTTGGCACGATACCGCGGTTAGTAGGACTGTGTGATAATTAAGTTACTACTTTTAGTTTTTTTATTATAGTTTTTAATATTGTGTATAATAAAATATTGTATATTAATAAAATATAATAGTTATATTGAGAAACAATGAATAATTTCATGAAATTATATATAAGTTATTTCATTTGTTATATATTATGGCTGCAGCACGAATGGGTCAGCTCGACCGGGGTAGGACCACGCTCGCACAGATTACCGGCGAGAAATACATATATTTTTATGTGTACATATTTTCTTGAAATTTTCAGTTTTTTACGAACAACATTCGTCTAAGAACATACATTGAATTACAGTTATTTTCCGTTACACCAATTCTTAATTATAGCTTGTAGTTATAATCAGACAAAATTAAACTGCCGTGGGTGTCGTAAAAGGCGACATGGGGAAACTGAAACAGGGGATAGGCAGCAGCATCTTCCTGATAATAATTCGAAATTCTCAAAAACTGCGATTGCCAACCCGCCTGCCGAGCGTGGCAACTATATCAAAATTACCTTATGGAAATCTATGGGGAGACCTATATTCAGCAGTGGACTTTTATAGGATTTTATGGATGGAAGGAATGAAAAAAAAGAAATATGTGGCCTATATAGTATATACACCCCACAGCTGGGCACATGCATCCTTTCATTTCTGACAAGGTTATCGAGTAATTGGTGGGTATGCCGCGTGTTGACGGACTTCACATGTCTTCGAAACATATTATTCCTCAGACATACAGGTTTCCTTACGATGTTTTCCTACACCGTAGAGCACAAAGTAAATCAGCGCTCAAAATTGAAATTAACAATTTAATTGGTGCCGGCGGGAATGAAACCCTGGTGCTAGAGTACTGTAAATTTACGACTGGCGCTTGATACATGGGCGCAGTAATAAATATTACTAATAGATTAGTATTAGAAAATACACTAAAACGGAAAGGTATAAAGGATTTATTGCATAAAAAGCTTATAAAATCAGGGCATATACCCAAATAACGCAAGGCGAAACCTGTCGGTTTTATAGTAAATAAATTAAAATATAACATAAATTGAAAAAAATTAAATCCTCTGAAACAAAAAGAGCTGCTGATCTTCACATGGATGAACACATTTTCTTGAAACATAGCTAAAAAACTCTCGATCAAGACACCTTTCAAACGAAAAAATAACTTCATTAAAATTGGTCCATCCGTTCAGGAGCAGGGAGGAGGAGATGATGCCACAGATAGACACACAGATACACACTACAAACTTATAAATCCCCTCTGTTTTTGTCGGGGGTTATAAAACGAAACAATTACATGTGTCAATCATAATCAAAAAAATATTTTTCATTCAGCTGGAGCACAGGCAGAATCAAAGCGTATCGGTTATCGCGTATATAGAAAAAAGTCATAGGGTAGCAAAAATAATAACCTGCGCATTCCATAAAAGCGAACTGCATGTCATATATGCGACGATTCATTTACTATTTTTTCGACGACAGAGCGTATATTTTCAGTTTTAGGCTTTATATACGAATGGAAATTGATAATTTTCAGACGGCTTTGACTCTGTTTGATTGAAGCCTAAAAACACGCCCCACGCACATACCCCAATGCAATCATGATTCTACGAACTGAAAAAATTCCAAATTATGATATGCCGTGATACGTTGGATTTTGCATATTTGTTTATTTTTTGTCGCTGTCATTTATACATTTTAATTAACAAATCTATTTTTATATGCAGTAATTCTGAGGGATAAAATTAGCATTGTATGATTGGTGATTGACACATTGATTAAAATTCATAAAAGGAAATGTTTCTTCATTAGCTACTTTGCGTTCTACTAATCCAATGTATCAATATACTTAAATATATAACATAATATCACGTCGCAAATCAGAATGAGATCAGAAGTTATCAGTATCATATTATAACTTAATTAACCATTGGGATTCTTTGAGAGTATAAGGAATTCTACATGCATAGCCAGCTACGTCTGAAGAGCATAACCCTTTTTTGTTGAACTAATGTTGGTCAGCTGGTGTATTCTAGGAAAGCCCTACATATGTCCAACAGTGGAATTAAAAAGCCAGTCGATTTGTGAACTGCAAAGAGATTGCAGTTCACAATCAAAATCAATATGCTACGTATTATATTATATTTAATGGCTAGTGTGGAAGCGAAGTAACAATTGAAAGTGCGAGGTAATGATACTTGACTAGTTTTTTAAATACTGGTAGGGATGGTGCGCGTTTAAATGCCAATGGGAGTTCATTCCATAAACGAACGGCCTGCACAGTAAATGACTTGTTCATGAATTTACTAGTGTATAGTGGCAAATTCAACTTCAAAGACTTGCGAAAGATAGTCCGTAGGACCGATAGTCTTGCCAATATATAGTAATAACTATATATAGTCTAAACTGAGAAAAGAAATGAACATCTAAAACAGGACACAAAATTTTTTTCACTGTCACAAAACCACAATTCATTTCCAATATATCGGTTACGAATATTTCATCATTTTATTAACATATTTAACAAGGAACTTCACTGTGTTTAGCAGTTAGTAGATCTCGTCTAAAGACGGGGGCGACGAATAAAATACTATTTCATCCAGAATCCTTGGTCAGCATCATGCTAATTATTTAATTCTTTGAACACTTAATTTCTTCTACTCTCATAGTGACGTAATTAAATTCTTTAAACAGAATATAATAGTTAAGTTGGTATAACTATATGTGTATATTATCGTGCCGAAGCACGATAATATACACATATAACATATTAAGTAAAAATAATATAATTAATAAATCGAAAATTGTGGACCTAGCTTACATAAATCAATATAACAAGGCAAATAAAATGTAGTTCTAAAAGTAGCGCGACGTCTCAAAGCGGGAGTGGAATGTCGGCTGGTGTTTACATATCCTATGTCTGTCTATCCTATCTATACCGCTAAATCACAATGATTTTTCAATTTATATACTGTCTTCCTCCACCGCATACGTTTGCTGTGAAACAATTCAAGCCTTTATATTATATTTTATATTTCAGAATATTCTTCTAATATTTATATAATAATTAAAGTTATTTGTGTCAAAGGTTGAGTGTCAAAATGTAGACAGAGTAGGTATTTGAATTTGAAAATATATTCATCAATGCCTACATCAGTGAATAAAAAAATTTTTCATCTTCACACTAAATCTGTATCTGGACATCTATTCTATATCTATAAAAAAGGAAGCCCACACAGAGCGACTTTCTATTTATTCATGGATATTCTTTCGGTTTTTACCAATACATACACGACTAATGAATATTTTGTGTAAGTTGACTAATGTTAAGATGATATTTGTCGTTTAACAAAAAATCGTCCCGGCGTGCGCTGCTTAAATTGTTAGTTATATGAAAATAATATTGATGGAATTGTTCTTCATTATGTGTTCCAAAAAAAAGTTCGTGACACCTATATGTCTATAAAACTTTAGTTTATGAGTCGTTTGTGTAACAAAGTATGAAACCTTAACATATTAACTATAATCATCGTTTTATGCATTTTATCTAAATTAAAACAGTCTTTATTCCAAACGTTTTAGAACAATAGTAAGTTTTTACGGGTGTTTATCGTACCCAAAAACATCCCTGCACGTCCTATACTGAGACAATATTATATAGTCGAACTCGATATGCAATGTATCGATCGATCGGTAAGTCGGGAACACAAATAACAAACACCAACACGAGTCGTACGAAGCTCATTTTTTCGCATGCTGCTATCGCTGGAGCTTTGACATTAAAATGTTTGCGTTAAGTCGTTTTGAATATTCATTTCAAATTAATTACGGTAATACTTTATTGGATTTCGACATAAATTTGTTTAAGTTCGAAGACAAATTATAATTGAAGATATGATTTTGCATACTATACTATCCACGGACGTGCTAGTGGATAAGTATGGTTGTACTTAGATTCACTTAGTCCCATTATAAGTTATAATCAAAAAATAGTAATCCCATTATAACGTACCTCAATGTTAATATTCTGTGAAGAATAAGTGTCAAAAAGATTTGAATGTGAATCGAATCTAGGAGCGCTACGCAGCATAGCGGTAAATAAACTTACCACTAAGCCCCCCAGGTCACCACAGGCCATTCGGCTAAAGATACTTATTGCAACCCTTGCGAAGCCGGGGCAGGTCGCTAGTAATCATATTTTGACATGACATCTGTTCTTATGCACACACGCAGTGTTAGCGTTGAGATTTGCCTGCTTGCTTGTGGAGGTTGGTATATTGAAATGATGAGCTCCAAATTTTAAGATTCTTGTTTTTTAGTGCATTATAAAACATACTAGTCACTGAAGCAGTTACCAAAAGGTCTTTTATTGTTTTCCATTCTATATAATTGTACCACACTATTGTAATATTAACTAAAAAAATAGGACAAAAAAGGGGAGCCATTCGGAGTTCTTTCGCCGTTTTATCTCCAGTCAGAAGCACCATTTCGAAACGATAAGAAATGTACTACGATTATATTATGTAGATTAAAAAAAGAAGAATTAAGTAAAGTGTGTGTGTGGTCCAACGCACGTCTGGAGTTTACTCCTTACGAACGATTATATTATATGAAACTAGTGATCCGCCCCGGTTTCGCATGGGTGATTTCTATAATTCGACAACAGCGCCACCTACACTGGGTCGAATTGTGAATCGTTTAGATCATTCAGGTACCCACTCGAAATTCATCAAAATCGATCCAGCCGTTTTCGAGTTTTAGCGAGACTAAAAGAGCTATAGATTAAAAGTCTATTTTTTTATTTTTAACGGCCCCGCACTGCCTTTTGTGGGTGGCATTTCATAAAATCCGTCTTCGGTAATTTTTAACATGCCAAAAAAAATATTCTGGCCAAGTTTTATACCTATAAGAGCTATAGTTTGAAAATGTATTTATTTTTAATTAACGACCTCGCAACCCCCCTTGCGGATGGAATTTCGTAAAATCCGTTTTTAGCTGACCTCAAATCAGTAAAAGGAATATTCCTACAAAATTTCAAATCTCTAGGCCTTATGGTTCCAGAGATATCGTGATGAGTCAGTACATAGGTGGAAATCTTATATATATATGTATGTCGGAGATTCGGCAGAATATCCCAATTTTGATCTCGGAAACTCATCAGGATCGTAAGGTACGTAATTACATGGTAACACCAAAGTATGCAAACCAACAGCAACACTACTTATCTCAGTGTAACACGGGGCAGCCTCTCAGCAACACCATCCTCCTTGCCTGCATTAGAAGAATTACTACAAAAAATAAAACCACGACACTGCTTAGCACTAGTAGAATGACTACACTCGTAGAATGACTTAAGCGGAATCTCTCTCGCACGGCGCCTACAGTGAACTTTATACTGCACAAACAAGTGGGGGTTTCTCGATGTACCCTCAATTCCACCTCGATCCAATCGGGTATTTTATAGACGCTCCGACACGGCCTTCCTGACGTACGACCGTCCTCGGGCGTGTATCTTCATGCATTTCTGTAACAAACACTATTAGTCACCAATTCGTCCGCTCGTCCGTCCTGACATGAGTAGGTATATGTTATTAGTTCGCAAAACTAATTGTTAGATGGCGCTGCTTGTTGCACTATGGCGCCTTCCAACCATGACACGGCCATCCCTGACTAGCACCCGTCCTCGGTTGCAGTGCATGTGGACAAAAATATGCTCAGAGAGTAATCTAGCTCGGCTATCATTACGTAGTCATGGAAACATGAATATATAACGTAACGCATGACGTAACGTTTGATTTTACTCCCCATAAATTTTCATACCTCGGGCTTATGTATGAAAATCGATTCTTAAGGAGAAAACTCCAATAAACTCCAAAAATTAGACTTCTTCATAACTTTCAGTTTCAGTATTACGAAACAAAGTATATAATAAAATATATTAATTTTTGTCATAATTCGAATACATTTACAATCATAATATCTCCATTTACAGTACTATCACATTATTTATCTCTTTTTAATTTTAAATGTTAACATATTTAAGTATTTAAGCTCTGTTTATACTGTAAAGAACACCTTTAAAACTCTAAGTAAAATCTCGTAATTTTTTTATATTTTATTTAAAAATGCACAGAAAATATAAAACAAAACATATTCAAAGAGCAGCGTATAAAAATAGAAATCTAATATCACGTAATCTGGTGTTGACATGATTGTCTGCACTAACACGTAGCTCGTTCTCACATACACGATTGTTAGGGTCGGCTCTATATTGACAGTGATTTTAATAGGTATTAAAGAAAAAATTAAGAACATAAATACGATGACTACGATCTTACTATTACAGCCTATTAAAAGTCCAATGCTGAACATAAGTGTCCTCCATAGATTGCATCATAGATATTTGCCATAATTGCCAAACATGGCAAGCGGGTTGGCAACCGAAGTTATTTATTTTGGATGATGCTGCTGCCCATCTCCTGGTTCAGTTTTCTCCGACGCCTCTTACGATATCCAAAGGATGATATGGGGTAGTGGATCTCCTTAGGCCGCCGCTACATGGTACAATGATATAGCTTATTTAAATTGCGAATTCGTGACGTTATTGAGTTCATAGCCCCTTTAGTCCAGTAGATGTTGTAAGAAGCGACTATAGGAAATGCCAGATAAATTTAATGGAAATACAACCAATTCGTTTGCACCAGATGTTACATATCCTGATCAGCGACGGGGAGCAGGGATTATGGCGAATCTTACCTACAAAGGGTTGCCCATTGTAACATTGTGCATAACGGCTTTTGCATAGGGATTATGGCATATGCATCTTTCCTACAAAGAGAGTGGTACGTACCATTGTAATGTTGCGCACAATGGCGTTTGTTGTATCTTTATATATTTATACCACAGATAAACTGGTTTATACATTGACGATTGAGGAGTATCATCTCGCTATCAAAGTAAAAAGATTTTATACCGGCATTTAAAATGGGTGAATTGCGATGACGAAAAAATGGGTGAATTGTGATGGCGGCTGCGGGCACGAAATTACCGACGGTCGAGCGATGGTGGTTGAGGGGCGGCGCGATGCCACAGCGACGTAAACAAAAGCATAATTTAATAAAGCGACGCGCACAAAACGAGCGAGAGCGGCGCGGGGCGATCGAGCGATGCACGGGCGGTGGCGGGGCGATGGCAACAGGCTCTAACTATTTTGATTTTACCGCTTGCAGAAACACCGCAGGCAGAAACTATTTTGATTTCACCGCTTGCTTGAGTATATAGGGTTGTATTTTTATTTATAATTTTAATAATGGAAGTTGATAATGATTAACGATAACGATAAGAGGTCCAGTGAAAACTTGGTTCAAAAATTTTTAGAAAATAGAAATATTGTTGTTCGTGTAAATGGAGTGGATAGTAGGATAAGAAAAGTAAAATTTGGTGTACCGACTGGCTCTGTGTTTGGCCCGATCGGGTATATAATGCATGTGGTGGCGCTGTCGTCGCGCCACAAGCAACATTTACGTGGTAGAGTCATGCTGCAGCTATATTAGTAGTATAGTTGTAGCACGAATGGGTCGGCTCGACCGGGGAAGAAACAGAAACAGAAACAGAAACTTTTTTATTCAATATAGATTATAAATAATACTTATTGAAACTCACTCTTTTTTTTAATTACCACTGGTTCGAAAAAAAACCTCTGTCCTGGGAAGAACCAGCAAGAAACCCAGCGGGACTTTTTTTTAAAATAACTTCTTACAATCATGTATGTTACACAATTAACCACACAAAACAAATTAGAAATAGCTTGGTAGCGAACACCTCATTCCCAGGGGTTATTATCATCCATAAATTCCTTAATATTATAATAACCCTTTTTATACAAACTATGTTTAATAAAGTTTTAGAATTTCAAGCAGGTCGAATTTTGTATATTTTCTGGGATTTTGTTGTAAAAGCGTATACATCGCCCCAAGAATGAATTACTGACTCGGTGGAGTCGAGTAACTGGTACTACTAGCTTGAGTTTGTTCCTAGTATTTACAGAATGAATATCATTTATTTTTGTATAACTACTTTTATTTTTGTGTACGTACATTACATTTTCATAAATGTATTGAGAGGCCAAAGTTAATATATTAATTTCCTTAAATTTTTGTTGGAGCGACTCTTTAAGTTTTAAATCATAGATTGCTCTTATAGCCCTCTTCTGTAAAACAAATATAATTTCAGTGTCACTCGCGTGTCCCCATAGCAAAATACCATACGACATTATGCTATGGAAATAGCTAAAGTAAACAAGTCTAGCTGTTTCCACACTGGTAAGATTTCTAATCTTTTTTACAGCATATGCTGCAGAACTAAGTCTGCTTGCTAACTTTGATATATGGGGGCTCCATTGAAGCTTCGCGTCTAGTGTTATTCCAAGAAAAATGGTGGTATCGACAAGACTCAGTTCCACCCCATTTAAAATTACATTAGTATTTAATTGTCTGACATTTGGAGTCATGAACTTCATACATTTCGTTTTAGTGCTATTTAAATGCAAGTTATTAACATTAAACCAATTTACTAATTTAGATATAGCATTATTTACTTCGTCATATTTTAATAATTATCGTTTTAATTTGAAAATTAATGAAGTGTCATCAGCAAATAATACTATATTATGGTTATCCCCTACTATGTAAGGTAAGTCATTAATATATACAAGAAACAGAAAGGGGCCGAGAATTGAGCCTTGAGGCACGCCCATTTGTACTATCGACCCGGAAGAGCTCATACTATTAATGACAACTTTTTGCGTTCTGTTAATTAAATATGAAACAATTAATTTAAGAGCATTACTTCTTACACCGTAGTGTTGTAGTTTCCTGATTAATGTTTCATGGCGAACACAATCGAAGGCTTTGGATAGGTCACAGAATATACCCAAAGCATCCTGTGAATTCTCCCATGCATTGTAAATATATTTAATCAGCTCAACACCAGCATCAGTTGTCGAGCGACCCGTTGTGAAACCGGATTGATTTTTATGAAGTAAATTATTAACATTAAAAAAATTAACATTTGATCAAGAATAATTTTTTCAAAAATTTTACTTGGTGTTGGCAGTACAGAAATGGGTCTAAAATTGGCGGGGTCTAATGTACTACTTTTATATATTATATATAGATTTAAATAAAGGTATTACTTTACTATGCTTCATCAAATCAGGAAACACACTATATTCGATACTAGTATTAAAAATAACAGCTAGTTGAGGCGCGATTATATCGATTATAGACGCAATAACTTTAACAGAAATCCCCCACAGACCCGCAATTTTCTTAATATCAATAGTTTTAAAATATTTTACAATATCTTTTGATGATATTTTATGAAATGTAAAATTATTTGTACACGCATTTACATTTTCTTTAAGTAATGATTCGGCGATGGCAGGAGAAGAATTCAGTGACTTAGTGGTTAAGGTCGGAACATCCGTAAAATATTTCGCAAAAACCATTGCAACATCCTGATCTGATTCCGTTAATTTGTTGTTAAAACTTAACCAGTAGTTTGAATTGTGAGAGTTGACCTTACTAGTTTCACTATTAATTATACTCCACGTCATTTTAATTTATTAGAAGCCGTCTTAATTTTGTTGCTCCTCAAATGCAAAGAATTGGCTTTGGAGCACACTCCTTTAAATATTTTTGAATATTTTTTTACATATTCCCTATATTCGACGATAGGGTTATATGACCTTTCATGGTAAAGTTCATATAACCTTAGTCTGCTCTTATGGACTCCTACTGTCGCCCATTCATTGAAAGCCTTCCGACTGTTAAAGAAGAAAGTTTTAGAAGTAAAAATATTATCAAATTGCTCGTTTGTCACCCTATCCTAAAAAAAAAAATGGGCCAGATTAGGAGTACCCTTAACCGACGAGCGTGTATGCGTAGATATATGGATGTAAAGGAGGCGAGAGAAGTGTGTCAGGATCGTGCCAAATGGAAGTTCGTAGTCTCTGCCTACACCTCTGGGTGACAGGCGTGAGTGTTTATGTTTATTATCAAATTCACTGCAAATAAGTTTAAACAATGTTCCATACAAAAAATTAGTGATGGACGTTTCTTCACTATGTTACTTCTAAACTTCTCCAAGCGACGTGCATTTACAGGAACAAACACAATTTTTTCATCTACTTGCTTTTTGTGAACATAAGGTAACGAAACTAACTGTCCACAGTAATCAGAACTCAAATTTTGAATTATACATTTATGCAACGTCTTAACATTTGTAAAAATGTTATCTATACATGTTGCACTATATTCAGTAATACGCGTTGGCTCTAAAAATAAATTAAAAAGACCATATGATTTAAACAATGATCTAAATTTAATATTGGTGGAGGAAGCTTCTAGGAGATTGATATTAAAGTCTTCACATATTACAACAGATTTATTCTGTTTATTAAGCTTAACAAAGGACCACGCTCTCACAGAATACCAGCGTAAAATAGCAGCTTTATGCTGCTGTGTTTCGTATGGTGAGTGTAGAGAACCGGAGACCCTTTTTACTGGAAAAGAGGCATTCCATCTTAGTCCTCACGGGTGACAACGTATCTGCATTTTGATTTGTAATCGAGGATACATGTAGATGTCTATGGGCCGCAGCAACTACTTACCATCAGGTGGACTGTGTGCTCATTTGTCACTCTTATCGTATAAAAAAAGAAATACATCGAAGCCTAAATCGCGCTATCAAAGTTCCGAAGTAAAAGCAGTATATATAGAATAGCTTTGATCTACCACTCCTTTCCCTAAGGGGGGTCGCTTCCGATACAGCAGAAAGGCCCTTCAGGCTAAAGCCAGCCCCAGGTGGTGTTTAGTGGGTAGGCACTTAGGTTTCATAGTGAGTCCCACATAACCACGCAGCCGGCTGCGTGGTATGCTAAGAGCATTCACCACCTCCCTCCCCCCGCTTACCGGAGGGTAGCCCTTTACTTTACTTCTGGGCGCAAAAAAAAAACTACCACTCGGAGCGTTGGCCGCTCCCCGGGCTGAACACCTTGTCCGGCGGGAGATCTCCCCTTTTCCTTACACGGCGACAGTGGTGACCCCAACGTGATTTGAACACGCAACCAACAACCTTCGGAAACTACAACTTCAAGCTTTTGTCATTATCCTCAAGAATCCCTACCATTCACTTCTTTGAATCATCTTCTGCAGTCTTCAGCCCCTGCAAGCCAGTACAACTTGTCTTCATTTCGACTCACCGCAGATTTATAAGGCAGACTTCTGGCACTTGCTCCGGCACCTCATTCTCAGCGGCATCACTTGCAAGTGCGTAGTACGGCATGCATTACACACCGACATATCGTTCCCATCGGCGTCACTTGCATCATTCCCCACCGGCATTAAGAACGCACCGGCAATCAGACTGTACTATTGACCTCCAGTTTGAGCAGGGGTGTGACGTGGCGGCGCTGTCGTCGCACCACAAGCGAAATACATCAAAGCCTAAATCGCGCTATCAAGGTACCGAAGTAAAAGCAGTATATATAGAATAGCTCCGAACTACCACCACTCGGAGCGTTGGCCGCTCCCCGTGCTGAACACCTTGCCCGGCGGGAGATCTCCTCTTTTCCTTACACGGCCACATGCACGTATGCTGACGATACCTGCCTCGTGTATAGTGGAAAACAGCTAGCCTCGTGTATACTGGACAGTAGCCAGATACAATTAAAAGTGCAGCAGGATTTAAATAATTTAATAAAGTGGGTCCACGACAATGGTATTATCATAATCTTGAATAAAACCAAATTTATGGTAATATCATCACCATATAACTGTTCTATAAAAACTGTAGATATAGCTCTTATGGGTCACTTTTACGATTACCTGCATACCGATCAGTTGAACTCTCTCTGCCGCTGCGAAAAGCTAAAATGTGTAACGCAATATAAATATAATATTAGGTCGTTACATATGAAATTGGCGTTTTGTACGGGAGGAATATAAAGTCAATTTTTTTGTTGTAAAATATATTTAATTAATCAAAGTATGCACCGTTGTTATCTATGCACTTTTGCCATCTTATAGGTAGATATTCAGAAGTATATGTGTATTCAAGAAGAACAAGTTTAACGTGTTTTGAATGTGCAATATCAAAGGGCGAGGGGAAAAGAATCATTGTGTCGTTGTGTGACAGAGGGGATCATAGTTGGGGGACCACCCATAGGTCGCAAATAATCTACACACCTGTCCGTGGAAATTGCTTGATGGTAGGCCGAATTACAGCGTATGTTTTGAGATATTAGAATGAATTTTCTCATAAAAGTAGTATTAAGTCCTTACATATGAAATTGGCGTTTTGTACGGGAGGAAAATAAAATATTTTTTTTTTTGTAAAATATATTTAATTAATCAAAGTATACACCGTTGTTATCTATGCACTTTTGCCATCTCATAGGTAGTTCATTGATCCCTTTACTAAAAAAAACATGGGGGCGAGAATCAATAAACTGTTTGAAGGCGGTTTGGACTGCCGCATCGGAGTTGAATTTTTTTCCTTGTAAGAAGTTGTCCAAATTCCGGAAAAAATGGTAATCTGTTGGAGCAAGATCCGGGAAGTACGGTGGATGTTGCAGACATTCCAATTGTAGCTCATCTAACTTAGTGGTTGTTTGTTGTGCAGTGTATGGTCTTACGTTGTCGTGAAGCAGCAGTGGCCTAGAGCCATTGACCAATCTCGGTTGTTTAGCAGCTAGTTCTTTCTTCATGGTTTGCAGTTGCTGACAATAGATATCTGCCGTAATCGTTTGGCCAGATTTTAGAAAGCTGTAGTGAACGATACCCGCGCTAGTCCACCAAACACTCAGAAGTAACTTTTTCTGAGTCAATTTTCGTTTAGGGCAGGATTTGGCTGGGTCTCCAGGATTCAGCCATTGCGACTAGCGCTTACAATTATCGTACAGTATCCACTTTTCATCATGAGTAATGATTCGATTTAAAATCCCTTCATTATTGTGTCGGTTGAGCAAAGTAACATAGCAGTCGACGCGTGTTTGCAAGTTCGATTCACTCAATTCATGAGGTACTCATCGTTCAAGTTTTTTTACTTTCCCGATTTGCTTCAAGTGGATTAATACAGTTTTATCACTTACCCCGAAGCCTGCAGCTATCTCTGAAGTGCTTTGTGATGGATCCGCTTCCACAATAGCCTTTAATTCTTCATTTTCCACTTTGGTCTCCGGCCGTCCACGGGGTTGGTTCTGAAGGTCGAAATTTAAAGAACGAAAACGTTGAAACCAAAAACCTACCGTGCTTTTTTTTGCGACACCAGGGCCGTACACATCATTAATCCTTCGAGCTGTCTCTGCAGCACTGGTGCCACGGTAAAACTCGTACTCGAAAATATATTTCATGTTTTCCAGTGTGCGACTGCGACTGACGAAATGAATGACTGTTTTTAAAACTCAAATGTACCAGCTAAATGAATATATAAATTTGAATTTGGAATTCTTAACCAAAGAGGAGATATTTCAGATCAAAGTGATCAGTACGATAAAACGCTAATTTCATATGTAAGGACCTAATATTTAGGGTTGGTAATATAATCGTTTCACATGGGATTTGCATGTTGAATTAGTGTGTAACAGGCTTAGATCAGTTTTAAGTAAACTGAATCATATAAAATATGGTGTGAAACGAGGAATCATGTCTGCATTATGCCCTGGCAGACGAAACGATCGAATATGGCTTAGGTGCATATTATGTACTTACATTCCCAACATATGTTAATAAAATAAAGTCTATAGAGATAAGATTCTTAAAGATATTAGTTGATCCTAAAACGAAAAATTCTCTAGAAAAAAATTATGAAATGTTATTTAAAATTTGTAAAATTATTCCATAGACAAGAAAGTAAAATCCACCATCATATTTTAACAGCATGGAATGGTGACATTTAAGAAACCTAAGACAAATTATACAATGCCGAAGCGCCAAATTACACAAAGGAGGAAATATCTCATACCTAGGGTTGAAAATTACCTTGGACGGCTTACAAGGCAATGGATAACTCCGACTTTGTGTAATGAGGTGGCGGACATATATGACGAAAGCGTAACTAAGTCGCAGCTCAAAACCATATTGAGGAAATATTGTTTTGAGCTGCGAATGCTTCTTTAACTATTTATGTGTTAATTTAACTATTTATAAATACCAGATATTGTCATTAAGGAGTATGAAACGATAAACTGTTTCGTTGCCGACAAACTGACTTACAGTTTGGCAAAATTTAAAAAGTAAATAATGTACACTCTTTCCAAGAATAAATAAATAATAAAATCCGACGATAACAGATCCCATAGGGAATGATGGCCAAATACCTAGGGGTTACATTCGATCATGGTATGAACTTTGCTCAACATATTCGCAATGTCCGCAACTGTGCCAAATTCGTTAATAGTCGCCTCTACCCACTGGTCAACAAAAAGAGCAACCTGTCCCTAAGATATGACATATCATGTTCTACGCAAGCGTAGCTTTCGAGCGCGCGCCTCATCATAAACTATACGACCTCCAAGTCGTCCAAAATAGATTCATTCGCATAGCCACCGGAGCCCGTTGGTACCAGTGTAATTCCGACTTACACAGAGATTGTCAACTTCCGACAATCTCTGAATACTTCAAGCAAATGTCGTCTTTGAGGGGGCTGAGATACATCCAAACCCGTTAGTGGTAAACGCAGCCATCTACGCTCTGACTTCAAACGTTACAGAAAGCCTCCGGAGGCCCCGCAATGTTTTAATTTAACCCCCAGTTCCGCTAGATTCCGAAGACCCAAATATCGCCGGCGCGTCACACACAAACACTACACAATCAATCAATTGACGGCTCCGTGGCGCAGTGGCTTAGCAATTTAGTTGAAGCGCTAATGGCCGCGGTTTCGAATCCCGCACGGAACAAGTATTTGTATGGCCTACAAATAATTTTTCCGGGTCTGGATATTTGTCCTTGTGCAATTTATGTTTGTAAACTGCCCCCACGATACAGGAGAAAATCCTAGTGTGAAGGTGACGTTTTTTTAAAAGAATTAATGAAATAATCACCTAGTACCACAAACACTGTTAGGACAACGGATGGGACGCAGCGAGTCCTCAGACGGGTGCGACGCACACCCCTCCACACCTTGTACACACCGTACACCCGCGTCCCTGGGCAGTTCTCACCGCCCAGAACATCGAACGATACGAGTTAGCAGTCAGAGGCGAAGCCCGCCTCCCTCTGCCCGGACGGCCGTTAGATAACTCGTCTACGTGTACTGTACACTGTCATAGGAGTCATTGTTACGCAAGTAACGATGCAGTGTAATATAAATTCACCCCTTTTACAGCTCGCGGCCCGATGACCCTGTAAGAGCCAAAAGGCTAACAGCACTAACATCACAGAAACTTAACTACCGCGTAATACGTTTTTGAATATATGTTATAAATATAACTATAAAAGTCATGACTCCCAAAGAAATAGGTAATAACATACACTTTTCATGATGCTCCTGTGCGCGAGCATGGTCCTTCCCTGGTCGTGCTGACATATTCGTGCTGCTTCCACAATACACTGCAAAGTGACTCTACCACGTAATACGTTATTGAATATTATATGTTTTATTTATAATTATAAAACTTATGAAACTTCCAACTAACAGGTAATTACTAACATTACTGTTGTCAAAAATATTTTGAAATAAGCGCTTGACCAAATTTCACTTTAGAGAGTACAAGCATGTTCATATCGCAATAATTAGTTCACAGGCTTACAAAGTTCATCTGCAGAATCAATAGAGCTACTTTATATTCTAAAGCTACTGATAAATAAGCTACTTTTAGTCTGCGATTGCTCAGGTCTTTATCATGGAACTACAATATTATGTATATCTATTATAACTGTTTTGTAATTTCTCCCATCGCTATTAGAAGCACAATTTGCTATTGACGGAGTTATATTCATTTGATAGAAATTAATTTATGTAAGTAGAAATAAATTTGTTTTGTATTCAAAGTAAAACATACTAACAAGCTATGGGTATACTAACATAAATAGATATAACTTGGCCCTTTTTAATCTAATAGTTAAAAATTAATTATTTGAAGACTATTTTTATTACTTTACACAAGTATGTGCGGGTTTACACGAGAATACGTTAGCTGTGGTATCTCATGTATTTTTTTATAGAATAAGGGTGACAAATCACACAGTCTACTATAGATACGAATATGATGAGGTCCATAGACATCTACATCTATCTTTAACTTAGAATCAAAATACATTATGCTAAGCTTTCGCTGTAAATTTCACAGTACGATACCAAACCGGGTTCGATCCCCGCAGGCATAAAAAATTGTTACTTGAAATTTTTATCGCTAATGTACCACGTGCTTGGCGATGAAGAAAAACATCATGAGGAAACTTACATGTCTAAGAAATATTTTGTGGGTATGTGATGTCCAACACGTGTTGAGCAGCGCACAGAACTAGTAGGTCAAAATCCTCTCAGAAATGAGAGAAACCCTGAGCCATATGCCCACTAGTGAAATGTATGTGGCTGCAACTTTACTTTTTAATTTTAAAATTGTGTGTGATCACCGTGGAGTGGCGTAAGAATACCCTCATATCAACCCATAGGCGTCGTAAGAGGTGACAGAGGGAAACTGAAGAAGGAAATGAGCAGCAGCATCGTCGTGATAAAAACACAAAATAATAAAAAAAAACTGTGGTGGCCAATTCGCCTGCCCAGCGTGGCAACTATGACAAAATCCCTCATATGAATCAATCTATCGGAGAGGCTATGTTCAGCAGTGGTTGTATTGGAAATGGATTGCGGGTGACAGAGGAGCACACAGTCCACTGGTAAATGGTAAGTGGTAAGTGGATGCTGTGCCCTAAATACACCTAATCTATCCTCGATTAATAAAATACAGATACATCGTCAACCCTGAAGGTGGAATGCTTTGTACTGGCAAGCGCAGTTTAAGCAAAATACTTTGCTTTTAATCTATGAATTCAGACGATTTGCGTCAATGACGTTCCACGCATTTATCCACAGTAGTAAATACCTTCAAGAAAATGCATTCACTTGGAAGATCGTCTTCAACCTGAAATGGAACTTGTGATTCGAATTAAGTGCAATCATCTATAAAGTCGTCTTGAACATACTCAAAAGAATAAAAGTCAAAAATTATAATAAGTAAAATTAGTTGTGCCCGGCATGTGTTGATCTACTTCTTTTTTACATGTTATTAGGTTAAGCTGTATGTATGTAAGTATCAGTTTTTGTATGTATAAGACTCAGTTTTTACCCATTTACATATGTCTAAATAAGCTGAAATTTTGCATAAGTATTAGGAACCGAAGACAGCGCAATAATTGACTTGTCATCAGGATCATCACAGTTCATTATCATGCGTGTTGTTCAAGTTTTCTTAAATTCTAATGATATTAAATATTGTATTCAGAAAATTCGCGGCCACGCGCTACATACCACCAAACTTTCATTATAATTGGATTTAGTATAATTTAGTAGGTACGCGGATATGAAATGAAACATTTTATTAAAGTATTAATCCAAAGTTTTAATTAAACAAAATTTATCATGACAAAATTACAAATAAAACATGTAAAACAAAAACATCCTCTTAGAAGAAAAGTCTCATTAGAAAAATAATAATAACTTGTACGTTATTGAACCTAGCTCTTACTTTTTCTTTGTAGCTCTTTCTTATTATAATCACAGGAAATATTTTACGTAGGTTACCTTCAAGGTAAATTATCATTAAAAATATGACAGTCTCATGGTATGACATCTAAATTATACCACTCGGATTACACCTTGTTGTTGCTCTTGTTGTGTTCGTTACATAGTTTGCATCAAGCCCTTCACTATCATATTTATATAAAAAGCAATTCGCGTTCAAAACAAAGTGCAAAAAGGTTTCCTTATTTCATTCATATGAACGGATTAAATGGCACACACTTTATGCGAATACTGTACATTTAAAATATCCATAATAAATGTAAAAGAATTATAAAAATATTAAGTTCTAGTTAAGCAAAGTCTCTAACTAGCAGTGGTATTATTAAGGCTGATGATTAATATGAAGGAAACCCATGAGTGCTATAACTATAATAAACCAGTTCCGTCGTTCCAGCACTTTCGTAACTTCCCTCGAGGCGTAAATCGAACATAGCTATTTTTCTCAAAGTACAACAAATCTATTGTAAGTGCAAGTCGATCTAAAACAATTCTTATAAAATATTAACACATTTATTAAATTAATACGCGTAGAGAAAACTGTCCTCCTTTTTAAAACATATTGTGAGTACGGAGGTGTGTAAGATTTGGCAAAGTGAAAGTTTATGTGGAGAAAGAGTGCAGTATAATTTATTAAAAATATGTGTTAAAATATATCAAACAAAATAAAGCTTTCATTGTTTAAGTTACTTCTGTCAATGTCAATTGTCAAACACATAGTAGTCAAAGAGCGTATTTATATACTACTAACCACTACACACTACGGTACGGCTTCTTTACTCATGTGACACTACTAACGTTAGTAGTATATAAATCCTTGATAATCACTATGTTTTAGTTTAGTATATTGTCAAACGGTGGCACAGAGTAGAGGTTGTCGCCAAAAGAATTTTAAAATGTTGCCAACAAAATAATTACTGGCACAACTGACTAATTACTGACTGAATAAGCTGTGAATTTTGTGTGACTTCTAATCACAGAAGAATATTACTGTCTACCGAGAGTTTCAAATGTTCCTTTTTCAACACAATAGGAATATTTTCAATAACATTAACCGACTAAAAAAGTATTTGTTACTTTAAAATGTTTTTAATATCAAATTATTTGTCATTTATTTCAGATTGATACAAAATTTAAATAAAAGAAAAAATTAAATGTGTTAGCAGTAAAAATTGAGTAGAACTAGAGAGGGCGAAATTTTTACTTAGAGTAATTGTTATTTTTTTGTTGTGGCTACTATTTAAACATCTTTTTGATTCAACCTGGGTTGATTGTGATAATTTGACATTTCATTGCAATGAATCATCGACATTAAACTGGAGAAGAGATTTTAAGAGCAGTGGAAATGCTGCAAGCTGATGCTTTTCCACGTGACGTAGCTGCGGCAATAGGCACCAGGCAAAATGTGATTTCGAGGTTGTGGTCACGCTATCGTGCCACGGGGGAGGTGGCGAAGAGACATCCAAGACCAAGTTGCATTACTGACACCCAGAAAAGACCGTGTTTTTGCAAATTGCTGTGAGAAGACAACCAAATGTTACGGTGATGCAATTGGTCCAAAGGCTACAGTCTGAACACCAGGTACTTGTGTGTGTCCAAACTGTGAGGAGGAGACTGCACGAAGCAAACTTTCATGCTCGTAGACCACTTCGGGATACTACGGTTACTTTAATTTATTGTTTAATATAAAAATAACTTTCATGATATACAGTTTTCACACTAGAGTTTTTTTTTCTGCATAAAAATCATAAATCTCATTTAAAGTCAATGTTTATATTAAAAAATCGTAGATTATTAAATAAAGATTTCTTAGACTTATACATGTCTTAAGAAAATATTGATATACTCTTTGGATTTCATGTGTTGTTAAAATATCCCTATACCGTGTTGATATGTTTATTTTGTATATTCAATATCTAAGATTTATATATTTATGCGCAGTAAAAGTATAATACAGCATGCTTAATATACACAAAAAAATTTATGAATAACGGTCGAAATCCGACCATTAGATGACGACTAGTACAATATAATAAAGCTGATGTAAATAATGCCAAGAGGTGACTTAGATATTAGAACGATATCATAGCCTTCGACAGATGGTAGATAATGACATATTCCGAGTACATAATAATATAACAAAAGTAAGATATCCAAGCCGGCGATAGTGAGTAGCGCCACAGCACTGACCCCTATATATGGACTGGCTATACACCGCGACATAATGAGGCGATTTAATTTTCGCCATTTTGGCGCTGATAGTAGAAGTGAACGTCCAAGGAAATAATAATAGAGATAAGACAGTGTGACAAAACATATCTATAAAAATTCTATACCCAGGCCTAACCGTAAAGTCCATTCTATTTAGGAATCATATTAATATAATCCGATACAATAAATAAATGTATCAATTAATACCTAGACCTTAGACGCAAGTTTTATACATCATATAAAACCAATATTGACGCTGCGTTGGTCTATCTACGTTTTTATTCGTAACTACAGAACGGATTTTGTTCCGGGATTCAAATGAGGAAATGCCATTTGAGGGAAATAATTTGCTCTTAAAATCTCTTCTCCAGTTTAATGTCGACGATGCATTGCAATAGAATGTCAAATTATTAGAATCAACCCAAGTTGAATCAAAAAGATGTTTAAATAGTAGCCACAACAAAAAAATAACAATTACTCTGAGTACAAAATTCGCCCCCTCTAGTTCAACTCAATTTTTACCGCCAACAAATTTAATTTTTTCTTTTATTTAAATTTTGTATCAATCTGAAATAAATGACAAATAATTTGATATTAAAAATATTTTAAAGTAACCAGTACTTTTTTAGTCGGTCAATGTTATTAAAATATCCGTATAATGTTGATGTGTTCATAAAGTAAACGCTTTTATTGTCTTGACATACACTCCACATACTATTAAAAAGTAACATTAGAAACTCTCGGTAGACAGTAATATTCTTCTGGGATTAGAAATCGCACAAAATTCACAGCTTATTCAGTCAGTAATTAGTCAGTTGTGCCAGTAATTATTTTGTTGGCAACATTTTAAAATTCTTTGGCGACAATCTCTACTCTGTGCCACCGTTTGACAATAGACTAAAACATAGTGATTATCAAGGATTTATATACTACTAACGTTAGTAGTGTCACATGAGTAAAGAAGCCGTACCGTAGTGTGTAGTGGTTAGTAGTATATAAATACGCTCTTTGACTACTATGTTTTTGACAATTGACATTGACAGAATTAACTTAAACAATGAGTGCTTTATTTTATTTAATATATTTTAACACATATTTTAAATAAATTATACTGCACTCTTTCTCCACATAAACTTTCACTATGCCAAATCTTAAACACCTCCGTACTCGCAATATGCTTAAAAAAGGGGCATAGTTTTCTCTACGCGTATTAATTTAATAAATGTGTTAATATTTTATAAGAATTGTTTTAGATCGACTTGCACTTGCAATAGATTTGTTGTAGTTTGAGAAAAATAGCTATGTTCGATTTACGCCTCAAGGGAAGTTACGAACACTATTGCCTTTTAAATTTCAATAGGTATGCTGGGGCGACGGAACTGGTTTACTATAGTAATAGTACTCATGGGTTTCCTTCATATTAATCATCAGCCTTTATAATACCACTGCTAGATAGAGCCTTTGCTTAACTAGAATTTAATATTTTTATATTTCTTTTACATTTATTATGGATATTTTAAATGTACAGTATTCGCATAAAGTGTGTGCCATTTAATCCCTTCATATGAATGAAATAAGGAAACCTTTTTGCACTTTGTTTTGAACGCGAATTGCTTTTTATATAAATATGATAGTGAAGAGCTTTATGCAAACTATGTAACGAACATAACAAGAGCAACAAGGTATAATCCGAGGGGTATAATTTAGATGTCATACCAAGAGACTGTCATATTTTTAATGATAATTTACCTTGAAGGTCACCTACGTAAAATATTTTCTGTGATTATAATAAGAAAGAGCTACAAAGAAAAAGTAAGAGCTAGGTATCAATAACGTACAAGTTATTATTATTTTTCTAATGAGACTTTTCTTCTAAGAGGATGTTTTTGTTTTACGTGTTTTATTTGTAATTTTGTCATGATAAATTTTGTTTAATTAAAACTTTGGATTAATACTTTAATAAAATGTTTCATTTCATATCCGCGTATTTACTAAAAGTATACAATTTTTTCTGTCATATATCGCTACAAAATCGCGAAAATGACTTTACACGGAATACAAACAAGCTGTTGGTAAATTTACGTTATTTTCCAATAAAATAAGTTGAAAAACAGTAGCAAACAAGTTCAGTCGGTAAAATATATTAGAATGGCCGAGATATTTACTTTTTTATTCTTCCTATAAAATCGTGAAAACTCAGATACACGGCATTTAAAAACTCTTGTACGCTCACCGACGAAATGTTTCTTTGTTTGTCTTATAAATCTATACATACCTAGACACATAAATAAAATTGAAGTTTCTGTGTGTAATATCGAAATAACTGTCTTATATAGAGCTCGGGGAGATATTTGTATGCTGTTAAGAAATACATAACCATTTCTAAAATGTTAAAATGTTTTAGTCTGTCTGTCTGCCCGATGTAATTTTCGGAATGGCTGAACCAATTGTGATAAAACTTTACGAACAGATAGAGAGTAATTCCAGGAGGGATCTAGGCTATATTTTATCCAAAAAACTTGAAGACTTTTATAAAATCGAAATATTGATAAAATAAAGGACTACCTTAAATCGAAATAACACCACATTTATAGATCCCATCCAGGCGAAGCTCTTGTCTGAAACATAATTGTATAAAACAAACTAGATAACGTTAACGGTTTCAGTGTAAAAAAATAAATCACCAAAAGTATTTTGTTGAGTGTCTCAAGAGGGATGCGGCCGGTGGCCCTGATATGAATAATGATTCTTGTTGTTAACAGAATAAAATGGATATCTTAGGTGGCAACTCTAAGCGACATGTTTAATTTTGATATTGCAAATAAAGAGATGTATTCGTACATTCAACACTTAGTAAATAAAATTACCCAGAATAAGTGTTATGTATTTTTTATTATGTAGTAAAAAAATTGATTTGATTTCAATGAGGGCATCTACTTTTTCTACCACCAGAGCGGCGCCAGTTTGGAATGACGTGAAATATTTGACAGATTTCATTGCGGGGAAGTTAATTTTTTTTAGGAAAAAGTAAGTTTTAATAGTTCTTTCTGTAAGATTGGTTATATTTTATATTAATTAGATTAGAAATGAATAAACCAAACTATTTTACTTTTTACTTTTTGTTCTTATAAGTAGAAAAATTTAAAAATAGTTAGAAATATGCAAAAAATTAAAGAGCAAACCACTGAGGCATTGTTTTGTGTATTGATATAAAACTCTGCAAGCTGATAAACTTTTATTTTAAAACTAACATCTCAATTAAATGACATTGTGTAACAAAAAGCTTCACCTCAGTCCCAGCTAGCGACATCTGGTGAGCGTAAGATTAATAACCCTCATTTACTTTTGTTTCTATAACTACGATAATAATTTGATTGCTGTGAGTTGACGATTGATTTGCTTTATATTCTTGTTGTCCTGATGATCTGCAGAATAAACACACTAATGAAAGAATAGAATATTTTTTTAACTAGTAGCGATTCTATTAACATTACTCATATTCCCTTTAATCACTCCTGGTAAGCTTAAAATGCTTGTGATAGGAGTCGTTCACGACAGTAGCGAATGGCGGATTCGAAACCACGACCTTTTGAGTTCGCGGTCCGCACACTGCCATTAGGCTACTATCGCTTCATTTTATTATTTTTTGTTCTATAATGATTATAAATAATTCTAGTTGAATATTTCATTTTACTTTTACCCATATTTCTTTTCCCTCTAAGCTATTTCTGTTGCCAAGCAGCAGTGGCTGCACTGCTATGTTTCGGCCCGAAGGGTAAATATAATAAAAATAAAATAGAGTCATTATAATTACAGGGATAATTATAATGACTCTTTTTTGATATATGAGGCATTTGATCTTAGTCTTCAGAGAATTTCTTTGCTTGAAGTTGGTTGCGTATATCCGTCCATAGGCTGCAGAGAAACTTACCATCAGGCCGCCTGATGGTAAGTTTCATGCACGTTCATTTGTCACTTCAGTTTCATAAAAAAGCATGGGTAAAGCCATTAACATTTCGATCGACAATTTTAATAATATTTATTAATAAATAATTTGAGGGTCAATAGAAAATTGTGGAACAGGAATACAAGCAAGTCATGGTATCACGAAATCATTTGTCGAAACGATATAAGAGGAAGTACATACTAACATTACCGTACACAATCTCCGATACGACTTCACATGAATCTTTTGTGAGTAGAGTAATAATATTGTGAAGAAAATTCTGTTACATTACGTTTCCTTTCCTGATTTCTATTTTTATTTCGGTTGAATACAGAGCACTTATGTTTGAATTTCTAGATGAAATTCTGAATCTAACGAAAAATATTGTAAAGCTTGAGTAAGACTCGCGCAACAATTCCATGTAAGATGTTATCTTTTAATATACCTTTTTAAAAGAACCTTCGAAACAAGTCTTACTATTATTTTTAATTTTTAACCGACTTAAAAAAGGAATTCTATATTCGAAGCGTAAGTATTTTTATATTACCGTTACTGTTACAGCCTATTATAGTCCACTGCTGAGCATAGGCCTCCCCCATAAATTGACTCATAGGGTGGATTTTTGCCATAGTTGCCATGCTTGGCAAGCGGGTTGGCAACCGCAGTTATTTTAAGCAAGGAGACGCTGCTGCCCATTTCCTGATTTGCTTCCCTCTGTCGCCTCTTACGACATCCACGGGATGATATGGGGTAGTGAATATTCTTACACCGCCGCTACACGGTGCTATCGTCACGCTACACGGAATGTACACTATAATACTGCAGTGTACTCTCAAGCACAGCTCTCATTTCTTTAAACCTTATCAAGTGTGTTGTGTGGGATATATATATATTTATACTTATATGGATAGGAAGACACCAGTTTACGCAGCTTTTCTTGACTTATCCTGTGGAAAAAACTACAAAATTCACGTGTGCCTGGTGAGGTTATAAATATTATTAAATATTGGCATGACCACCAGACTAACCAGGTCAAATGGTTAGATCAGCTTTCTGATGCGTACGGGTTGGAGTGTGGGGTGAAGCAGGTCGGCTTGACCTCCCCGACACTTTTTAACTTGTATGTAGACGAGTTGATTATTGGGCTTAGCATCACCAGTGTCGGCTGTTTATTTGATGGTCACTGTGTAAACAGCATCAGTTACGCGGACGACATGGTGTTGCTTAGTCCGTCAGTTACAGCTCTAAGAAGGCTGATCTCGATATGCGAGGAGTATGCGAAATCCCACGGCCTCTTGTATAATGTTAGGAAAAGCGAGTTGATGGTTTTTAAAGTAAGGACCCGTAAGGTGATGTATGTACCGCCTGTCAAGCTTAACGGTAGCGAACTTGTAAGGGTGCCATCCTGCAAGTATCTCGGTCACGTGGTTACTGAGGACTTGAAGGGTGACAAAGATATTGAAAGGGAAAGGAGAGCGATGGCACAGATTTGCACATAGCAGTCCAGATGTGAAACTAACACTGTTTAAGGTGAACTGCCAATTACTTTATACATGCAATCTATGGGTCAACTACCCGCGGGGACCAGCAACGCTCTTCGAGTAAAATATATGAATGGTCTGAGGATGTTATTGGGGCTTCCAGGTTACTGCAGCGCGTCAGGGATGTTCGCGCTGGCGCACACTGATGCGTTTCACACCGTAGTGCGCAAGCATCCCTCCTGCGCACGGTGCGGGGAAGCGCCAACACCATTCTCAGAGTTATCAGTGAAAAGCCTGACTGCCCGATACTGCGGCACTGGGTGTACGTTGGGTACGCTGGGTGCACATGTTGTAGGGGTGTCGAGCAGTGCAGGCAGATATTTAACTAACTAAATTTCTTAGAAAAAATCTTTTCCAAGAAATGTTACTAACATACTTTTTTAAGATCTCTTTTTTGCTATTAGCAATATGGACAAACGTCTGAAATAAATCAATTTTATTTTATTTTTTATAATTTAACCATATGATATTAGAACCCATAATAACACACCAGGTTAATCTTTGCTTTAGGTAGGGCGTTTTTCCTACTGCTCTTGTTGGCATTAATTATCTTTGTATAAAAAGGTGAAGATAGAAGCGATCCAAATAACTACAGACCTATATCAGTTCTTCCCGCAATATCCAAAATTTTAGAAAAATTGTTAAATAACCGTTTGATTAATTATTTATATAAATATAATATACTTTCAATGTCACATTTTGGCTTCAAACGAAGACTTTGCACAGAAGATGCTATTTCAGGGCTGACGTCACTCATTATTGACCAGGTTGACAAGGGAAATAAATGTTTAACAGATTTTCTCGATATAAAAGAGCCTTTGATAGCGTCTCTGTCCCGAGACTCGTAGAGAGAGCTCAGAGATCATTACTGAGTTATGAATTTTAAGCCTTACAAATTCCCAACACGAGATTTATACGCCCTATGTGATCTTCTTACAGTTCGCAAGTTAAACATATTAAATATAGTTCTAAAGCTACACAAGTCCATTGCATATAATTTCGTTGCAATTAATTCCATTGCATTGCAATAATTCGAAAATAAAAGGAGAAAAACTAACGTAGCTCCAAGTGCTCCGGTTAAAAATGCATTTGCTATAGGCAATAAGTCCTCTTATTTATACAATTACTAAAACAAAGAATTGAATATTTATTCAAAAACTAGTAAAGAACGTAAGAAACTTCTTATTGAATGGCTCAAGTGGAAAGATTATCACGAAATCGAAAATTTGTTAAAATAACACGGTCTACAAAGCATGCGCGAGCACATGCACTCACGCACACAACGCGCGCACGCGTACACACACACACACACACATACACAAACACACAGATTTTTATAATTAATTTATCAAAAGGAAAGGAATGTTATGTTATTCTTGTAACTAGAGTTTTCCTGTCACAAGTATTGAAAAATACTTAAAAGGTGAACTCTGTGTACTGCTAATGATGTAAATTTATTGTTACAGAATAAACATTTTTTGATTTTTTGAACCTCGCTGATTCCGCAATCAAATAAATTTCGACTATTATTCTATTGTTATAATATAAGTATCTCTATCCTCTTATTTACTTCTGCTTCTAGCCAGCGATGTACCCACTTTTATGATAGGCTGTCTTGAACAAAAAGCTGCGATTGCTAATCCTCCTGCCAGACGTGCCAACTGTGCTCAATACCCTTGAGGTAAACTACGTTAGAGGCCCATGTTTAGCTGTGAGCTTTTAAAGACTGTAATGAATGAGTAAAGTGAATAAATTGTTCCTCTAAAAATGTCGTGAAGATACCCACTTCGAATGGTTGCTTCGAACAAATGACCAATTTTTCTCGGTGGTCCCCATTGCGTTAAAAGGTTTCCCGTCTGAGTATTTCTATTATGATCGATTGTTCGGACGTCATAGAAAAACGTCCTTTAGTAATATTCTAGCGAAAAATATCATGACCTTTTATTTTATTACGTAAAGAAATGTCAAAGATATAATTGAACTGGTGTGTTTTAGAATTTTAGAGAACTTAGGACGATTACTATGAAGTGATTTAAAGTGAAAGATCAGGGGCTAAGCGCTCGCCGTACATACGCAAGCAACCCACTTGCGATCCCTACAGGCACCAATTATATTGTTAATTGCAATTATAAGTGCTGATTTATCACGTGTCCTGTAGTGAAGGAAAACGTCGTGAGGAAACCTGCATGTCTACGGAATAACATATTTCGAGGTGTGAAGTCCTCCAACACGCGGTGGAGTAGCGCGGCGCTAATTGCTTCATACCGTTACCGTTACAGCCTATAAAAGACCACTGCTGAACATAGACCTCCCCAATAGATTGCCTCATAGGGGGTATATTTGCCATAGTTGCCACGCTTGGCAAGCGGGTTGACAACCGCAGTTTTTATTTTTAGTTGTTATTAGGAAGACGTTGCTGCCCTCTCATTATCTGAATTTTCTCTTCTGATTTGAAGAGGCGAAAGAGAACCTCTTACGACACCTACGGAATGATATGTGGCAGTGGATATTCTTACACCACCACTACACGCGCTATAACTCCCTCAGAAATCGAATTATTTATTTGCTTTAAAGATGGTAAATTTGGAAAAAAAACCGTTAAGAAATGATTTTCACATTTAATCCTCATAGACATGCGAAAATATTTTTTATTGTTTCAATAGGTCCTTAGATTTTTAATTGTGCCACGCGGCAGCTTTTGCTGTCGCACGGATGGGCTGACTCGAACCGTGGTGGTACCACGACCTCAGTATAATATAATAATAGCGTGAAGTAGAAGTTTACTTCTGCATTTCGCCTGGTGAGTGCAGGTGGCTGGAGGCCCAATTCCCCCCCCCCCTATCAACATGGTAGCGGAATTAAACGCAAGACTACCCCAGGAGGGTACCAGCATCCCTGGAGAATCCCTCGCTGAGCATCCACGCCCCAGCTACCCTACTTATTCTGAGCGTGGGTGCTCAGGCTGCCCAGCGTATTCTGGGGGGGGGGGGGGCAAAATTCCGCTCAAGACAAAACCTGCTCGAGGCAAGCGGAGCAAAAAAGACAAAGGCGACCCCTGCCACGCTTTCCGTGAATTTCTGCAATATCAGGGGACTTCATTCAAACCTTAACGCCGTCCACTACCATCCGGAGACGGCAAAGCCGGCCTTGCTCTTTCTAACCGAGACGCTGGTGTCCTCTCCAGCTGATACTTCGTATCTCTCCTACCCGGGATCCAAATTAGAACATTCCTTTGTGCCCCGGGCTATAGTTTGCGTGTACGTCAGAGAGGATATCTGTTTTCGACGCCTCGGCAGTCTTGAAGGTACGGACCTTTCCATCCTATGGCTGCGCGTAGACAGCGACGACCATACCCGCGTCTACGTGTGCTTCTATAGGTCCCATAGCGGTAATGCCAACACAGACCGACTCATCGACCACGTCCAAATGGCTGCAGACTCCGTGCTACAACAGGTCCCATCCGCAGAGATCGTGATACTCGGTGATTTTAACGCCCACCACGCCGAATAGCTTGGTTCCCGTTTAACCGATCATGCGGGTAGGTCTGTTTATGACTTTGCCTTGGCATATGGTCTGACACAACTGGTTACTTCGCCTACGCGGATCCCAGATGTGGGGGATCATGTACCTTCCCTGTTGGATCTTCTGCTGACCTCTCATCCGGACGGATATCAGGTTTCCGTCGATGCCCCTCTTGGCTCTTCGGACTATTGTCTGATCCGAAGTACGGTGTCACTCACGCTCCCATCGCAGTTGCGATCTGCAGCTCGCCGCCGTGTTTGGCACTATAGGTCGGCCGATTGGGACGGGATGCGGTCTTTTTTTGCATCCTACCCTTGGGGGCGGGTTTGCTTCTCGCCGGATGATCCCAACGTTGTTGCTGATTCTGTTGCTGATGTGGTGCTTCAGGGAATGGAATTATTTATTCCAACATCTGTGGTGCCTATCGGAGGCAGAACTCAGCCATGGTTGGTCGCTCCTGTAAAATTGCATCACGCTATAAGCAGGACTGCTACCGGGCCTGGGCTGACGCATCAACGTCCCGGGATGTAAACACCAGCAGCGTCCTTCAAAAGTGTCATTGCTAAGGCAAAGTCAGAGCACATCGGCAGAATTGGCGAGAAACTAGTTCGCCTCCCTTCGGGAACACGTGCTTTCTGGTCTATCGCCAAGGCTGTCCAAGGGAAGTTCTGTCAGCCATCTCTGCCATCTCTACACAGGTTGGACGACTCACTGGCCCATGACGCAAAGGAGAAAGCCGATCTGCTAGGCTCTCTTTTTGCTTCCAACTCGACTCTTGATGACGGGGGGAACACACCGCCTACCATCGCGCGGTGTGAGTGCTCCATGCGGGAAGTGTTGTTTATACAGCGCTCGGTGCGTAAAGCACTTCTCTCCCTGGACGTCAACAAGTCGAGTGGGCCTGATGGAGTCCCACCTATTGTGCTGAAGACGTGTGCTCCGGAGTTGGCACCGGTTTTAACGCGTCTTTTCCGGTACTCCTACTCCCTAGGCGTAGTCCCGAACTCATGGAAGACAGCTTTGGTGCACCCGATCCCTAAAAAAGGCGACCGCTCAGATCCGTCCAACTACAGACCTATCGCTATCACCTCCTTGTTCTCCAAAGTAATGGAAACTGTTATTAACTGCCAGCTCATGCGGTACCTTGAGGATCACCAGCTGATTAGTGACCGCCAATACGGTTTTCGTCGGGGTCGATCAGCTGGTGATCTTCTAGGTTACCTAACTCATAGATGGGCGGAGGCAGTGGAGTCCAAGGGAGAAGCGTTGGCCGTTAGTTTGGTCGTAGCGAAGGCCTTCGATCGGGTTTGGCACAAAGCGCTTCTTTCGAAGTTTCCCTCCTATGGGCTTCCCGAGAAATTGTGCAATGGGATCACCAGTTTCCTTGCAGATCGGAGCATCAAGGTCGTAGTAGACGGTGCATGCTCCGATTACAAGCCCATTAACGCTGATGTTTCACAAGGCTGCGTGCAAGCACCAACGCTGTTTCTTCTGCATATCAATGATATGTTGCAAACCGGTAACATTGATTGCTATGCGGACGACAGCACCGGCCGTGCCAATATTTCTCGAGAAAACGTCGCCGAGTACCGGAACAGACTTGTGTATGAAGTCGAGATTTTGTTGAACAAAGTCTCAGACTGGGGGCGACTAAATTTAGTCCAGTTCAATCCCCACAAGACACAAGCTAAAAACCGCTAAAAAGAACCCCTTTGTATCTCCTCAGTTTAAAGGCACTGCCCTTGTTGCCTCAGCCAGTATCGGAATCCTCGGTGTCAACATATTGAGTGATGTGCAGTTTCGTGGTCACTTGGAAGAGAAGGCCAAATTGGCCTCTAAAAAGCTTGGCGTGCTCAGCAGAGCGGGACAGTATTTCATGCCGGCACACCGCTTGCAACTTTACAAGGCGCAGGTTCGGCCCCACATGGAATACTGTTCCCATCTCTGGGCAGGGGCTCCCCAGTGCCAGCTCCTTCCACTTGACCACATCCAGCGCAGAGCGGCTCGAATCGTCGACGACCGAGTTCTTTCCGATCGGCTGGCACTGCGTAGAGATGTTGCATCTCTTTGCGTATTCTATTGCATCTATAACGGGGAGTGCTCTGAAGAATTGTTCGCACTTATTACAGCCGCTCAATTTCACTATCGCACATCACGACAAAACTCGGTGTCGCGAGTTTTGTACAAAAGGAACAAACATAAGCTTGCAATATCAGTTACTAGACTCTACAGAATTACGAGTAGTAATTCATTTATGGGGCAATACAACTCCTTCCACTTGACCGCATTCAGTGCTCTGAGGAATTGTTCGGACTAATTCCAGCCGCTCAATTTCACCATCGCACATCGCGACAAAACTCGCGATACCATCCATACCATCTGGATGATTGGCGGTCCACCACTGTGCGATTTAGAAGAAGTTTTCTTCCTCGCACAACTTCCTTGTGGAATCGACTACCACCAGCGATTTTTCGGACCGATACAACTAAGGGACCTTCAAGAAAAGAGCCTACTCCTTTTTAAAAGGCCGGCAACTCATCTGCAATTCCCCTGGTGTTGTAGTTGTTCATGGGCGGCGGTAGTCACTTACCATCAGGTGAGCTGCATGCTCATTTGCCTCCTCTCCTATAAAAAAAAGATTCTTTTGTTTTAGCCTATGACATGTCCACTGATGGAACGTCTCTGGTCTCACAACAATATAAAGAATTAAGTCCTACATAAATTGGTAAGTGCGGTGGACTATCCCCTGTTCTCCCCTGGTTCAAAGTGTGGTCATTTGTGTGCAATTCAGTGCAATTGTAAATATTTCCCTACCGAATATTTATGGGATTGAGAGTAAATAAATCAGAATTTAAGAGGGCATATTATGCTGTGAAATTCCTAAATGCTAAACTCACACGTACCTTGCTGGTAACGCACAAAGCTTTGACCATCGATTGATGGCATAAAATCTATCAAATTAATTTCCCGTGTAGTGGTTTAAAATTCAATTTGACAAACACAACTTTCACTTTGACTTTATAACACAAAAAGAGTGGAAAAGTAAAATAAAACAGAGGTATGTCTCGACATTATTGTTCACAGGTACGTAAAGGAGCATAAAGCAGTTTTATGACGTTCAAAGCATGGGTTAAAAACTGTAGATAAAATACGGAAGCTAAACTAAAGTGACAATTATTTATCCCTGCGGCGCTGGTTATAGCCGACCTGCCTCGTCTTCTACCTCTTCGAATGATTTATTTTAACATTTTAATTTCAGCTTTTACTGCTGCTCCATTAGCTTTTTTTTATCCATAAATAAGGTTTTTGTTCTTTTACTGAAGCACTATCCAAGCTAGAGGTTGAATTTTTAAAATTTGAATAAAACTATTTTATTCAATGTGTAGTGTTCGCGTAAATATAAGAAATCATTATTTTTAAAATTTTTTGGAATTCACATTAGTAAAAATAAAATTTTCAATAATTAATACAATCAGTCGTTACTTTGCGGAAATCTATTATATTAAATGTTAAAAATTTACTTCGGATGTAATTGACGGCTCCGTGGCGCAATGGCTTAGTAATTAATTGCAGCGCCATTACAAAAAGGAAGTATTGAAGATCAAAAAATATATCACAATAGAACACAATATAGAAAAATACTTATAGACTATCCATCAACTACTCTACACGTACTACTACGTACTAAGCAAGATAGATAGTCCATAAGTTTACAGAGTACGTAGTAGAGTTACATGTAAATGAAACTAATTTTTACGGATTATATCGCGTTTAATTTTTACTTTTTAATTCCCGACGTTTCGGGTGCTTTACATCACCCATGGTCACGGGGGAGACTGAGGTGTTTGACGTCCCGATATCTTAGTTAGCCCGGCTACCTTCAGTTTTTTAATATATATTTTGTTTCGATCTACGCAGAATGAGCTTACAGTATCTTGAAGTCTAGTAGTGGTATACTTGGGTTTGGATTTAATTTTATTAATTATAGGATCCCAAGCAGATGGCAGCACCCATCCATCTTCTCTATTGAAACTAGGATGTTTTTTAATTTCAATAGCCTCGCGAATCATCCTTGGTAGGAATCAGTGTTCTTTTGCGAGGATTTGAGGTCTATCAAATCTAATGTAATGGCGGGGACGATCTTGAACATGTTCACAAACTGCAGACTTCCCGATACGTTGGTGCTTCAAGTCAGCTATATGTTCTTAATATAATATAATCCGTCTTAATATAATCCGTAAAAATTATTCGTTAGTATTCGCGTAAATATAAGAAAACATTAAGTGTCACACGTACTTTCACTAAACTCAATTTGGTGCAATTTTGTATTTTGTGAATGCGTAATCCTTCGCTGGACATATCGTTTCGAACTAGAACCATTTATCTATTTGCAGCGAGAGAGGTTATGTACAAAATTGTCAAAATTTAATGAAAAACAGGCATGGCTGTCGTAGTTATCGAAAAAAACGATCATCATCAATAAGTTGTATTTCGTAAAAAGTCAAAGTAGTATCGACAGCGAGACCCTATCTACGCTTCAAGGTGCAAGTAGTAGTAGGATCTCTACTTGCGCGTTTTCACGTCAACGTATCGAGTCAGAAGGTTTTATAAGTTACTAGCTCTTCCCCGCGACTTCGTCCGCGTGGAATTTATTGCGATTGGATTTCATGGGTTTTAAGTTTTTTTTTTTTGCGCGAACCCTAATGCTTTTCATAAAATAAACGTAGTCTATGTTACTCCTCATAATATCAGCTATCTGCCAGTGAAAGTACCATCCAAATCTGTTCACACATTTTTGCGTGATGCGTGTTCAGACAGACGTCGTGTTAGAGTTTTATTATAGTAATAGAAATAGATTGATTAGGATGTGAAGAGATTTGTTGGATATTATTTATGTTTATTTTACTCTAATTAGACTATTTTACTTAGTTATTGTATTTCCTATTGTAATCTAATTAGACTGACTAAAGTAAGTTTGAAGAGAAATTTGAATGTTGTTAGAATTTTTGTATACTAATTACGTAAAAGCAAAATTGTATATGAGAAATGTGAAAACCTGTATAATCTAAAGTTTATGTTCTAGAAACTTTTTAGCTATTGAACTTATATAAAATGTTGTTATAAGAAAGAGATACATAAGAAAAGACCTGTGATAAAAATAATTAGGTTAAGTTTTAATCACAATTAAAAATATCAATTGAGCAGACAGATACAGACAGACATTATTTTACAGAACACAGACAGAAATTAACCTCAAAATTGAAATAAGCTAAATATTGAAATAGTTAATAAAATAATTATTCATTATTACTCACTTGTATTTTTTTATCAATGATCTGCACTTTTTACAGACACTTATTATGAACAGTAAATACATTTATAACTATTATAGTTTACACATATAAATTAGTTTATATAACAGCACACTTTATACACAACACTGTAAGTTAAGCGCACAGCTGATGTGTTCTCCTTCTCTAATTCTTTTTTTCTTTCTCGCCACACACACGCACACACTGTTGGCTGACAGTACCAACCTCTCGGAAAATGGCCAATACCAATCTGACGGCGAACTCTAGCACCGCGCGCGTTCTAGGGCAAAATCAAATCGCGCCCGCTTCCCCGGCTTTCTGGGATACACTTCTGTCCATTTTCTCGAAATCACTCTCACAGACTTCAGAAAAGCGAGGGGAAAGATGTTACACGTCAAAAAAAATTCTAACAAGATTTTACAATAGCTATATACCTATTTTAAACATAATTTAATCTTTATAACATTACATCGACATACTAGCTTGCAGTGTACTTTATAATAGTCGTCACTGCAGTCCGCAGCCAAATTTAAATAAATAAGTTGTAGAGACGTAGTCACTTCTGACGCCAAAGATGTAATGTAACATAGTCTATGATGTTGGTGCTAATGCCAGTCGACTTTTACAGATTAATCGTCCTCGGGGCGATAACTCAGTTTTTGACTGAACGTCAAATCACCAATATGGTGTTCTTACTTACGGATCAGTGTATAGATGAGTTATCTAACTGTCGTCTAAACAGGGGTGTAAGTACACCGGTTCTGCCAGCTTACTCGTGACTCATGTTCGTCGATATGCTGGGCGGTGAGAACCGCAATGGCATGTTGTACAGTAAGTGTTAAACAGGGGTATACATCATGCCAAGGCATTACGTGTCCTATCCGTAGTCCTGTGTTTGTAACAATAGGTATGAGCTTAGTGTCGTTGTGTGAAGTGCGACGTTTGGAACGTCGGAATCAAGCTGAGCATCATAGCACGTAGGTAACTATTCTGGCTCAAGCACCTAATTATCCGACTGTGCACGAATTTGAGAAGGAGCATAAGTAAACGATTTTATATCTAGCATAATAAAAGTTTCAGTGCGGGGCCGTCAATTCTAATTCCGGTGCCCGATTGTTTCGTTGTGTGTCTAATAGTTACTAATTATAATTGGCAAGCACCATATTATGAGTACAAAATATTTTTAATTACACACATTTCAAGTACACACAGACTGAATTCTAGCTAATGAAGGACAAACGCCCTAATAGTTTAAATCCGCATTCATTTTTATTAAAACAGAGATCTGTACAAATACTCCTAGAAGCAAGTACGTTGGGGCGGTCGAGCGAGGCAATCGAACATAAATATTTAATGATTTGTTAAGGACTAATACCCCATGGACGTGCCCCATAATGTGGTATTATTTATATTAAGATATAATCAAAGACCATTTATTTTATAAATTTTTCGTCTTTTTTTCGAAAAAATCAAGTTTTTCGGATGAATATAGCCTAAATCCCTCCTGACATTGCTTTCTACCCTTCGTAAAGTTTCAACACAATTGGTTCGGCCATATCAGATTAGCCCGGACGGACAGACAAAAATTTTAAAAGTGGTTATTTATGTCTTGATAGCATGCAAATAATCACAGCGCTTGCGCTGATGATGATGAAAAAGTGAGGAAGGAAACAGGAGATGAGCAGCAGCATCTTCTCTTAAAATGATAAAAACTACGGTTGCCAACCCGCCCGCCAAGCGGCAGTTACGGCAATTTTTTTTTCATATATATGCCAATCTATGGAGGCCTCAGTTCACCAGTGAACTTTTGATTCAGTATGCCTTGCAGTATTCCTCCATGTCTAATATATTAAAAATATGCCAAGAACATGATGTACAGACCGCCAACGGGCATTGAGACAGCACGATGGACTTTTCTCGCTCCAAACAAAACCTCTCAGAATTGAGAAAAGGCTTCCATTAGAATTTATGTCGTCGGTAGAGTATATGATTAGTTTATGTACAAACGCTCGCTGGTTTGTACTCGTAAAATGCCAAAGTTAAAGTTTGTAGCTAATTTATAAATCAAGATCGTTTTTAATACGGTGATAGGTAATAAACCTCTACCTCACTCCCCGCAATTGTCTAATTTTTGGAACAAACAAAGTACGATCGACCTCAAAGCGTGAGCGCTTGAAGCTTGAACTGTTCAATTTTTTTATAAAATAAAAATAAAAAACCAATTTATAAAATGTGTTTACAAAATGGCCTTTTCATTTGATATAATTTTTACACGGCTTCATTATTGAATCTCTACAAGGTACATGTTTTCGTTCTTTCTGTACAATAAGAACTCATGAAGTTGTATTCAAGTATTTATTTGCTTACTAAATGTACAATAAAGTCTGAACATAAATAATTAATGGTACTTGTCAAACAGCAATTTAGTTTCATTTTTATGATTTTTCATCGAGCCAATTATTATGAATCGCATTCCTTTTTAAATACGCTTTTATTAGCTTTACGTGTATCTATCTATCTACATATATAAGTAACGGAATTATTTTAATGTAATTTTCACCAACCTTATCCTGGTATCAGTATCACAAGGATAATATAAAATAATTATCAGGATCATCACAGCTCATGATTAATGCGTGTTGTTTAAGTTCTTTTAAACTCTTATATTATTCACACAACATTATGAAGTTCAAGTACTTTGTGTAAAATAATTATAACATAATTTTGTTTTTGTGCTATTATTACATTACTGTATATTTACATGGAAAGTACAGCGGGGAAAAAAGTACAGCGGGGTTAGCCAAGATGGCATTCTACGATCGTTAAAGCTGTAGAGAACTATAAAATGAATGAAATCAACGCTAATTTACGTGATTAACCTTCTAATTTGGCATGCCCATTTATTTTAAAAGTTTTTATAGCGTTTACAATAGTAGAATATAATTTAAATAATAATAATGATAATATTTGTTTATTCACTCCACAAATTTTACATCATGACTTACACTATTTAAATAAAAAGTACCATCAATTACAATGAGAGGTTAACGTCGGCAGCCGTACTAGTATAAACTGTGCCACGGCTGCCCTACTGTATTGTAACGTTACCTTAAAGAAACGTTCGTGACTCTGGTGTGTCCACTGGGCCACTCCAGCCGCATCATAACATACTGTCGCTGATATTACTTGATAGGTAATTTCGGGATTTTTACAAAGTGAACGGAAGTCATAGTTATAAACTTTTAGCCTGATTCTACGAACAGGCCACGATAGTAAAAAGTAAATTCGTCAAATCGTCATTTAGTTTAAGACCCAGTGAGCGGCAGACTTACGGTATTTCAATAAGCTTCACGTTTTTTTCAGTTAATCCCCTATACCTGAGGTACATGAAATGGGGACTGGATTAGATCGAGTGCTATAGTACGCGCTTATGGACGCCACTGAAGTTCATTGTCTGCCTGGGTGATAGAACCTTCATATATTATGTCTGCCATGCAAAATCTAAATGTCAAATAATATTATCAACAACATATATAAATTGCAGCTTTATTGAAATAACGTAAATTACAAAGAAAAAATTGTACATGTTTACCTATCTGCCATGACCATGGGGCCGCCATAGGTGTCTGCCAGTGTTATTTTTCAGTAACTTTTATTAAATATTTCAAGATGTCAAAGCGGCAGACTTATTACTTTCACGTTTTATTTCAGTAATTTTTTTACACCTTTCACACCTGAGCGTCTCTATATCAACTGCCGGCCAAACTAAAAAGATTTCATGTACCTTAGGTATACTGACTCTTAGATCATTTTGAATTTCATAAACTTTTACAAAATGACACACAACAGCAATATATGTGTCGCATTATAGATAAAGATAGTCCCTTTGCATTTTATTTCGCATCTACCACGGGGAGTGCTCTGAGGAATTGTTCGGATTAATCCCAGCCGCCAAATTTCACCAACGCCCATCGCAATAAAACTTACGTTACCATCCACATCATCTGGCTGCTTGGTGGTCCACTACTGTGCGATTTACTAGAAGTTTTCTTCCTCGCACGACTACTTTGTGAAATAATTCACCACCGGCTATTTTTCTGGACCATATTGACTTAGGGACCTTCAAGAAACGAGTTTACTTCTTTTTAAATGGCCGGCAACGCACCTACAATACTGCTGGTGCTGCAGTTGTTCATGGGCGGCGGTCGACACTTACCATCAGGTAAGCGGCATGATCGTTTGTCCCCTCTTCTATAAAAAAAGTCGTCTACTATAGATATTGAGTATGTATAAGGAAGATGTAATATCAGTTTTAGTATAGATCTTTGATCTCACTCGGCCTCAATAAGTTATGTTTTGGGAGCTCCACCCCATGAGTAGATGCAATACTTTATGAGACAAAGACAAAGGGTGTATGTCTGAAGTAGCAATTTTTTATGTCGCAACTGTTCTTAGGTTCTTAAATACTATAGTAAATCTCCGAATTCCTTTATATACATTTGATATATGAGGTTGCCACTTTGATCATACGTCGAGGATTACCCCAAGCTATTTTATCGTAGATGTTCGTTCTAATATTGTACATTTACATCTCTCCTTTTTTTCGGACGTATTACACGGGTACGTATGCATGGTGACAGAAAAGCTGTGTGTTGGTTTTGAGATTATGGTTTTGTGAAAACAGATATTATATCCTATTTTTGAACAATTGACGGTTCTTCGAAATATTTTATCCCACCAGATTCGACCAGATCGAACCAGATTGCTCGCATGCTTTGAAATTTACAGCGAGCGCTTGGTGTCTAATTTAATTCATATATTTTTTCGTAATTTTGAAATTTTAATAAAAACAGCAACTTTGAAACATTTATACAAAAATTATTGATAAAAATAAACAAAAAATAATATAACAAAAACTCTAACGCTTGCCGCCCAGAGCGATGAGTTTAGAATCCATTCCATTTGGCACGATCCCATAGAATACTATAATACACAAGTATTATGGTATTCTATGGCACGACCCTGACTCATCTTTCTTGCTACTTTCACATGCATATATTTACGCATAATGTTCACGGTTTAATAGCACTTAATATCACTAATTTGGCCTTTTTTTCATTTATCGCCAATTTAGTTCGTTTATCACTAATTTCCGTGAACAGCATGCATTACCGACTCTACCACACACTTCTGCGTCAGCATCTACGTGTCCGAAACCTCGAGGCGTTCTTTTCTTAATCCTGGTCACAACATCTTAAAAACCAATATTTTCTCTTATCACACAATTTCTTATCCAATTTCTATAGTATTAATTTTATTCTCAAGCTTCTATCACTACACCCAACTTTCACTATCATAAATTATGGCTCGGACTAACACAGCATTCTGAACTGTAATACGTGCCTTTTGAAAATATGTGCTGACTTCCTATTATAGAGTTAAGAGCTCCATTCATACTGTATCCTGCATTTTATCTTCGTTCTATATCCTCGTCATGTCTCACGATGTCATCACTACTAAACGCACATTCTAAATCCTTCATCCACTTGCTTAAACTTAAGAATGCAAAACGATATGAAAAATATTTTCATTTTTCATAAATATTCTCTTTCGTCACCTTTCATTTGCAAGTTGCATTCACTTTCACTCACCTTTCTTTTAATGATATGTTTATTAACTACTTTTAACCATCATTTTTTTAAACATCATTTGCTACTCGTTGGCCGAAGATGGAAATACGACTTGATCGTCGACGTACTCAAAGCATTTGACGGCCAACTTACCCAAAATAATATTTAAAATATTTTCAAAATGGTGCTCAACATCTCTTAATTGATAACCCACCCTACACAATGATCTGAAATTTTATTTTTACACACTCTTTTATCCCGTAAAAGTCATGTCGAAAATTATTTTTTGTCGTCACGTCTATTGTATTTGGACAATATACCAAATTTAAATCATCTTTGTGAAACTCTATTTGAGTAAAATCTTCTTACATACAGACAGATAAGTAGAGAGGTGGATCGATAGACAGACATCGAGGAGATTTCATAACCCAAATACAAAGACAAACGTTACCTTTGTACCTATATATGAATATCACAGACCAATAAAGAAAGTAAGAGAGAACACGATATGCATAATAGTAAGTGACACCAAAATCATGTTCAACTACTTGACACACACTCACGCACAGATTTTATAGGTAGGAGCCACGCTGCAGCTATATTATAGTTGTAGCAAGAATGGGTCGGCCGGGGAACGACCACGCTCTCACAGAATACTAGCGTGTAATAGCAGCTTAATGTTGCTGTGTTTCGTATTATCGAAAACTGGAGACCTTTTTCACTGAAAATGAGACATTTTATCATATTCCTCATGGGTGACAACGAATTTACATTTTGATTCCTAATCGAAGATAGATGTAGATGTCTATAGGCGACAGCACCCACTTACATTCAAGTGAATTGCTAGTATTTTTTTAAAAGACAAAAAAGACAGTAGTCGAATGGAGGATTCGAACCCACCTTTTGATTTCGCGGTCTATCTGTACGTTATCTCATTTTCTCGCAGGCTAAATCCTTAAGATGATTGTCTCTTTTTAGTGTCGCTTTTTCGTTCCATCTAGTTTTAAATCAAAACGATTCTAAAGAAGTTTTCACTTCAATAACAATATCATACATACCGATTTCGGCTACAGCGACTATAGCTTCTACGCCTCAATCAATAGGGATTCGGTAACATGCTCTGATGTGACTAATGTAGCCAATTGCAGTGAATGTGTGCATACAGCGCACACATATTATGAGAATGCCGTTTACATAGTTATAAACTAAGTTAATTGGTGGTCTGCTCTTGATTTACTCGGGCTTCGCATACAATTCATTACTCAGTTCACTAAAAAAAATGTGTGTTTAGCAATAAAGTTTTAATAATATGATATATCTTATATATATCCAACCATTACAACCTATAAAAGTCCACTGCTTAAGATAGTCCTCGCCCATAGATTACCTCATAGGGGATGTGATTGCCAGGGGGTATATTGCCATAGTTGCCACGCTTAGCAGGCGGTATGATACATATTGCGATTCAATTGCCAGTTAAAGAACGGTCTTTGTAACAAAAAAAATAAGTACCTGGATGACCGAGCTTTGCTCGGTATTTTTTTTGTTAATCGTGTTTTTTGTAAATTATATTTAGGTACGAATTAAATACTGATGAAATAAGAATAATATTTTTCGATGTTACCTACCGTATTATTTTTTTTAAAGCTCGGTCAATTTTTTTCGTGTTTTAAAAAAATATATACTTAGATACGTATTAGATGCGTTGACAAAGGGCTCCCAATAATAGTTTTTCTCACAAAAGAAGGAACTTGAAAAAAAAGGGAAAAAAACAATCGAACTGGAGACATCTGGACTCGAACAGGGGTCTTCTTTGGTTTCGGGACCGCCTGATTCCCCAACTAAGCTATTGTAACCTTGTAGAAGCTGACGAAATTTACCTTCGTATTTTAATTATATTTTAGCAGTTTTTCATTGCCTGTAAACACGGATAAAACGACATTTTCTAAAAATGAATCCTAGCTAGATCGATTTATCGCCCCGGAAACGCCCTAATAAAATTTCATGAAAATCGTTGGAGCTGTTTCTGAGATTCCGATTATATATGTATATACAAGAATTGCTCGATAACTATGCCATTTGCAGTTACTTGGATTGTTTAAAGGAGAAAGAAACTATAAATGAATTAGAAAAAAAATCCTGTGCGTGTTGACAGTGATGACCTATGGCTCTGAGACGTGGTCCTTCACTGCTGGCCGTATGAGGAAGCTCAAGGTCGCTCAGCGAGCTATGTAGAGGGCTATGCTCGGGGTTTCTCTGCGTGATAAACTTAGAAATGAGGATATCCGCAGTAGAACCAGAGTAACCGACATAGCCCAAAGAATTAGTAAGCTGAAGTGGCAATGGGTCGGCCATATAGCTCGAAGAACCGACAACCGATGGGGAAGAAAGGTTCTCGAGTGGCAGCCTCGTACCGGCAGGCGAAGTGTAGGGCGTCCCCCCACTAGATGGAGTGACGACCTGGTAAGACATGCAGGAAGTCAATGGATGCAGGAAGTCAATGGATGCAGGTGACTCGGGACCGTGCTTTGTGGCCTTCCTTGGGGGAGGTCTATGTTCAGCAGTGGACTTGTGAAGGGCTGTAATGATAATGATGACTGAATGAGCTTAACTATAGCTCATTGACCTTTGTATTGAAGACACCCACATTGTGATCGAATAATAAGACAGATGCTGGAAACTCATTGCACTTCATCGCTGTGGGCGTCGCGTCTTCACCCCTTTGTTGTCGCCATACCGAACCAAATGTTGTTATTATATTAGTCAAGCTAAGTAGTTAAGCTGGCTTAGCTTAACTAATATAATAACAACGTGTTTTACTATTTTCGCTACATCGCCACTTACTATCATAGGGGATTATAGTCAAGCATATTATATTGTAATATAGAAAATTAACCTTAAATAAAAAGTAAAAGCCAGTAGCTATTTACGTGGAATTTTCTGCTTCACACGACCATACTGTGGAATTGACCGTCGCCAGCTGTTTTTCCGGACCGATACGAATTAGGAACCTTCAAGAAAAGAGCCTACTCCTTTCTAAAAGGCCGGCAACTCACCTGCAATCGGTGTACTGGTGTTGCGAATATTAATGGGCGACGGTGATCATTTACCAATCAGGTGAGCCGCACATTTTTTAAAAGTTTTTTTGTTTAAAAACTTCCCCGCGCGCCACTTTGCAACCTTGCGCCCTTAGGCACGTGCCTAGTCGCCCCTCTTGTGCTCGGCCATTTTATGTTTTTAGGCTTCAAGTGTCAGGATCCGTTCGGGAGGTCGCACGGTAACGGTAGGCGCTAATGTAAACTTTTTTCTTTTTTTTAAAGAAAAAAACAATGATATCTATTTAATTTTGTATGCCAGCTATATATATATTATATATAAAACCTATACGCGTCGATTCGTTATGAATTAAGCTATTTAATTCTACTTTATAAATACTAAATTCTATTTTTATAATATTATCACTCTCATTTCAAAATTGTGTGACGTAATTTTGCCGGTTTCTAGTACATAAAGGTTAAGTGTTATGAAATTATACCATTATATAAAAAGGTATTTATTTTATTTGCATGACAATACAGCATTATATCAAAAAAGATTAAAAAATCAAACCTCTCAATACATTTTTTTCACACAACAAACTTTTTAATATTTACCTCCTTTTACGCGGCAAAACAAAAACAGGTTAAAACAATCGAAAGCGTTCAATTCGAAAACGTTTGAAAACGTTACATTACGGCCTTGTCTTTAATCTATGTTGTTCAAAGATTAAAACAGCGTTTACTCTTTAATTTAATAGTGAATCGTGATTACTTGCCAAATGGGCACACAGGGACGGCTGACACACGGGCATGCATAAGCTGTCAACCCCCTATGGTTGCCATGACACTTAAGGGGCTAGTTTGCCTTAAGGATAATCTACTACTGGAGATCGGAGAACATCTTCCTGATAAGAACTCAAAACAAGAAAAAACTGCGGTTGCCAACCGTGGCAAGCGTGGCAACTGTGCAGAATCATCCTATGTAAGAGGCCTATGTTCAGCAGTGGACTTATATACTGTAATGCCTGTTTTATAAAATGAATAAATGAATGAACTCTCTGCAAAATACTGGGATATACAGGGTTATAAATCGCACAAGGATACGACAGGAGGACACTCCACTTGTTCGAGGATGGGAGGCCGTTAGAAGCAAAGGAATCGGCTGGTTTCCTGGCGGAAACCTTTTATCTGGAGGATAGAATTGAAGACGATGACACGGAACACAAGCAAATTAGAGAAACAGCGAAAACTGTAAACGAAGGGTCATGATAGCCATGCACCCACCTTTAACGGGAGAGCTGATGTGGGCCGTCAAGCTTCAATCCTAAAAAAGCGCCAGGAAACGATGGATTTACAGCGGACATGTGTGATGTAGTCATCACCCTGGACTCAACATTGTTTCTGGCGATAGTAAACAAATGTCTTTGTCTCGCGTACTTCCCCGTTATAT
>JAGSMP010002740.1:0-19100 GCA_029286625.1 Parnassius orleans
CGGACTCTTACCGGCTAAAACCACCCCAGTGTCTCCTCGCGCGCGCAGGGGCCGCGGAATCAAATTCTTCACGCAGCCCTGACTCTGGCCGGTTTGTCCGGGCCTCGTCTCACGGGGTAGTGGTGTTTAACTACCCGTGCATCGCCTCAAGGCGCGCGCCGACACCCGCACGCCTCCACCTTAGGGCCATCGGATGGGGGCGGGGACTTCCAAGTCCCTCGCCCTGGACTTATTCATGGGGGCCGGAAGAGCGCTTAGTGCGCCTTTCCCAGCCCCAGCGGCGGATCTGGTCTCTGGCTCCTCCGCCAGCAAGTTTCGGCCGCGGAGGTGAGGAGGCGGCGCCTTGCAATACCGACACTCCTCTCCCCCTGGCCCCACCACCACCGCATCAACGGTGCGGCCCCGTCTGAGTCGCGGAGGATAGGGCAGTGGCGCATCGCCAACGCCTCCTCTTCCTCCGCGACTCCACCTCGGCTGCAGCGGTAAGGTGAGCGGACCAACCCTACCGCAGCAGCCCACCAGAAACACATCCAAAGTGGGCTCCGCAGCCACACAGGTGGCCACCTCCAGGCCGCCCTGCACCTCAGGCCAGCCAAGGGGTTCCTCTTTGTTCACCGTGGGTGACCAAGCCACGGCTGCCAGCCCCGCCGACAAGGCGGGAACCCGTTCGGGGAACCTAACCTAACCTAACCACCGGGAAATCCTCATGGACTACCTCCGCCTGAGGAAGGCGGAGGCGTCTCGACTCTTACCGGCTAAAACACCCAGTGTCTCCTCGCACGTGCGCGCAGGGCGCGGAATCAAATTCTTCCGCAGCCCCACACTAGTACTGCCGGTCTGTCGGGCCTCGTCTCCCTGCACGTGGTGGTGGTGTTCCAACTACCCGTGCATCGCCTCAGAGGCGCGCGCCGACACACCACGCGCCTCCACCTCAGGGCCCGAGAGAGGCGGGGATTTCCCAGGTCTCGCCCCTGGACCCATCATAGGGGCAGAAAAGGCGTTGTCACTTTCTCCTGCGCTCAGTGCGCTTCTGCGGCCGGGAGGTCGAGATCTCCCTTTCCCGTTCCGCAGACCTTTCTGCGACATCACGTCCTCGCAGAAGGACACCACGTCCACGACTCTGCGCTACCGACCATGCCACTAAGGCTGGCGACAGATCGCCTCCTACTTCATTTGTGATGACGCGCCGCTCCTCCCAAGCTGCACACTCGGCGTGTGTGCGCCGTGTCCTCCACAATGGACGCAGTGGCACCGGCGTCGGCTCCCTCTCATGGCACTTGCTGAGCAGCCGTGCCCAACAGCACGCCTAAATGACGGGAATGTGCCTTCTCCCGAGCCAGTCGTCGAGTGGCCGGGGACTCCTAACTAACCTAACCTTTTTTTTTAAATCCTCATGGAATACCTCCGCCTGGGCGGAGTGCCGGACTCTTACCGGCTAAAACCACCCCAGTGTCTCCTCACGTGCGCGCAGGGCAGGAATCAAATTCTTCCGCAGCCCCACTGTGCTGGCGGTTTGTCCGGGCCTCGTCTCCAGGAGGTGTTTAACTACCCGTGCATCGCCTCAGGCGCGCGCCGACACCACCGCGCCTCCACCTTGGGGCCATCGGATGGGGGCGGGGACTTCCAAGTCCCTCGCTGGACTGGCATTCATGGGGGCCGGAAGAGCGCTTAGTAGCGCTTTCCCAGCCCCAGCGGATCTGGTCTCTGGCTCCTCCGCCAGCCGGTTTCGGCCGCGGAGGTGAGGAGGCGGCGCCTGCTACCGACCTCCTCTCCCCCACGGCCCCACCACCACCGCATCAACGGTGCGGCCCGTCTGGTCGCGGAGGATAGGGCGGTGGCGCATCGCCGCCAACCTCCTCTTCCTCCGCGACTCCACCTCGGCTGCAGCGGTGGTGAGCGGACCAACCTACCGCAGCAGCCCACCGAAACACATCCAAGTGGGCTCGCAGGCCACACGGATGTACACCTCAGGCCGGCCCTACCTCCGGGCCAGCCAGAGGTTTTCTCTTTGTTCACCGTGGGTGACGCCACGGCTGCCCCCGCCGACAAGGCGGGAACCCGTTCGGGGAACCTAACCTAACCTAACCTTTTTTTTTTTTTTTCGGAAATCCTCATGGACTACCTCCGCCTGGGGAAAGGCGGAGGGCGTGCCAGACTCTTACCGGCTAAAACCACCCCAGTGTCTCCTCGCACGTGCGCGCAGGCGCGGAATCAAATTCTTCCGCAGCCCCACACTAGCTTGCCCGGTCTGTCGGGCCTCGTCTCCTGCACGTGGTGGTGGGGTGTTCAACTACCCCGTGCATCGCCTCAGAGGCGCGCGCCGACACGCGCCTCCACCTCAGGGCATCGAAGAGGGGCGAGGGATTTCCCAGGTCCCTCACCCTGGACCCATTCATGGGGGCCGGAAAGGGCGTTGTCCGCCTTCTCACCCTCAGGTGCGTCTTCTGCGGCCGGGAAGGTCGAGATCTCCGTTCCGTTCATCTGCGACATCACGTCCTCGCAGAAGGACACCACACGTCCCGACTCTGCGCTACCGACCATCTTCCGCACTAAGGCCGGCGGCGACAGATCGCTTCCTACTCCATTTGTGAGGACACGGCGCTGCTCCTCCCAAGCTGCACACTCGGCGAGCGTGTGTTGCCCGTGTCCTCCAGCAATGGACGCAGTGGTGGCACCGGCGTCCGGCTCCTGTCTATGCGGCACTGGTACTTGCCAGCCGTGCCCCGACAGCACGCGTCACCCGAAACGACAGGGGGCTGTGCTTCTCGAGCCAGTCGTCGGTACTGGCCGGATCGCCTCGACGGTAGCGGGGCCGGCGGTAGGCGCAGAAGCCTTTGCCGCCATTCCGCCACCAACCTGACGGGCTCCTCTCGGCGCAGCGCGATCTGCCGCTGCACCGGCCTCGAGCCCGTGCCGCTCTTCCTCGCGCCATCGATATAATGACGCGGTACATTCGCCTCTAAGTCCCAGGGTGAGGGATCCGGCCAGGACGCAAACCGCCTCGTGAAATCGTGCGATACCGCGGACGACTCCGGCCATCGCCCTTTGCGGTTTACGCAGCATGGCGAGTGCTGCCGTCATGTCCATCGCCACACAGGGGCCCCATACAGGGCCATGGACCGCACGATTCCACGTGCAACCGCCTACAGGCGGCACTCAGGTCCCCAAGTTGGGAAGCAACGTTGACGCGCCACGCTGCCCATCAATTGGGCGCCAGTCGCCGGAAGTGGGGTCGAATTCCCATCGGCTGTCGAGCACCAATCCCAGATGCTTCATGGTGGACTCGACAGCTGTTCGACGCTGACCACGATGTTGATCGGGCGGCGCGCGTCGAGGGCCATGGAACTCGATGGCCTCCGACTTGTTTAGGGCCACCTCAGGCCCAGGCGCCGGATGCGGTTCACCACTTGTGACACCGCAGCCGTGGCAATAACGCTGCTGCTCCCTGTGCAAGCCCGGGCGGTAACAGCGTATCGTCTGCCAACACGTCAGTCGGCGCCGACGGAGTTCACTCTCAGCACGGTAGCCGATGTTACAGTAGCGGTCCCAAGACCGATCCCTGCGAACACCGCACATGACGACCGACCAGCGCCGTCACGTCCCCGATACGTAACGCATCTCTCTCAAGGTAAGCTATTGTGCGGCGGAGGTAGGAGGCACGCGATGGTAATTCAGCGCCTCCCGAATACAACTCAGGGTAGGGTGTTGAAGGCGTTGGAGATGTCTAAACACCGCCAGCACTACCCACCCGGGATACTGTCTCCTCCGCCAGGGCCCTCACGTAATAGCGTCTATGGTGGAGCGCCCGGCGAAAACCAAATTGGTTCTCGTCCAGGTCCGGCCCCTCTCCTGCACAAGTGGCTGACGAGGGCGATCTGCGATGATACGCTCAAAAGTTTGCCCGCCTCGTCAAGCAGCACTATGGGCCGGTACGCGGACGGTGAGTCCATGGGGGCCCTCGCTTCGAGCAGGACCAGCCTCCCTCCTTCCACTTGGAGAAGGCTGACTGCTGACATGCCGTGAAGAGCCCCTCAGCTGGGGCTCTATGCTCCTTCAGAGCAGGACGAGCTCGACCAGGAACTCGTCGGGTCAGGCGCTGTGTTCTTAGCCCAGGAGTCGCACGGCCGCTCGTCTCTGCTTGCGTCACCTCAGGGACATCAGTGCTCTCCTCTTCTGGAGAGTCTGTGGCTGAGGCGAAGCCATCGCCGGGGAACGTGTCCATCTCGTTCAGGAAAGGCCGATACCACCGCCTCTAACAACTGGGGTTGCATGCCTTGTGTTAGTGGGGCGCCAGGGACGCAACTTGCCCCATGCCCAACAGTAGGAGGCGCCCACGGATCCCGATCTAGGGACCCCAGCAGCTCCTCCCTGGCACGCGACTTTGAGTCACCGATGGCCAGCCACAGAGTCTTCTTAGACGCGCGGCACCTCATATAGCGCGTCCTCCTCAGCGGAATCCCGTCGACGCCTCCGTATCGGGTGTACCGGCGACGAGCCACGCAACGCACGCTATGCGCAATGCGCGATCTCGGCGGTCACCAGTACACCTGGTGCTTTGCGGACCGTTGGCGGACACGGGGCATGGACGCGTCGCAGATCTGTGTCATCGCCCCGCGAAACCGTAGCGCCACCGCTTCGACGTCGACGGGGCCGTCCGTCGTCGACTCCAGATCAGGACTGGACTAAGGCTTCCTCGAGTAGTTCCTGTCGATGCGCTGGCGCCCAACGCGAGCCGTCATTAATCAGGGTTGTTGGATGGCGGCCGCTCGCGGACTGGGCAGACGTCGAACCGGATATATCGATGGTCCGACAGCGTCTCCACCTCTACGGCGACACGCCAGTCGCGGACTCGGCTGGCGACAGAGGGGCTAGCGAGCGAGACGTCCACTATCAACCGCCCCGCTGCCGCACGCGTGTATTCGAACCCGATTCAGGACGACCAGACCAGTCGTCACCGTCCACTCTTCTGGCACCTCGCCCCGAGTAGTGACCGGAGATCCCCGCCGATGACTTGGCGTTGGAGATCTCGAGCACCAGAACAGGACGAGGTGATGGCGGCCTACGACGGCGCCCAACTCGACAAGAGACCCTCAAAGTCGGCGAGACTCTTGTTGGAGAAATACGCCCTACAATAACGATGCCGCCGAGGCAGCAACAGCCGCGCGGCCCCGAGACAGGTCGATCAGAGTCTCGCCAATAATGGCCACCAAGCGTCAGCGCATCCCAACCAGTTGTCACGGGCGGGAATGAAGTACAGTTCGGCGACCACAGCCACTGAATCGACCACTCTGCCATGCTCTGGAGTAGGAGATCCTGAGCTCTGGCACAGTGGTTGATATTACCCTGGAGAAAATGGAATTGTGCCGTTACTGACATTCCATTCCCTCGGCAACGGTCCTGGGCCGGGTCGGCCGCGGAGCTGCTAGCCTGCAGGGGCAGCGAGGTTAACCCGGCAGGCTTAGTGCTCCTCTTCTTTTTCTTTTTCTTTTGGCCTTGCTGGCAGGCGCCCCACAGCCCCTCCGCCTGCTCTCTGTGCTCCGCTGGCCTTCCCAAGCAGAACAAAGGCTGCAGTTAAGCGCCGCGGTGCACAGGACCTATAATGGCCAGGCTGGCCGCAGCGATAACAGAGATCACTACGGTCAACCACGGCGGTGCACTTCGCCCGGACGTGCCCTTTCCAGGCACCGGAAGCACCGCAAGGCCGGGGCTGTAGTAGCTTGGTGCCGCCACCCAGCCTACCAGCAATCTGCCGCTATCGGCGATCTTCTTCGCCGACGCTACAGGCACCGAACCCAGACCGCGCCGAGTCCGGTGGCGTCGGTGCGTATATAGCCCGCACCTTGTCCGGCGTACACTCTCCGCTTCGGCAGCGGCGCCACCACCTCCTCAGAGGTCACCGAGTCGTCAGGCCAGCAATCCGCACCTCTACGGTTTCATTGGTCTGGAGACCCGGACGTCCTCAGGGTTGAGGACCTCCCTCATCTTGGCGGCAGTGCATCCGCCTTTCGGCACTGCCGCTCACGTACCAGCCACCTCGAACAGCCGCGCCCCGTGACAGCCTGCTTGAAGGTGACGGACTGAAGGCCAAGATCTGATAATTTGATCTTGTGGCCTCGGCGATGACCGACTGGTACGTCACGCCACGCTCCACAGCTCCGGGCTGCAACGTTAGCGTCACAGCATTGGACCGCGGAACATGCACAGCCGGTCTCTTGCGACCGCCTTTGGCGATCCGCCGCGCATGTTTAGAAGCGTCTTTGCGGTTCCACCTGGGGCATGCGGCTGCTGCGGCCGGCCTTGGCGGCTTTGCGGGCCTTCTTGCGGCCCACGACTTTAGGTCTCACCCTTAGACCTGGCGGTCGTGGGCTGGTCGCTCGGAGGGCTCCTCCGCGGGCTTTGTTACCCTCCGCGGGCTTCCCTTTTGAGGCGCAAGTCTCGGCGGCTCCTCAGTCCTCCGCGTGTCAGCCGCTAAAGGCGGACGGAGGATTTCCGCCGGGAGACGCCGAGTACCTCAGCCGAGCGTTAACCATGCTCCCGCACTGGAGCATGCAGAGCCAGACAATGCGCTCGACCTCTTCGTCGGTACGAGCTTGCCGGTCGCGGTGCTGAGAGTCAGGGCCACTACAGGTGCGCATCGGTGGACGTGCGTCGCTGTTGCTGCTCGCTTAGCGCAGCGACTTGCCGCCGGAGGTCCTCCAGGTCATTTCTGAGGCGGCTGTTTTCCTCCTGCAGCTTTGCGACCTCGTCAGAGGCCGTCCTGTTGAGGAGGATGCCAACCGCCTCCCTGATATCAGCGGCAGCCTCCTTTAAGCCACGGGTGAACGTCCCTTTCAGACTGCCGGACTTGGTGGCAACCTTCAGGACTAAGTCCACCCCATCCAGGGCCAGCTGGCTCAAGGCCACCGCAGATGGCTCTCCCCCTTCCGCTGCAAGAGCAGCTCGTCGCTCGCGAGCTCGTCGGGCCATTTCCGATACTTCGTCGGCCGCGACGGCTTTGCGCTGCTCCCTCTTGGCGGCGTTGAGCTCCGCCTTTGGCTCCCCAGCGAGGCACAGCTTTCACCGCCATCGCCAGGGTCCTCCGTAGTGAACCCCATGTCACTTTCTGCTTCACTAGCCGCCGAGGGTTGGAGCACGACCAAATCCGTGCTTATCCTCCGCGGCTGCGAGCTCGCCTCTCGATGCCTGTCGACCCTCCCGAAGTCGGCAACAGGGGCCAGCAGGCCTTTCCTCATCTGAAGATCAGCACTGGACGTTTCCTAGCGGAAGATGTCCCACGCGACCGATTTCCACCGCTTCCAGTATCCGATCCAGCCTTTTTTTCAACCTCTACTGTTTTTAGGTATTTATTTTTTTCCATTCTTATCCCACGAGTGTGGAGGAAATTAAAAGTCCATCCGGGCAGCGCCTCCTTTGCCCGGATAAGCCTATGCGTAACCCGTCAAGGGTGTCGGCCGGTACCCCGACGGGGGCAACGCTAACGACTGAACATTTACCCATCAGCCATGCAGCTCCTCACGGCGTGCCACGCTTGAGCTTCGGGTGATTTTTTAAAGAGGTTATCATCCTCGCGACTCCAGGCGGTTAAGCCAAGAGCCCTCGGCCCCTTAGGCGCCGAGACGTGATCCACGACACGCCAGAGGATTCCGAGGTTCGAACGGTGGCAAGTTGATGAGGTTCTTCCATGCGTGCCCAGAGTCGGGTGAGGGAACACTGAGCCCATTCAGTTTCCTTTTTAACAGGTGTGGTCCTGAAAATCCCGCGATTACGGGTTGCCCGGCGTCGGCAAAAGCTGAGTGCACCTGGCACCTCACCGCGCATGTCACATTCTCTGTTCCTCTCAGCGTAGAGGATACGGGAAGCAACTAGTAGCCCTCCATCATCTAAACAAGCCTCACTCAGCCAGTTTTGGTCCGACGGTTTCCGCTACCACCCATATCTGGTGGCGTTCCCTATCCGCCACCTGGGGACGCGCCCGATGGGAGCTCTGGCAACTCCACACGGGAACCTAACCTAACCTAAACTAACCTTTTTTTATTGCGGAAATCCTCATGGACTACCTCCGCCTGAAACGGGGCGTGCCGGACTCTTACCTGCTAAAACCACCCGGTGTCTCCTCGCACGTGCGCGCTGGGGCCGCAGGATTCAAATTCTTCCGCAGCTCCACTAGTGCTGGCCGGTCTGTCCGGGCCTCGTCTCCTGCACGGGTAGTGGGGTGTCGACTACCCCGTGCATCGCCTCAGAGGCGCGCGCCGACACGCACGCGCCTCCGCCTCAGGCCATCGAAGAGGGGCGGGGACTTCCCCAGTCCTCGTCCTGGACCCATTCATGGGGGCCGGAAGAGCGCTTGGCGCTCGCCCTCGCAGCCCCAGCGGCGGATCTGGTCTCTGGCTCCGCCGCTAACAATTTCGGCCGCGGAGGGGAGGAGGCGGCCTCGCAAGCCGACACTCCTCTCACCCGCGGCCCCCCACCATCAACGGTGCGGCCCCGTCTGAGTGCGCATTGAGGATGGGGCAGTGGCGCATCGCCATATCAACACTCCTCTTCCTCCGCGACTCCACCTCGGCTGCAGCGGTAAGGGCTGACCAACCCTCACGCAGCAGCCAGCCACACACATCAAGAGTGGGTTCGCCAAGCCCACGGATTGGCCACTCCAGGCGGCCCTACATCCCGGGCCAGCCAGGTTTCTCTTTGTTCACCGTGGGTGACCAAGCCACGGCTACTAAGCCCCCCCGCCACGACAAGGCGGGAACCCGTTCGGGGGGGGAACCTAACCTAACCTAACCGGAGTCGCGCGTTATACGCCGAAACGTAAGCATCGTTTAAAGTGAGTAAATTTTGTGCTATTGTGAAGTGTCATACATCAAATTGTGTGTAAAAGTGTCAGCTTTACGGTGGTGATAGTGGTTTTAAGTACACGATTTCGCCTGAGTGGCTTTTTGGTGAAAAACCTCAGATTTTCAACAAAATAAGTTAATTTTTTATCTTTTTCTTAAAACGCTGCGAAATATAAAGCTGCAACATATTCTTTTTAATACACTAAAATTTGATTGCATGTCGCACATTTTGAGACTTATTCTGGATTTTTCCGATAAAAATTACAGAAGTTATATTGATTTTTCTTGAAACCACGTGGCCACGTGTTTTAAGAACCAGAATAGTGCGGCTATATCTAAGAGTATATCTCAAAAGTGCTTATAACGCGCTTGTAAAACAAGTTTAGAGCACAAAAATTGGATTACTCTACAAGATTTTATAGCTTAAAAACCAATTATTTCTTAAAATTAAAATTTTTAACACTCTATAATTCGAAAAACAAATCGAGGACATACATTTTTTATTTTCCTAATTTGTGGTATTTTTAGTATAAAATTCGAATAAAAAAATTCAGAATTTTTCGACAAGGAATTTTCTAAATATTAGAATTTTCTGAAAAAATGTGTGTCACGAGGTCACTTTTCCAGTGATATCACAGGCTTATAAAGTGGTTATGAGGATGCAAGATAAAATATTATTTCAATAGGTCTTTTTTCAAAAAAAATCGGACAAAAAATTTAATAGATATTGAATTTTTTGCAATTTTTGGAATTTATTTATATAAATAATTAAACAAATAAGTTATTTGCACAAGCTCGTCGAGACCTATTCAACGATACCAAGGTCGACAGGTCTAGCTCTCACCGTTGCTGAGTTACGACAAAATTTGTATATTGGACGCCATATTGAAAAAGCCACCAAAATTTCAACTGGTGATATCTCGGCAACCATTGGTCGTATTACACTGAGGTTTTCACTATACTTATAGTGGTGACATTCTTAATATTAAAAAACACAGAAATCGCCCACCTTTTCAACCGACATAACGGTGATCATCACTGGATAGCTGACCGCGAGCTGAGCGGATTGACTCCAAACTCGACTATTCTAAGTCCAGTAGAACGGCAGAAAAACAAGTTTTAGTTAACGTCTGCCATCTTGTTCCGCCATCTTGCTAAGTTTTAAACTGCAATAACATCGGAACGGTAGGTCGTAGAAAGTCGCGGTTTTCAGTAAACTTAAGAGCAAGTTTTGCTCTATCAATGCACATATATAGCAATACCTAACCTTTTGTCGGCCATTTTGGAAACTTCAATCGTTGATATCTCTGCAACCGCTTAACATAAAGTATTAGAGTTTGGACTCATTCATTTCGGCTTGGTCTGCAGATCGAAAAAAACCTAGTAGGTAATTAATAAAATAAAATAAAATAAAAATGTCCGGAAAATCAGTCGCCGCTGGCACCGCACTTACCAAGCCTAAGCTTGCCGCAAAGATCAGCAAAGGAGTGAGCCCGTCACTAGCGCGGCCCTACGAAAGAAGGTTTTACTTCAAAACGCGGCTTCTTCCAGTAAAGTAACTGAAGTTGAAAGCAAAATTACGGATCAGAGTAGGATGTCAATCATTATTAAACCAATCCTAACATCTTATACTCATTGAAGAATCTTATGACGGCCAGTGTACACAAAGACAGGAAAACCCATCGTTAAAAAAGTTTGATTCAGATGATAACAGTTCAGCGGCACAATACATGGAAACGGAGCTAGAAATACTGGGTAAATGCAAGCATGCGCGTACAGACGACGAATGTCTGATGCTGACAGTATACTAAGCGACAACAGCAAGCGATCCAGTATACTAACCCCAGTGTATAAACGAGCCGGTGTATCCATGGATCTTGCGCAGAGGGCAAACGAATTCCTACTTTCTGGTAGGAAGCCTTAGAAAAGGCTGTTAATATAAAAAGGGAATGTAAGACTGAGGTACACGAGTGCCTCCAAGGTTTATATGAAATTGCACTATCTTTATCCGATTCCTGTTCACGTCACCGTTTAGCTTTGGAACAAGAACGATGTCGTGCCGCCAAAGAAATAGTGAGGATCGAACGGGCAAATAACAAGCAGTTAGTTGAGATACAAGCAACCTACGCTAATAAATTGGCAGAAACCTACGACATTGTCCAAAACACCTCTAAGACAGCTGAAGCAATACGTAGCTGGCTCAGCATAGAATGGACGAACCATTAAAGCTATTAGCCGAATTCAACTTGAGGTTCATGGATTAGTAGCGAAGGCACTACAAAATCAAGCACTGTGGCTTTAACTCACCCAGGCTGCTGGAAGATCTAACAAGTGAAAAATTAATCACTGAAACGCATAGTTGCAATCTGTACGTCACAATTGAAAAATTAGCCGACTCTCTAAAAGAGATAAAAGAAATCACTCCTCACTGATACAATCCAGACATCTTATAACACCCGTATTGAATCTGTAACAATTCGTATCCAAGAACTGCAAGATATGATTCGAGACCAACAGACCAGACCGCAGTGCCATGAGGAGAATATAAATATGCAAACAGAAATTCAAAAATAATTAATCCTGTTGTTGAGATGATCAAACCCTCCGAGAGACAATCGAAACAAAGTTGTTGTACAACTCATATGGCATTTCAGGGCAATACAGGGTTGAGCACAGGTTGGCAATAGCCGGATCAAAGACAAAATCAATGACATCAGAAATCCCCAATGCTAGTCCGTCACAAAGACTTAAGGGCAATGATGAAAATAGCGCAGAAGTTACTACGCATACTGCGCAACACAATTCTCCCAACCACGCAGACGAACCTATGCGGAGACAGCCAGTATGCCCCGATATGCTATGATACTCAGTCTGTTGACCCGCAGCTCTCAGTGAGGATATAATAAATCAGGTAAGGAAGGATGTAGATCCAATCAGGTTGGAGTCCGTGTAAATAAAATAACTGAACTTAAAAAAAAATTGTTATCAACTGTGACTCCCAACAAGATCAACAAACACTAAAGACCGCCATCCGAGACACCTGTAATAAGCTAACTATGTCAACACCTTCAATGAAAAATCCACAGCTCCGGCTCATAGGTGTAACTACAGATTTGACTGACGAAAAACTAGTAAAGGCTATATCAAACCAAAATAGTAAACTCACATCAGACCTCACAGAAGAACAAAAAGCAGTCAAAGTCCTCTGTCGTACAAAAGGGAGAATCCGAGAACTGGCAAACGTCATTCTCGAGGTAGCACCTCAAATGAGGTCAAAACTGAGGGATCAGAAATTGCGCATTGGATACCAGATAGTGTCTTGTATTGACCAGTCTCCATTAACACAGTGTTACAGATGTCTAAGCTTTAATTATACGGCGATAAACTGTAACAATAAACTGTGTTGTGGATATTGTTCAGAGGAACATGACACTTAAGATACCAAGCAAAACACTGTCCTATGTGCCGTAATTGCAAGAACTCACAAAAGAAAACACCGCCCACCCATATAGCTCCTGCCCAGAGAATGGATTAAATGGGATAAAATTGCGAGATCCTCTATCTCATGTTGCTGAAGTCAGGTGACACAACATCCTCCACAATAGTTAAAAATTGTCTAGCCTCAAACACAGAAATAAAAATAGTTCAGTATAACCTGGATCGTGGGCGCGTGTACACAAGAGTGTTTACGTGCAGCCACGATGCGGGGATACTCAATCATTTGATGCAAGAACCCTACGTAGGATCAAAAGCACACGTTACTGTGGGTCTAAGTACCGAGTTATTCAGAAAGTAACAAGCAACAGTTCAAAACCAGTAAGATCGGCAATCATTGTCACTAACCCAAACATCAATGTACTATTAATCAGATTTGTTAATATAAGATATATTAGGGTAACACTTAAATTAGGCCATATTAAGATTGGACTGATCAACATCTACCTACACGAAAAGGGAGACATCGAGGAAGAAATGTCAACGATCAAGCAAGTCATAACATCAATGGACGCCAATGAATACTTAATAGGAGAAGATGCAAATTCCAACAGCATCTGGTGGGGATGCGATGCAGATGACATAAGAGGAACCTGTATAACAGAGACATTGGCTGAACTAAACTTAGAAATACTAAATATGGGTACGACTCCAACGTTTAGTGCTTACAGAATGGGCAAAATTTATTCGAGCATTATCGACATCACCGCTTGTGCAGCTTCCCTACTACATCGAATTAAAGACTGGAGAGTAGACGATACATTTTGTACGCTTTCTAACCATAAGCCTATCCTCTACCAGATAAAACTCGAGAACATATAACTAGACAAAGTAATCAGCGTCAGAAATACAACACTAAAAAAATAAATTGGGTTCACTTAAAACAGATTGACAAAAGAACTAGAAGAACAAGGTATTAATAGAGATAAAATTACAGAAATAAAAACAGTGCAAGAACTGCACAATATAGTTGACAACTACATACGGGCTATAATATCTATAAGCGATCAAATAATACCATCTAAGGGAAAAAGAACTAGTAAAAGCACCAGTCTGGTGGACCAAAGAACTAAATGAACTAAAAGCAGAAATGATTAGAAGAAAACGTAAAATAAAGACGCATCCGAAAAGATTATGTCATAGACCAATATTTAAAAACAAAAAACTATACGTGCAAAGAGGTGAAAGGAAGCAACAAAAAGCTGGAAAAACCTATGCTCAACGGAAGAAAGAAAGTGTGTGGCAAAGAACTCACATTCTGAAAGTATGCTCCAACAAAGAAGATGATAAACTGCTCCGAAATACAAGCGGCAAAATATTATCTGAAAGAGAATCAGCAGAACTTCTGGCTGAAACGCTTTTCCCATCAGATATCATTAAAACTGACACCGAAGATCATATCGTACTACGGACCACCACTCAGGAACTAACACTAAAACTAAAAAACTCTAACATAGAAATAAGACCATTCACTACGTATGAAATAGAAAGCATATTCCGAAACATGAGCCCAAAGAAAGCCACAGGAGGGGACGGACTAACTGCAGATATATGCCAAGCAGCATATAAAAGCAAACCAGATATTCTACTAGCATTGTTTAACCAATGCCTTCACCTCGGATATTTTCAAAGAGTTTAAGATACAATAAAAATCTTACCGAAACCTAATAGGAAGACTATTCTGTTCCCAAATCTTACCGGCCTATAGGCTACCAGTGCTAGAAAAAGTATTAGAAAAGCTGCTCGTTAATAGAATACAGTGGCAACTTGGCGTGAAATGAAACTGAATATCAGACAATATGGATTCACACACAAGAACTGAGGATGCGCTGTACGACGCTATCACACTTATCAAAATGGGCTGAATAAGAAGATATAGTAGTATTGGTGTCACTGGACATCGAAGCGCATTTGACAATGCGTAGTGGCCAGTGATAATTAACGAAATTCAAGCAAACAGGTAGAACCGTCAATGCTAAGGCCTGAACAGCCTTCCAGGTCCTCAATTTGGTCATCTCCGACAAGATTAACATAATTCAATGGGCGTCTTGAGTATGAGATGCAAAATATACTTTTAAGGTTCTTTAACTTTGCGTCAGAAATGGTTTTCCATTCGGCCAAGAGGTTCCATCACCTCCTTAGATATCTCAAAACTTGTCCTGCCTCGAAGACTCTTTTATGTTGATCTATTTAAAATCTTCGGCGAAGCTGCTTCTCATTTATAAATTCATTTAATTTTCCATAGCATTATTTCTTTATGAAACCTTTTTCCGTCGACGGTCTTTTTCTTTGTTTGTGTTTTTTTCTTTTTATTAAGCGCTTCGTTGTTTCCTATCCTTTGTAAAATATGCTGTATAAAACAGGAGCCTACTTATTGTGCCCACAATGAAATTAATTTTACTGCCAGTATGGGTGCCTAAAATATGTTTGTAGGTATGCGAGAAACAGCAGGGTCTTTGGAGGTCAAAGGTAAGTGTCAAATTCAAATTCAAATTCTTTATTTGAATTCTTTATTTTATTGTGTCTCTACCAAAAGGTAAATCTTCCGAGAGCAAGGTTCATGTCATTTTAAGTTGATCTTGTAGAAGAGCTGCTTTTCATGGTGCCTTTTCGTTTTCTTCGATTTCCAATTTTATTCTTCGGTCGCAAAAGCTTTTTATTTTCAAAAAAGTCGCACTTATTACAGGTATCTTTTTTCAAGGGAGTAGTACGCAAATTAAATTTTGTGAAAAAAATAGTTTACTTTCGAACGAGAAATTATCTTAAAACCTGACTTTTTTGTTTCTTCACAGTAAAGATCGTATATTTTGGATAATGTCATATCTGGTCTTAAGTACTTTGCACCTTTGCATTTCTTACGTCCATAATGAGAAATGTAAGTTGGCAACAGATCAACTCAATACATTTACACACTTTCCGGAAGGTTTATTGTGTGCATCTCTTCTATCAGTTATTTCGTTTGTAGAACGCATTTTTTGAAGAGATGTATTTATTATCTTCGTCGAAGTTTGTAAAGTCTTGACGAACATGTCCCTGCAAACGGATACACCTTCTAGTGTGTACTCTCTAAAATATGTCTTCTTTCTGTTAACATTTGCTTTTATTTCACCACAAAATGTGCTTCCAATTATTACACACACCTTCATTGTTATTATTAGTGTCTGGAGGAATCTATATTTTTAGACCGTTGTCTCAGTAAGTCCATCATGATTTATTATCATTGATGTCGCAGCTAATAGGAGTTCTTTTAGAATAGTTTTAATAGCTCCTTCACTTTTAAGTTATCAGGCATAGTGACAATAGCTTTAATATTAATGGGTGAATTTGAGGATGTATAATAAAAACGTGCAGTAATATTTGAAAACTGTTTATTTCTGGTTTTTATTTTAATTTAGTGGACAGAGCAACACACGCTAGAAATCAATACAAAATGTAACACTTTAATGTTGCCATACAAAAATTATTATGTAATAAATTTTTAGATTATTTTATATGTTTAGTTTGTACTGAACAGCAGGTAAGTTTAATAAATTAAATTAATTCAAATACAGTAAAAATTCCGTAATATTTTTTTATAAATCTCAAATAATCAAACGTTTTTAAATTCAATTTCTTGATATTTCTATTTTATCAAAAAGAACCACGTTACATTAGTTTCTGCCTAGTTGCAGACGCAATTAATTAAAACAAAGCCATGTGTGTGCTGCACAAAAATACAGCTAACATTTAGTTTCTTTTGCAAACTAAAACCATGCGACATGATTCCTTTAATAATCAAAGCTTTAAACCAGAACCACGCGACTTGGTCCCTTTAAAGACTCTAAGTTTATTTTGCAAACTAGAACCATGCCGTGGATCTTTTAACAAAACAAAATTGTGTATTCAATTTTTACTACGTAACCATGGAACATGGATCGCTTTTGTAATAATAAACTGTAGTTTTAGAGTTGGTTCCTTAAGTAGTTAGTGATAACTCGAAAATAATTGTCATATCACTTTGATCTTTACAGACATGATAGAAGGTGCATTTTGAAGCATCCTACGTACTTAGTTCAAATTTGGTAGGTTTTGGGTTGGTTCCTTATTGCAAAGTATGTCCATTTATTTTGTGCTTTTAAAATATTGTAATAAAATCTCTGATTATTATTATAATCAAGTGTTAATGAAATTTAGTTTTCGAATATTGTGTGCAGCACAGCTATCTTTTGAGCCACTGCAAAAACCGATACAGTGTCCACTCCGACGGCGTTGACGAACCGAACTGAAGAAGGGTCACGCAGTCTCATTGGTAAAAATAAATTCACACAGGCTGCTAAAACACCAAATATCGACATTTCGCAGCCAAAAAAATTAATTATAACTAAACTAAACAAAATTAAACTGCCATTTACGTTCAATGGCTTCCATGATAGATGAAGAGTTTTAAAAATAGATTAGTTGAACAATGTACTACACGATAACTTTTGAACCTTGATATTTTCAAAAGTTATCGTGTTTCTAACCATGCGGACTGATAAATCCACACCATAAGCCACTAAAACCCTTTTTTATAAAAAATAGATTAATCGATTTAAAATATATTAATAAGTTCAACAATCATTTATCTTTCTGACAATGTGCTTATATCATATATGTACAATATGATTGCTAGATACGATTTCATGCGACAAAACGTTGGAATCTTAATTTTTAGGCCTAGTAGAGCATACTGGCATAGCGCTTACGGCATTAATATTTAGCGATATCTTTGGCAATACTCTAATGGTGATGATGGTAACCCAACGCATGAGCACCACTGCTGGCACAAGCTCCATAGCCACAGACTCATCTAGCACTACCACTACATATGGTAGTAAAGGTAAGGATGAATACTAGTGTATCTTATGTGGGGCATTCACACCAGGCAACATGCTCCGACACTTCAGGACTAAGCTTGGGAATTATATGGACGATATTGCTAAGCTAAACTGGGAATTATGAATGGATCAGTAGTACAATTGTTTTTTATTATTAGGTGACTTAAGTTGTAATTAGTGTTCTGTAATTAAAGTGTCAATTTTGGTAATTCACTCGGCAGTTTTTAATTGTCTCGAACCCCAAGTTCATAACAGACTATCGCACCGCGTCTACGATGCCCAATCGATTTGAGGCCTCCTGAGCATTTCCTGACAAATGTAAAAGGTCCATTTCAACTTCATTAGATATAATCGAGATTAAGACAGCGAATATGGCTCACATCGGACTCCTCATAATTGTCTGTTAATCATAATATGTATAATAAAGCTAATATATAATCAGCATAATAAAGGAAGCTGTAAAATAAAAAAATAAACAGTAGGGCTAGTAGTAGGAGACGTAAAAAAGAAAGAAAACCACGATATCATTAAGCTACGTTGAAAGTGAAGCCGATTTTATTTTTATATCTACTAATTCATACGATAACTGGAATTAAAAAAAATTTTACAGGGATTTTTATTTGTTACCTTGGAGTAGCTTTAATTAGCGATTTTAGTGCAAGACATCCTCCGCTATAATAATTTTGCACATTAATTAGCGAAATTAAATAGACTCTTTATTCTAAACAGAATTCTTTGGCTACTTAAAATTTACTCCTAATTTGATCCTGCATTTAAACATTAGAAAAACGAGCTAAGAGCTAAAAACACTGTTTCGTTTCCGAGGTATCTCTTTTTGCAAATAATTTTTTGACTTTCAACTTCTAAGTACCATCGAGTTAATGGTATGGCGAAGTAAACATTTCAATTATACAGTATTATGATGACAGGCACGACAAAAAAATCTAAAAAAATTTAGATCTTTATTGAAACAGAAAAAACGAAAATATGTTTTTTTATAGGATAAGGTTAACAAGCGAGCATACAGTCGCCCTGATGGTAAGTAGTTGCTATGGCCCATAGACATCCATACTATCCTCGTTTGCGAATCAAAATGGAGATGCGTTGTCAGCCGTGTGAGGACTAAAATAATGCCTCTTTTCCAGTAAAAAGGGTCTCCGGTTCTATGTTCTTACCATACGAAACACAGCAGAATAAAGCTGCTATTTCACGCGTATTCTGTGAGCGTGGTACTGGTCGAGCCGACCCATTCGTGCTACAGTGACTGTTTTATACACATTGGTTAGAGTAAATTGAAATAAATTGTAAAATTAACTTATTTCAGCAATGAAAAATTTTAGAATGTTAATAGGTAAACAAGATCTGGAAGATAATTAGCTATTTCAGTGATAGTCGGGTGCGCAACCGAGTATTATGGAAATGCTAAAAGTCAATGAGAACTTTTCGTAGACATCAAGGTTTCGGAAGGGATAAAAGTACATATAATGTCAAGTTAAATGCAAAACGCATTATTATTGTCGCCCACCCATATACTTGATTGTGAAGGTATATAGTGTGAAAAGCTAATAAATAATTATAAAATAATGATAATAATAAAAGGGTAGACCAAGAATTAAAGAAAAATTTTAAATGTGGGAGGATCCTAGCGCTCCTTATATAAAATAAATAAATATAAAATAAAGACACGGCCGTGAACCCGTGAAAATATAGAATAAGAAAAAAAAAAAAAAAAAAAGAGAAGTATGTACTTATACATTAAAAGAGGAACTATAGTTGAAATAATAAATCTCGAGAGAAAATAAATATTAAAAAATATTAATTTATCGTATTATATGGTATGATATTATGTGATAAGTTCATGTTAACATGTTGTTGTAACGTTGGTTATTACCAAAAATACGACAGGTTAATGACG
>JAGSMP010002741.1:0-19108 GCA_029286625.1 Parnassius orleans
ACACATTGGTTAGAGTAAATTGAAATAAATTGTAAAATTAACTTATTTCAGCAATGAAAAATTTTAGAATGTTAATAGGTAAACAAGATCTGGAAGATAATTAGCTATTTCAGTGATAGTCGGGTGCGCAACCGAGTATTATGGAAATGCTAAAAGTCAATGAGAACTTTTCGTAGACATCAAGGTTTCGGAAGGGATAAAAGTACATATAATGTCAAGTTAAATGCAAAACGCATTATTATTGTCGCCCACCCATATACTTGATTGTGAAGGTATATAGTGTGAAAAGCTAATAAATAATTATAAAATAATGATAATAATAAAAGGGTAGACCAAGAATTAAAGAAAAATTTTAAATGTGGGAGGATCCTAGCGCTCCTTATATAAAATAAATAAATATAAAATAAAGACACGGCCGTGAACCCGTGAAAATATAGAATAAGAAAAAAAAAAAAAAAAAAAGAGAAGTATGTACTTATACATTAAAAGAGGAACTATAGTTGAAATAATAAATCTCGAGAGAAAATAAATATTAAAAAATATTAATTTATCGTATTATATGGTATGATATTATGTGATAAGTTCATGTTAACATGTTGTTGTAACGTTGGTTATTACCAAAAATACGACAGGTTAATGACGTACAAAATAAAAATGTAAACGAAATAAAATCGCATTAAAATTAGACTTAATAATATGTATAACCTGGTCATGATCATGAGGTTATAATCTCTTTTTTATATAAAATTAATTTAATATTTTGTTTAACCACTTTATTTTACTCAATTTAGAAATTATATAAATTTAATGCCTAAGTAACATTGTATTTTATTTTAAACTTATTATTATTATATAATAAGATTCAGGGTTCATATGATATATAAATCAATCTTTTATCATATGTATCAAGAAACTAAAATGTAAAAAAAAAAGTAAATGGATTTCTTTTTAAGTATCGGGGAGATGTGTATGTGTCTCTACCCTACTAGCAGTGTAAGAATACATGTACTCTTAGGTTTAGTGATCAGTATAATTAAAGTTCTAGTAGCAACAACACGTCTCCTATTTATTAAAAACCTTCAACATTACAGCGCGACTTCGGTCGATGTTTGTGCTTACGCACCACCGAGGGGCCAACCTCTTTTACTGATACGCCAGTTATTTTGCTGTGGACTACTGTCAAGTTCCCAACTTAACGTCCCTTCGGAGCGCGTTGATTGTTTGGCGCTCACCGCACACGGCGTGTGTGGAGACATGTGTCTCCCCCAATTTTTTTTAATGTGGGAAAGCGAAGCCCTTGTATCTGGTATTGTATATAAATTTTGTGAGCCTTTTCCAAGGGAAGGAAATTAATAAGGAATTGACTGTTATGAACCTGATACAAGTGGAATAGGGACGATTAAATGATCTTAACCTTTTTTGAGCTCTGTCTTCGTGAACGGGGTTCTTTTGTTTATAAGGCACAACAAACAGCTTTCAGCTGCTCTGATGAATATTCATTCTTCCAAAAGACACCTAAAAGAACTAAGTTACTAAATAAACACAACGTAAATAAGGATCCTAGCTAAGACGATCACGCCATAAATTTATTAAACGGCCTATATTTGAACCTTAGAAAGATCACGTAAATTTTATATATCTTAAAGATATAAATTCTAAAGAAAGAAACAAAGAGGGGGGTGGGAGCCGTTACAATATCCTTAAAGGCTATATGAGTTATTCCGCCTATGACTCATATTAAAGATCGGCAGTAGTTATGAAAATACATCTACTTCATAACATTTGCACAGCACCATCTATCGATTTTAGGTGGCAAACGAATCTCCAGCGGAGATTCTCAGCACCCCCTGCCCCGCCGATACCATGGTCGCCACCGTAGCCAGGAATAGCGGGGCCGTCAGGGACTGGGGGTCGTCTCTTCGTAACTTTATTCATGAGGGGTATATTGCCATAGTTGCCACGCTTGGCGAGCGGGTTGGCAACCGCAGTTTTTTTATTGTTGTTTTGCTGTTATCAGAAATATGCTGTTGTTCATCTTCTGCCTCAGTTTCCTCTGGCCTATTACGTAACCCACGAGAAGATATAGTGAGTATTTTACCCGACACTACACGTGATAGTATTAATATTGAAGTCCTTCAGAAGCCCTTTAATTCGTTCTCTATTGTGACACTACTCCGGAGGCGTGGAGCAGAAGTGGTGGTCTTGTTCTTCAAGAAAGGCGACAAAGCTCTTTGAAGAACTACAGATCGATTTCCTTCTGAGCCGCGTTTACGTGCTGTTTTCGAAAGTCATTACGAATCGTCTCGCATGCAGACGCGGCGACTTCCACTCCTGAACAAGCTGGTTTCCGAAAAGACTCTAGCACCATAAACCACACACATACCCTTCGGCAAACTTTACAGAAGTCCGAGGAGTACAATCGCCACTATGTCTGGCGTGCGTGGACTATGAGAAAGCCTTGATTCCGTCGAAATTTGAGCGATGCTGCAGTCCTTCAGCGGTGCCAAGTTGACTATCGGTATATGAAGTTATGAAGCGTTTGTACAGTAGGGCTACGATGCTATCCCAGCACGAAACCCATCCAACTGCAGAGAGGTGTAAGACAGGTGACGTTATATCCCCGAAACTCTTCACCGCTACATTGGAAGACGTTTTCAAGCCACTGGATTGGAAGGATACGTATGTAACATCAACGGCGGTACATCACTCACCTTCAATTTGCCGACAACATAGTCCTTACGGCAGAATCGCTGGAGAACCTAAGCACTATGCTCAATGACCTCAATAGTGTCTCCCAACGGATAGGTCTTAAGATGAACATGGACAAAACAAAGATCATGTATAACGTCCATGTCACATCTATGCCAGTAGTTGTTGGGAGCACTAAGCTCGAAGTTGTTGACGAGTATGTTCTGGGACAAATAGTCCGACTAGGTAAGTCTAACTTCGACCGAGAGGTCAATCGACGAATTAAACTCGGCTGGGCGGAGTTCGGGAAATTACGGCACATCTTCTCGTCAGGTATACCTCAAAACTTGAAAACAAGACTGTACTACCAGTCCGTGTTGCCAGTGATTACCTATGGAAATTAGACGTGGTCCTTCACTGCTGGCCGTATGAGGAAGCTCAAGGTCGCTCAGCAAGCTATGGTGAGGGCTATGCTCGGAGTTTCTCTGCTTGATGAACTTTGAAATAAGGATATCCGTAGTAGAACTAGTGTGACCGACTTAGCCCAACGAATTAGTAAGCTGAAGTGGGAATGGGCTGGCCATATAGCTCGAAGAACTGACAACCGATGGGGGAAAAGGGTTCTCGAGTGGCAGCCTCATACTGGTACGCGAAGTGTAGGGCGATCCCCCACTAGATGGAGTGACGACCTGGTAACACATGCAGGAAGCCGATGGATGTATGTAGCTCAGGACCGTGCTTTGTGGCATTCCTTGGGGGAGGCCTATGTTCAGCAATTGAGTTTTGAAGGGCTGTAATGATAATGATGATGATCTATCGATCACACTGGTTAACTACTGGACAAGTACTTTTTCTAACTTAAATGTTGTGTGAGATAACTTATTTTCTGTAAAATGTGTTTTAAGTTTTTTTTATAGGATAGGGTGACAAACGAGCACACAGTCCACCTGATGGTAAGTGGTTGCTGTGACCCATAGACATCTACATCTATCCTTAATAAAGAATCAAAATGCAGATGCGTTGTCACGTGAGGACTAAGATGGAATGCCTCTTCTCCAGTAAATAGGGTCTCCGGTTTACTACACTCACCATACGAAACACAGCAGTGTTAAGCTGCTATTTTAAGCTGGTATTCTGTGAGCGTGGTCCATCCCGGTCGAGCTGACCCATTCGTGCTAACTATACTATTAATATAGCTGCAATGGGTCTACCACGTAAAAAATCATTTCATTCTTTATTAATTGTATAGTTGTACTATACAATTAATATATGCACATGATTACTCCGTGATAATATATATATATATATATATATATATATATATATATATATATATATATATATATATATATATATATAGATATATCTATAAAGAACATTATTTTCTATAATTTAATTACGATTTCTGAGATTAGATTTTAATGCACTTGATGACTCAACACCACCACTGAACAAATTTGTACCTACATTTCGATATAATAATCATAAATTTTGATAGTAATTAATTATATGTATAAATAGATAAATTTCATTAATCTGGTCTTGTTTTTCTTGTCTGAAATTTCATTATTTTAAAATACACAGTTTGCGCAGTGCATGAATTAATATTAAACTGAAGTTACAAATTAATTTGCTGTTCCCTTTCTGATACACTGTAGGGGTTGATTACTTAGCAATTTACTTTATTTTTGCTGTGAATTAACCGTAAGTGTGTTCGCGTTAATTAAATTCCTCTCCGGGAATGTTGTGAAAATAAGGTTATTTATACAACCTTATTGTAAAATTTGGTAATAAATATGTCTTCCTTATTTATCAAGCATACTTTTACTTAGTAAATTAATATATACTAACTTTTAAGTCCTTTATACTTATATAATATATGATAAACAAACACATATTCTACCTGATGGTAAGTGGATGCTGTGGTTTATAGACATCTCCATCTATCCTTGATTAAGAATTAAAATGTAGATGTATTGTTACCCTTGAGGTCTTAGATGGAATGCCCCGTTTACAGTAAAAAGGGTCTCCGGATCTCTACCCTTACAATATGAAACACAGCAGCATGAAACTGTTATTTTACGCTGGTATTCTGTGAAAGCGTGTTCATTCTCCGGTCTTGCTAACCCATTCTTGCTACAACCATAATATTGCAGCATCGCTCTACCATGTAATACTCAAAAGTAGTTGACTTAAATACTATTGGTAAATCCAATGTGTATCAAAGTGCATGCCCTAAGCGCATTAAAAATTTACGTATAACATGATTATACGTATTTTAAATAATTTAAATAAATAAGCTTTCACTAATAATTATTATACTTCCAATTTTCCGATAATTTTATACCAAACTTCAATTAAAAAAAGTTTGGAATATCCAAAATTACGATTCATAATGCTTATATTATCATCATATAATGCCTATATATCATTCAGGTCACTCATAAAGTCAAGACATATTTAAGTACATTTATATTGTTCCGTACTGGACCATATTTTTAAATTAATATTTATTGTCTATATATTTATTTTATAAACTTTTAAAGTGGCAACAATTACTAAATTAATAGGGATTTATTGAATTCTTGGTCTGGTAACAATCCGAGAAGCCGCGCTTGCGTCTGATTGCCGAACGGCGGTCACTTGCGCGCCGTACGCCGAAACGTTATGAACTTCTCTCTTTCGAAAAATTGTGTGTGTCCTTTTATTTTACAACAGTACTAAACAATTCCCGAAGATACTGTGCCAGTGACCTATGGACTATTCTATTCGGAGACAGGGTTATATCCTTCGAGTCACCTAATCAGCCAGCCAGCTCGCCGAGCCCCAGCAGCGTGAGGCAGTGGAGGCGAGACCGGTGAGTTACCAGACCCTTAGCTCTTTCCTGAACATAATTTTTGATCATTCGAGCCGCATTTTCTTTATTGTCGGGTTTGTTTGCCACTCGTTAATTACATTTTCATATTTCATTTCGATTTTTACAATTTAACATACATGGAATCATCGTTGCATTCCACGATATTTTCGAACGCGATATCGTTTTAGAAGAGTAAAGCATACTTTAGAAATTGTAGATTCTAAGAGATGAATTTCTTGCGCGTTCAAAAGATATCGTTTCCCAACAACGTAAATTTAGTAAAATTAAATCAAAGATAGAAAAATCTTATTTGAAACAAGAGAATTTTGACAAAAGGAACAGTTGGCCATTCGTAAACAATTTAATGACTATTACTATGCAATTATTTCCCATGTAAACAAGATAAAAGGTTTAGAAGAGGAGAATAGGCGCACAAGTCGCATGCTTCATGAAAGTACTATTGAAATTTCATCAACCTCAAATATGTACGCTCAACAAGTTACCCACTTTGCCATACCGTCATTTCCCGGCGATTCAACCGATTGGCGATCGTATTTCGATTTATTCAGTGCGTTGGTACACAACAATGATGCTTACACGAATGCAGAAAATTTAGGTACTTATTGTTGACCCTGAAAATGAACCATACAATCTAATTAAGTCGATTCCTGTTTCCGACGACAATTATCAAATGGCATGGCTCACTTTAATCACACGTTATGACAATAAGCGTTCAATCGCGTCTAAGCATTTGATCGTATTTTGGATATTGAATGTTGTTCTGAAAGGTCGATTATTTCGTTACGTAATCTTCTGAATATCTACCAAGAAAATATAAAGGCATTAGACTATGGGTTTTCCTGTAGGTGGAATGAATTTTTATTGTTCAGTATTTTATTACGTAAAATACCAATTAGCATTCGTAAACGTTTTGAATTATCTTTAAGTAAGCCATCAGATATTCCACAAGTAGACGGTCTTATAACATTCATTGAGCGGGAAGTTTCGGCTTGTGAGTTTTCCGAATGCGGGCAGTTTAAAAACTTGGCGTCGTCGAACCCTACGAGTGCGCGTCGACGTCGGCGACAGCACGGCGCGTCGTACTCGCGAAAGGTGACTTCGACGAACTGTTCAAACGATTCTCGCACATGCGGGTTGGCGTTTCAGTGGAATGGTTAAAATAACGTTGGTGGAACCTGTTTGGGCGTCAGCTCGCCGGTTTGATTCATTTTGAATCTCAAGCGCTACCGGTAATTGTAGAGGATAGTAGTTCTATTTCACTCTCTCCCGCGGATCACGAGTCGAGCGAGAGATCAGATGATACTCAGGTAGCAATGACGACGTCGATGAATTCTACGCTGATTCTGATGCGCGCGCTGTCCAATGCGTACTCGATGTGTACTAAAACTGTACTCTTATCTACGGCGCTCGTCGATATACATAAACAAACAAAAGCGGTCTACGATCCGATGTATAATCGACACGGGTAGCCAGGCTTTTATAACTGAATAATGTACAAACCAGTTAGGTTTAAAACGGCGAAGTGCCAGTATACCCGTATTGGGTATTGGAGAAAATAAGCCAGTATACCCTAGGGTGTAGTTACAGTATGCATGAGTCCCATAGGAATGGATCAACCTTCGATTCTGGTTGAAGCATTAATTTTGCTGAAACTTATTTCACGCACGCCTAGCGTGCCCTTACCACACAGGGTGGTCACATATAAAATTTAAAACTGGCTGATCCTAATTTTGCAGCCCGTTGATATGCTGCTAGGAGCGGATATACTATCCATGTATTATTAAGTAACGTAATTGGGGAGCCAGTTCACCGATAGCTATAAATAGTATCTTTGGTTATTTATTGTTGGGCAACCTCGAATTCGAATCGAATACCTTACCTCCCATCCAGGTGTGTCTTAGCTCATTCTCCGATGACATTGATGACCTCCGTAGGTTCTGGGGTTAGAATCTTCAGAAGGAAGAGAAAACCTTCACTCCTGAGGGAAGTTTATGTGAGTCTATATTTACACATACACACACTCGTGACGAAACAGGTCGTTACGTGGTTGCTCTGCCGTTTAAACCCGATGCACCACCTCTTGGTGAGTCGCGGGATATTGCGCGTTCTAGACTTTTAAAACTTGAAGCTCGATTAGAGCGAAACCCGTCCCTTAAGGGCGAGTATCACTCGTGCCTTCAAGAGTATGGATCTCAACCACATGGAGCTGGTTGATAGTCCTCCCAATGATGGGACGACCTATTACATTCCCCACCATTGCGTGGTTAAAGAGGCTAGTGAGACGACCAAGACTCGCGTAGTCTTTGATGCTGGATGTAAAAGTTCAAACGGCATTTCCCTCAACGATATTCTTTAACGGGTCCTAAGATGCATAAGGATATTATTGACGTTGTTCTAAAATTTCGTACACATTGTATCGCGCTTACAGCCGATATAAAACAAATGTATCGGAACATTTTGGTTCAAGAGTCTGATAGGGACTACCAGCGCATTCTGTGGCGCACTTCACCACATATTTTATTACGTGAATATCGTCTTCGTACCGTGACGTTTGGGATTAGCTCTTCTCCTACCTCGCTCTTCGGGTTATAAAACAGCTCCTCTTGATGAGGCTGAACAATTTCCTCGAGCTTCTCGGGTACTTCGAGACCAGGTCTTTGTCGACGATATTGTCAGTGGTGCAAATGACCAGGCTGGGCTCTTGTCCTTTAACAAGAGCTGATAGGTATTTGTCAAACAGCAGGCTTCGAACTCCGAAAATGGCACAGTAACTCGCCCGCGATACTCGCGGCGGTACAATCACCAATTTCTCACGGTGAGCGGGAACTAATTCCAGTTGCACCCATGGAAAGGGATACGAAGACGAAGGTCTTGGGTCTCCAGTGGGACCCACAGTCTGATCAATTTAGTTTTAGTGTTTCAGTTTCTATACAAAATGTGACTAAGAGAGCTATTCTCTCACAGATTGCAAGGATCTACGATCCTATGGGATGGCTATCCCCGGTCACCGTATACGCAAAACATTTAATGCAGTTGTTGTGGATTTCCGGGGTCGATTGGGACGCTCCTCCCCCTATTGAAATTATCAATGCTTGGATAGCTTCATTCAGGTTTTGATGTCCTTATCCGACATCACCATACCAAATACATATTTCCTACTCATCGCGAAAGTATTATTCAACTTCACGGGTTTTCCGATGCCTCGGAGAAGGCCTACGCTGCATGTGTATATGTCCGTCATATAGAAAACGGTATAATTAAATCATATTTGTTACTGGCGAAAACACGAGGTTACACCCATTTCACCTTGTTTGTCCATTCCTCGCTTGGAGCTTATGCAGCTTTATTATTAGCCCATCTTATAGTCAAGGTTAAACGAGCATATGATCACATAAAGGACGAAGATATATATGCCTGGTGTGATTCTTCCGTCGTTTTGGCGTGGCTTCGCTCCACCACCACAGAATGGAAGACGTTTATTTCGAATAGGACAAGCGAGATTTTGTCTATAATTCCTGCTGCTCAGTGGAGACATGTGCCCTCTGCTGACAACCCGGCAGATGCACCATCACGCGGAATGTTACCATTAATATTCACTAAAAATAATACCGTGTGGTTTGTCGGTCCGCCCTGGCTTTCTCAGACAGAGTCCCAGTGGCCTGTTCAAGGAATAAGTTTTAAAACGAACAACGAAAAACGTAACCTACCGGTAGCGATGGCTCGCGTAGCAATAACACAACTTCTTGATGTCGAGATCATACCTAAATTTTCTTCATTAAGGAAACTTATTAGTGTTACAGCGTTTGTATTTCGTTTTTATAATATATTAAAACATAAAGTGGACAAATTAAAACCAAAATATACATATTCGCAACATATCACTGTTTCTGAATATAGATTCTGTCTTAAAAGACTTATTCGCCAGGTTCAACATTACAGTTTTCATGACGAGATTAATTATCTTTCACAAGGGAAGGTTCCTTCTAACCAACTTAGAAAATTAAATCCATTTATCGATGAAGATCAAATCTTACGTGTAGGTGGACGGCTACATAAATCGCTTCTGCCATTTGAGTCCAAACATCAAATGATATTACCCAAAAACATCCCTTCTCTTATTAATTGACGATTCCCATATAACTCACTTACATGCAGGTCCGCAATTTATTCAGTATCAACTTTTACAGAAATACTGGATTATTTCAAGTCGTGACTTTATTAGACAACGTCTGCATCGGTGTGTTCGTTGTTTTCGTGCGCGTCCTGTGCATCCCCAACCACGCACGTTGCTGGCAGTGAGATTGAAGCCGGAACGTCCGTTTCTCAAAACAGCAGTAGACTTTGCTGGTCCATTTTACGTGCGCGCTAATAAGGTGCGAAACGCGAAGGTGGTTAAATGTTATGTCGCAGTGTTTGTATATATGAGTGTTAAGTCGATTCATCTAGAAATAGTATCCGAATTGTCTACAGAAGCATTTCTGGCAGCGTTACGACGTTTCACGTCTCGCAGAACCTTTACCGACATTTACTCAGACTGCGGCAAAATTTTACCGGCTGTGAAAACTATCTTAAGGATTTATATCAATTTTTACGGGATGACGCAGTCCAGAGTCATCTTCATAACAAAACCTTACAACAAGGCATTACATTTCCTTCATATGCGTCATTTCGGCGGATTGTTTGAAGCAGGGTTAAGCTTTAAACACCACTTTTACCGCGTAATAGGTACGAATACCCTGACTTATGATGAAATGCATACATTGTTGTGTCAGATCGAGGCAGTGTTGAATTCGCGCCCACTTTGTGTGTTAAGTGCAGATCCTATCGATCCCCCTTAACACCTTCTCATTTTTAATAGGTGGACCTCTAACTGCTATCGGATATTTGTCTAACCGATGAATGCCAGTAGGCACTAGGTGGCGCTGGATACAACAGAATGTTCAACACTTTTGGAAGCGCTGGAGTCATGAGTACCTTCATGAATTCAACAATTTAACAAATGGTTTTCGGATCCGGGTTACTCCCATTCGTGAAGGTAGCATTGTTGTGCTGCGAGAAGATAATCTCCTCCCAATGGAGACTCGCTCGAGTTCACGCATTACATCCGGGCACTGATAGTGTTACTCGGTAGTAACTACAAATAGGAAACAAATTTGTTAAGCGTCCAGTCGTAAAATTTGCCCTCTTCCATTGGAATAAAGTGAATTACGAATGTCCAACCTAGTTCATAATTTATGTTAACTGATAACTCCATATTTAACTTCTTTAGTTTCCTATTTTATTTATTCAGTTAGTTTAACAATGTTTCTTTTTCAATACTTTTACTTTGTGTTTAGACTTGTTAAAAGCACCGTCTTTTAAGGTGAACGGCATGTTCCGTACTGGAACCATATTTTTAAATTAATATTTATTGTCTATATATTTATTTTCTTATAAACTTTCGAGTGGCAACAATTACTAAATTAATGGGATTTATTGAATTCTTGGTCTGGTAACAATCCTTTTGCGAGAAGCCGCGCTTGCGTCTGATTGGCCGAACGGCGGAGTCACTTGCGCGCCGTACGCCGAAACGTTATGAACTTCTCTCTTCGAAAATTGTGTGTGTCCTTTTATTTTACAACGAGTACTAAACAATTTCCGAAGATACTGTGCCAGTGACCTATGGACTATTCTATTCGAGAGACAGGGTTATATCCTTCGAGTCACCTAATCAGCCAGCCAGCTCGCCGAGCCCCAGCAGCGTGAGGCAGTGGAAGGCGGAGACCGGAGTTACCAGACCCTTAGCTCTTTCCTGAACATATATATAAATTCTACTTACTTTTAGTATGTAGTATTTTATTTATTCTGTGCTTTTAAAATATTGTAATAATCTGTGATTATAATAATAATCAAGTACGTATGTATCAAACTTGGTTTTCGAATATTTTGTATTGAACAGCAATCTTTTGAGCACGAGGCGCTGCACTGCAAACCGATACTGTATCCACTCCACACGGCGGCGGCTGAGCTTGAGTGAGTGGTGAGGCAGTCTAATTAGTAAGATAAATTGCCAAGGCTGCTCAAAACACCGAAAATTTCGAGATTTCTCAGCCGAAACAAATTAATTATAACTATAGAAAACAAAATTAAACTGCCATTTAAATTCCATGACTTCCCAAATGATAGATGAAGGAATTAAAAAATAGATTGAGTTGAAAAATTGATGTTTTCAACAGTTATCGTGTTTACCCTTCCACTAAATAAATCCACACCATTAGTCACTAAAACACTTTTTTTAAGTAAAAATAGCAATTAATCGATTTAAAAAAAATAGGTTCAACAATCATTTAACTTTCTGACAGTGTGCTTTTTATATCATTTATAAGTACAATATGATTGTTAGATACGATTTCATGCGACAAAACGTTGGAATCTTTATTTTTAGGCCCTAGTAGAACATCCTACGCTCCTCGCGCTTAAGGGATGCAATAATGGTTATTTGAACAAACTATAAATAGTAGTTCATGTTATAAAACCTGGGGTAGTAGCCTAGACAATGGTGCGGCAGGCACGCAGGAGTGAGGTGCATTTAGGGAAAAAAATGATTACATAAACGACATGTTGAAAGATACGCAGTATGAACTTATAGGATCTTGAAGTCTTGCAGTTGTATGCTTGGGTTGGTATTTAATTTTATTAATTATAGGATCCCAAGCAGATGGTATGCAGCCATCTTCTCTATTGAAATTAGGGTGTTTTTGATTTCAATAGCCTCGCGAATCATCCTTGGAAGGAATCGGTGTTCTATAGCGAGGATTTGTGGTCTATCAAATCTAATGTAGTGACAGGGGCGATCCTGTACATGTTCACAGACTGCAGACTTCCAGCGGCGTCGATTCTTCACATCAGCTATGTGTTCTTTAACGCGGGTTTTATTGATCTTTAGTTGTCCTATATAAGAGAGACCACATTCACAATCAATCTTGTACCTCCTGCATCTTGCAGAGGACATTACACTTAACTGATGGTAAAACTGACTAATCTTCTTCGGCGGCTTGAAGTATGTTTTAATAGAAGCACGCTGAGGATGTAGTAATCTTGTCAGTGACACCTCTCACATATGGCAATACAGCAGCAGGCACTTGCTCGACTGTGGCCGGCTTCACTCGGTCACTGTGACGTAGGCGCGGGACCCGAAGCTTATTGTCGCGCAAAACTTGCTTGACGTGTTGGAGCTCGGCGGCCAGGTGTTTGCTGTCACAGATCCCTCGTGCTATCTGTAACAAAGATTTTCTCACGGTAGCTAACTGTGAAGGATGGTGATGAGAGTCACCGTTTAAATATCTATCTGTATGGGTCTTTTTCTATACAGTGTGGCTCAAGATGTTATCAGGTTCCGAACTACTAAAACATCTAGCAAAGCTAAAGAATTGTTTGCCTCTAACTCCATTGTGAATTGAATTTTAGAATTTATGGAGTTAAGATGGTCTAAAATGCACGCTACTTTATCTAAAGGTAGAATTGTGAAAGTGTCGTCTACGTACCGCTTGTAGAATCTTTGAATTTACGGGAGAAGTAAGTAGGGCTTTCTCTCAAAGTCTTTCATGAATATATTGGCGACAATGGGAGATACAGGTGAGCCATCGCCACTCCATCTACTTGCTTGTAGAACTCCTCCTTCCACAATAGGTAGCCAGATGTAGGCAGTGTCTAAGTAATGCTGCATATTCTATGGGCATGTTGTTTTCCTCCAGCCTTCTAGTTACAATCGCGATGCAGTCTTCAACAGGTAAGCATGTGAACAGAGACTGCACATCAAAACTGACCATAGTTTCATTGTCTGCCAGATGTAGGTTTTAATCTCGCTGACAAAATGGTATGAATCCTTTGTGTGTGCTCTTGTCCCTGAGCGGTGTGAGTATTTCGCTAAGTGTTGAGCCAATCTGTAAGTTGGTGAATCGATTTGGCTAACTATGGGACGTAGTGGAGCATTGGGCTTGTGTATTTTGGTAACCCATACAACTTCGGTGGTTTGGCACGTAGGTATTATCGATTTACGTCCAGATTAAATTTTAATAATAATAATAATAATTTTATTTGCATAAAACATGGTATATGATAGATTTTACAAAACGAGAGTGTTTTTCAGAGTGTTTCTTTATGAGATCACTAGTTGTTTTAAGTGTGTTATTTGTTCGGTCGCTTTTAACCTTTTATAAGTGCTTGAATCCGACAAATTTCTTGTATTTTAAAATTATAATCTGACGTATCCATGACTACCGTGGCATTTCCCTTATCTGCGCGGAATCGTGAGTTCTGGTTTATTGCGTAGGTTATTCAACGCTTTATATTCGTCCTTAGGTAGATTCGGTTTCGGCGCTGAAATTCGACGTAACATAGACGAAATGTCTTGACATATCGCTTCAAATCTTCCTTCTGCATATTGTTTTAAAATAAACAGTCCTCGACACTGCAGATAATTTCCTCGTACGGTAATTTTTCGGTGTTATGGTGAAATTAAGGCCTTTCGATAATAATCTAATTTTGCACCATCAGAGTTTGTTTTGACAGATTATAGACCGCGTTTGACCTATGATCCGTGTTTGTGGTCAACGGTTGCGCTTCGTTCTCACGTTGACACAGATGTTTGACATTAAATTTGGTTGTTAATTTTGATATTTTACTATATGTTTGTTTTGCATTCGTTATATTTATTAATTTCTCGTTTATTTAACGTTTAGATGCAAACATTATAATCAAATGTCGTTAAGACTGCCTTTAACTCACTGAATGATGTGTCTATGGATTTGTTTATGTCATGTAGATCGGGCGTTTTTGTTGGATTACCAACTTTTATCTCTATGATTAACTTTATTTAATTTAATTTAGTAAAGTTGGATTACCAACTTTACTATCTTTATTAACTTTCTATGATTAACAACTTTTACTTGCCTGATTTAAGATCTTAGCGCTTCCTCGAATAACCTTTTTAGTGGATATTTTGACACACGCAGGAATGAGATTATGGTCTCGGCATCTTTTCAAGAAATTAAGGCTGTTAGATATCTTGCGCTTGGTCATGAGGATCTTCTAATCGGAGAATTTTATTTGCAATTACCAGTCCGTACTGGTTTACATAATGATTTCTTATATTACGAACAATACACATTTAAATAAAACTAGTTTTACGGATTTTATCGCGTATATTATTTTATATTCCCGACGTTTTGAGTACTTTACAGCACCCATGGTCACACGGGGACTGAGGTCTTTGACGTCCCAATGTCATAGTTAACCACGGTTACCTAAAGATTAAAATTATTAATTTTTGTTCCGATCTACGCAGTATGAACTTACAGTATCTTGAAGTCTTGCAGTTGTATGCTTGGGTTTGATTTAATTTTATTAATTATAGGATCCTGAGCAGATAGTAGTACCAGCCATCTTTTCTATTGAAATTAGGATATTAGTTAAGGTTGAATGGATTTATATTGGCTTTCATTTTCGGATTTGTATTTTTCTTGGATCGGTTTTGTTGATTTGGTTGTTATTCCTTTATACATATTTAGACTCTGGCTTTGATTTTGGATTTCGTTTATTTAGAATCGTGAATTGGTTTTCGTTGTTTTAGGTTGTTTAACAATATTTCAAAGGAATATTAATAGTATAGATAGTGTATACGGTACCTATACACTTACCTTTTTCGTTGGTTATATTTATATCATAGACTTAGAATATACTGGCGTATAGACCAACATAGTGTGCAAGGGAAAAATTCTTATATGGCAAAATGCAAGATAGAAAAGGATACCAAATCTCATGACTCTGTAACCGATTTTGAATGACAGGTCGGCACAATTCCACGCACGAAATAGCTCTGAAATATTTTGTAATTTTTAAAGTGTAATAGTGGTTATTTTAGTAAGTAACTTTTTCCAAAATGCTTACTTGTTCTGTAAGTGATTGTAGTGCTAATAATAGAAATAATTCTGATAATTGCACATTTTACAGGTAAATTCTCAAAACGTCGGCAATGTTATAAAGTGTTTATTTTTGGTTACAATTTATGTTTATACTGTTTAAAATATAGAATGTTTTCAATTATTTTGTTAATTTTGATATTTTGCAAAGAAAAAATTCACGTTGTTGATAATTTGCATGAATTTGGTAAATACATTTTTATACAAAATATTTTACATGTACGCTAGGGATTGACTCAACTATATCAAAATTAATGTCGATATTTATCTTGAATGTTTATAGTGAATCCGTAGACTTGCCTACACAACAAGAAAATAAATCCTCGGTTTGCGTTCTAAAATGTAATTTTATTTTGCCGTTTGTCAAACAGATTCCCTCCGGATTCTATAATTAGAAAAAGTGGTTAAGGTTCATTGGGCGGGTTGGTTGGAATGCAAAGAAGAACTCAACAATTTGCAGCAAACATTTTCTTCTGAAGTATATAAGAAAAGTAGAATAAAAACAATTTTATTAAAAGTCATTTCTACATTATTTGTACAAGTAAGTAAAATATTGTTATAATAAGACTTCAAAATTTAACTTTCAAAACTTTAGATAAATATAGAGACAGATTTTCATACATTATAAAACTGTAGTACATAAAAGACAAAAAAATCTTGAGATTATCCTCTTTAAGCCAATATGAACCCAACTAAGTATCTATTTATCAACCAAAATAAATTTATAACCTTACTTAACCAACCGCACAGCTGGTCACACTAGTACAATATTCATAGCATCACGCTATTTTCCCCAAGGGGTTGAGCGGAGCTTCGGAACTTCGGATTATATTCCCAAGTCTCATTGATAAAACTTTTAGCGTAGTTAGGTATAGATATTTAGTGATGCTCCTGAAGCGCTACTAGACGACCGCGCATGAGACGTGATAGTATAAATTCCATAGTATTTGATACTCACAACGGTCGATGCCCGATTCATGCTTGATGGCTGACGACATGGTCGCGAGGGCTTAAATAGCGTGGTTCATCCCCTACAGCGCTAGTCGAAGAGAAGAGGAACTCGTGGTTAAGTAATAGCTGCGCAGATCAATAGATCTGCGAGATTAAGTTGCACTTGCCGCGGTCAGTCTATGAATGAGTGACCATTTTCTTGACATACCGAGATTGAGAGAATAGAGAGTGCATCTGTATCCTCAGACATTTAGTGCACTTTACTGTGTTAAGATCATTATGTTTTTAAAATCCATGCAGCTAAAATGATAATAAATTTATTATTACTTTATACTTTTCAGGGACAGATGAAAGAATATAAACATTTAACCTATTCAAATAAGAATACACATACTTTATAATTAAATCGACTTTGTAAAAAAAAAAATCGGTATCAGGGTTGCTTTGTAAAATCTATTTATTAAATTTATGGCTTTAGCGGTAGGGCTATTACTAGCTTGAGGTAAACTCCATGTTGAGGGGTAACAGAAAAGTTGGCGTTGCCGCCGTCCAACTCCACGCATATTATGATCGGGCACAAATAGAAGTGAACACATTCGCGTACCGATGAATTGTCCACCTTATTGGTTATTAATAAATAATAATGTAATATTTGTGTATATTCTCGTCAGAGCTGTAGAGTATCAAGGCCGACCATCCCTGACACGAATGCAGAAAGATAAAGAAACGGGTAGTATCCATATTGACGTTTGTAAAGGTACCGGGCAAATTTACGTTGTATTTTTCAACCATAAGGATAATATATAACTTTCTTCGGGATTCCACACAATGCGTTATACCCAATCTACTACGCACATACGCATTATAAATTAGTTTTATTACATTTATATTCTTGAATTGTGATGAAGTTCTTATTATGAATCCTAGAGATTTACGAGCGTCTTTACATATCTTAACTATGTGTTTGTGGAAATTTAGTTTGCTGTCCAGAGTTATCCCAAGGTCACGTATTGTAGAGACACGCTCAATCGGTGAACCAGCCAAATCGTATGCCATTATGATTGGAGAACGCGATCGAGAAAAAGTTATAGATTTACATTTCGAAACATTTAATGTCAATTTATTTCTTAGGCTCCATTCTACCACAGCATTAATGTCATGTTGTATGCTACACAGTCACTTGGCTCCAGTGACAGTAAGGAATAATTAAACAGAGCTATCATATTTAACTGATTCCTACAAGTTTCCTTCCTTAAATTATTAAGTTTACATTCATAATTAAGTCGAATGTTAAAATAAACTTCTATAATGTATTTAATTATTAATTATTAAATGTTTGTAATTATCACAAGTAATACTTATATGAAAAATAAAGCAGCCATTATGTAATCCGTGCCTCCGTTTTTATATTCCGCGCCCCGTTATTATTTCCCCATCACAACATTTTATAAAATATATAAAATATAAATAGGTATATACTTAGTTAAGTATCTACCTATTTATATTAACAATATGTTAAAAAAGAAATTCCGGGGAAACTGCCCACGGCAGTAAATATTTTTCTCCAGAGATCATAGCTCGAAAATACAACATTCCGAACTGATTATTGTGGAGTTTATTAAGTTTACCGGTAAAGTCACTTGGGATTTTATACATTTGAATTAAAATCCAATAAAAGGCAGGTAGGTTCAGCTTATTCCCAGGAACATGTTATATGAATATTTTTTAATTATTTTAGAACTATCATGGTAAAATTCAGTTAATTTTTGAAGTTATTCAACTTCATGCACTAAACAATTTTTTATAATCTTTTTACCGCTTCCTTAACAATCATGTTCGATAGTCCTTGTAAGTAAAATATACATCACTAGCTAATGGAAACAATGACAAATCAAAATTGGTCACGCGTTTTCGGCTGTCAGGTGGTCTATACGCCAGTATATTCTAAGTCTATGCGCTTGCCGTAAATTTTACAGAACATGTGCTACCGTTTTCGATACCCGCATGCAAAAAAATTCATTAATGTAAATCAAATGAAAATTAAAATGCTGATTGACCACGTGCTCGACAGTGAAGGTAAACATCGTAAGGAAACCAACATGTCTGAGCAATTAAAAACATTCGAAGAGATTTTTCCTGGACATGGAGACCGCAATTGATTATTTTGTGCTGACTAAAAAAATATAAAATATATGAATCTAACAGATTGGAGCGCTCGGATTTATTCCGAATAATATTAATTAATTACAGTCCTACACAATTCCGATGCTGAACGTAGGCATCCCCGAGGGAATGCTACAAAACATGGTCCTAAGCCACGAGCATTATTCGACTTCTTGCATGTCCTAAGAGGTCGTCAGTCCATCTAGTAGGTTCCTTTCTTCATCACCGTTTGTCAGTTCTTAAAACTATTGTCGGCCCATTGCCACTTCAGCTAATGGTCGTTTTAAAATATTAATTTTCATGAAACTGATCAAAATTTAAAACTGTTTGTGAAACAATCAATTCTTATTATGAATTGGCCCTGACGGTTTATAGTTGAACGATAAAATTTGCCATAATTGCAAATTTGCGACGTGGTCGTGAAACGTGAAGCATTAATGGAACGTTACGGCTCGCTTAATGAAAAATT
>JAGSMP010002742.1:0-29120 GCA_029286625.1 Parnassius orleans
TTTACAGAACATGTGCTACCGTTTTCGATACCCGCATGCAAAAAAATTCATTAATGTAAATCAAATGAAAATTAAAATGTTGATTGACCACGTGCTCGACAGTGAAGGTAAACATCGTAAGGAAACCAACATGTCTGAGCAATTAAAAACATTCGAAGAGATTTTTCCTGGACATGGAGACCGCAATTGATTATTTTGTGCTGACTAAAAAAAATATAAAATATATGAATCTAACAGATTGGAGCGCTCGGTTTATTCCGAATAATATTAATTAATTACAGTCCTACACGATTCCAATGCTGAGAGTAGGCCTCCCCGAGGGAATGCTACAAAACATGGTCCTGAGCCACCAGCATTATTGGACTTCTTGCATGTCCTAAGAGGTCGACAGTCCATCTAGTAGGTTCCTTTCTTCATCACCGTTTGTCAGTTCTTAAACTATTGTCGGCCCATTGCCACTTCAGCTAATGGTCGTTTTAAAATATTAATTTTCATGAAACTGATCAAAAATTTAAAACTGTTTGTGAAACAATCAATTCTTATTATGAATTGGCCTGACGGTTTATAGTAGAATGATAAAAGTTGCCATAATTGCAAATTTGCGACGTGGTCGTGAAACGTGAAGCATTAATGGAACGTTACGGCTCGCTTAATGAAAAATTCGCTATAAAGTTTGCTAGAGATTTTTAATATTTTACCCAATTTCGGTACGGTTTATAGTTCTGTTTAATCTTGAATATTTAAAACAAAGGACCGGAGAACAAAGTGGTGAAGACCCGCCGGCTGCCAGGTTGTCCTGTTGTTCCAGGTGGAATATCGACAACAAAGTGGTGAAGACCGCCGGCTGCCAGGTTGTCCGAAGGTGGAAAGGGAAGGAGGAATTAAAATATGTAGCGATAAAAAATTTTGTGGAGAGTTTTCCGTGTACGCTATAATGGTTCTTAGTGTGATTGTCTTTTTTAGCACCTGCCCTAACCATTCTTCAATTTCGCAACAAATATTAAGACCGGAATGATAGGTGAATTCTTAAGATTTTATTTTACAGTTTTTAACAAAAAAAAAAATTACAACTCGTTTGACGATCGCTTGGCAAACTAGGCAAAGATACCGTTTTTAGGTTACGGATTCTGCATCAAATCCCTACCGAGGCCAATATTCATCATTCATAAAAAACAAATTGTCGGTTTTCAAGTCCAGTTATATTGTAACTGCGTCCGTTTATCTGACACTGCGTACTTTTTTCATACTGCCTCGTTGGTCTATTGGTTGTATGCGCGACTGCTGATCATGAGGTTCCGCATTCGTGTCGTGGGTCGGGCAAAAATCAGTTATTGGTTATTTTTTCGTCACCTCTCTTTTGATATTGACGTACAACACAACACATTCGAACGAAACCGTTTCCCTGACCGCTATAATTCGTATATCAATAGAATTGAATAATTTACTGTTTATCTGTCTGTCTTTAAGGCAACAGTTAATAGGTTTTATTAAGCTTTATCGTGTAATGCATCTTCTACATCGTCACTTACCATTAGGTGGGATTTTAGCCTAGCATTAGCTTTTAAAAGATTACAAAGATTATAACTCATACACTCGTACCATTTTACTGGTAATGAGGTGTTCTATCTTAGTTCTCAGCGATGACAATGCATCTATATTTTGGTTCTTAATCAAGGTTAGACGTTCACAGCGTTCATTTTACATCAGGTGGAATGTGTGCCCGTTTGTCACCTTTATTCTATAAAAAAATCTGGTGGTTGATTCCGAAAAATCTGGGGATGAGTTGCTCGCGTCCGTAGGCTTCGACCAACCAACCCTAGACCCACCTACACGAGTCCCCGGGTGGTGCTAAACGAGCGATAAAGCCGAAAAGATAGACTCGGCTCCTCGCCGTATGGTAGCGGCGTAAAATCTACCACCCTTAGTTCGCACCATGAGCCAGCAAAAAGAAATGACCCGAGTTCCCGGCGCCCTTTAATGGGGCAGGGTGCGAAGAATCTCCGGAGAAAAACTGGCGACGAGATTCGCCACTCGTCACGTTCTGTTTCCCGGAGGGTGAAAGTGGATTACGGAGGCCCGTCTGGCTACGCTGAATGTATGTGGAGCAATGAATGATAAGATGGATGAAGTATGCGAAATGATGAATGATAGAGGAATAGATGTGTTATGTGTAAATGAGACGAAAAGAAAGGGAAAGGATGCCACTGCACATGGCATGTATACCGCTTACTGGTCTGGTGTGGACAAGACAGAGCGGGCATGCCAGGGAGTCGGTGTCATCCTTTCAGAAAGAATGAGACAATGTGTGAAAGAGTATGAATGTGTAAGCCCGACACTGCTATGGAATATAAATATAAGAATGAAAGTGGGCTAAAAGAAGTTGTTTGTGCTAGAGGTGTACGCCCAAGACATGTCTAAGCCCACTTATGTCCGAGAGAAGTTTTAGGACATGGTAAGGATGGTGTTGATGAAATGTAATGGAAATGAGAATATTATTATGTTAGGATATTTTAATGGAAGGGTTGGGGTGAAGAGGTATGGTTATGAAAGGATATTAGGAACGTTTGGCGATGAAAGTATAAATGAGAATGCTAAAGGCCTCCTCACCGTACGTGTGGAAATGCATCTTTTGTGACGAACACTTTTCGCCAAAGGCGGATTCACATGAATACATGGGAAAGAGGTGATGATAGAAGCATGATAGATTTCATAATAGTGGATGAAAGAATGAGGAGCGCAGTGGTAGATACAAGGTTTACCGGGGTCCAACGTAGGGACGGAACATTACTGGTCTTATGCCGAATTAATGGTCTATACAGGCGTTGGCGGCATCGGACATCTGTGTCTACCACTGCGTTACAGCGTATAAGAATAGAGAGGTTACAAGATGAAGGTGTGAAAGAGAAGTATAAATGTAGACTGATGGAAAATATAAGTGATTTGAATGAATTATGTACGCGTAATTTAGACTTGAAGACTGTATGGAATAATGTTAAGAAAGTTTTGGTGGATGCAGCCACCGAAGTATGTGGTGTAAGTAAGAGAACGAATGAAAGGAAAATAATACGTTGTGGTGGGATGATGAGGTACGGATGGAAGTTGAAAAGCAAAGAAGAGAGCATGGCTAGATTTACTAGCAACCAAAGATGGTAATTCTGGCGGTATGAATGATGAGATTGAAAGAAAAAGGCAGAATTTAGACGTATAAATAAAAGAGTAAAAGAAGTTGTTGAAAGGAGAAAGCAAGAAAGAAAGGATAAGAATGATAGAATGATATCTGATAACTTCCAGGTAAATATTAAAATGTTCTGGAAACTCGTAAGAACTGCCAGGAAATTCAAAACATCCTAGAATTAATGCTATACGAGACGAGAATGGCTGTATGCTGAATGATGAAGTTTAAAAATTTAAAAGATGGAAGGAATACTTTTAAAGCGTGTTTATGAGTGAAGAGTCGTCTGAATTAAGTGAAATAGAAACTCGAAAGAAGTGGAGAGAGGTAGGGAGATAAGTGTAGATGAAATAATGAAAGCAATGAAAAGCATGAAAGCAGGTAAGGCAGCCGGATATGATAGAGTATCACTCGAAATTCTAAGGGTTGGAGAGAGTGGTGGCAGGCCTGCTGTACACCTTGTTAAATTTATGTTGGGAACTGAAGCGGGTACCGGAAGACTGGTGCAAAGCCGTTATAGCTTCAATATATAAGGTAAAGGGTCACAGCAGGACTGTAAAACTACCGTGGTATCAGCTTGCTTAGTATTGTGGGTAAACTGTATGGGTAAGTAATTGAAAGAGTAATAGAAGAAACTGATGGAAAAATTTGGGACGTGCAAGCTGGATTTAGAAAGGGATGGGGTGTAGTGGGTTTTGGCTAAAACCAGAAAGTATATTGTGCGTTCATGGACATGGAAAAGGCTTATGACAGAGTGGACAGGAATGTGTTATAGCAAACACTGAACGCATTTGGGTTGAGCGCTGGTTTGATACAGGCATTAAGGTCCTTTATAGGGACTGTAGTGGTTGTATCAAGATCAAAGGGTCTACTCGGACTGGTTTGGCATCCAAAAGGTGTCAGACAGGGCTGTGTAGCTTCCCGTGGCTGTTTAACCTATTTATGGACAGTTGTTTGCAAACTTTGAAAGTTGAAGATTGTGGGTTGAGAATGGGTGAGTTAACCGTCAAATGCCTTTTGTACGCCGATGATCAAGTCATATTTGCATTGTCGGCGGCCGAGTTACAAATGGTGGTTAGTTTAATGAACTGGTCATTAAAAGAAAGGGTATGAAAGTGAAAGCAAGTAAGACGAAAGTGATGGTTTTGAAAGAGAAGAAAGTAAAACGTTATGTGAAATAAGAATAGAAGGGAGTTGATTGAGCAAGTGGATGAGTTTGTATATTTGGGATGTTTATTTAGCAGTGATGGTAGATATGATAAGGATATAGAACGACAAGTGAACGCAGGAAAAAGAGTGAATGGGGCTCTACACGCTATTGTGAAGAGTCAGAATGTGTCAAAGAAGGCACGTTTGGCAATTCATAATGCTGTGTTAGTCCCTAATTTAATGTATGGTAGTGAAAGTTAGGTCTGGCAGAAGAAGCATGAGAGTACAATAAATGCTGTAGAAATGCGGTCATTAAGAAGTATGCTAGGCTGAATCTGAATGACAGAGTGAGAAATAGTGTGATAAGAGAAACGTGTGGTTTGCACAATGACGTTGTGACCAGGATTAAGAAAGGAATGCTTCGGTGGTTTGTTCATGTAGAAAGAATGAACGAGGAAAGAGTGACAAAGCAAATTTATGTTGCAGAAGTGAACGGAAGAGTCGGAAGGGACGCCGTAGACCAAGGTTTATCGACCAAATTGGCGTTATATTGAAAAAGGCCAGATTAGAGTACCCTTAACCGAAGAGCGTGTATGCGTAGATATATGGATGTAAAGGAGGCGAGAGAGGTGTGCCAGGATCGTGCCAAATGGAAGTTAGTGACTACGTTCATAGTCACTGCCTACCCCTCTGGTTGACAGGCGTGAGTGTTTATGTTTATGTTTATGTATGTTTATGGTTGGTTCCGCTGCGGACCACATTTCACCCACGGAGATTTGGAATAGCGGCATATCATAATACCGATACTCCCCTTCCCTCGTGGTCCGACCAACGCCGCATCTGTGATGCGGTACTGCCAGAGACACGAAGGATATTGCCGCACCACAACTGCGCAGGGCAGGGGAGAATACAAATCTTCCCCCGCTTACGTCGCCATCGCCGCAGTCTACCAACGAGCTTCCGGATTGAGATCGGCAAGACCAATTAGTAAGGGCCACCTCAGATCTACTGTTAACCTCAGGTCAGGCCACGGTTTTAAATCGGATCGACCCGTTTCCATGAGCTGTCGAATGCTACTTGAGTTGTGATCTTCCTGGCCTTTCCTTAGTCGCTTCTTAGTATATCCACGTGACGAAATGGAGTGATTGGTTTCCTTATACTGAACGGAAAATAACATATTACATATAAAATAAAACTGTTACGTAGATTTTGTAATATATACTAATAATAAATAAATTTAGCGTGAATCAGATCTAGAAACCTTTAATATTATCTAAACGATCTTGAAAGGGTTTCGATAGTATTCCAATGATTATATCTTCAACCCTTATTTTATAGTTTTATTTGCGATGTGTCTCATCCCTTATTCGAAATTTCTTTTGTTTTTCTTTGAAACTCACTTTTTTATTCTTTTAAAGTATAAGTATTAATAATGAGACAGTTAATAAGCTACGATGGGCGTATAATAAAAAAAATATTGGTGTGCTTTACCTAGTTTAAGAAGCCCTCCATATCACCTCGTACCTCGAGATTCTATTACTGGTATCTCTTACGCTGCTCCCGTTATATATTATTTTTATTATCTTAAAAATCTTAAAAGAAAGAGTGTACAACTAGCACGTTTTGCCAGTGATGACATAATATCGAACAGAGTCGTATTCCTTCACTGTTAGCTACCTGTAAGTGGAAAATTAATGTCGCTTAGCAAGCTATGGAATGGGATATACTCTCAAGTTTCTCTACGTGATAAAATCCATTATAACGATTTACTCAGCAGAACCAGACAAACTGACATAGCTCAGATGATTAATACGCTGAAGTGGCAATGGGCCGGCCATAAAACTCAAAGAACCGACAACCGACGTGAAACAATAGTTTTGAGTGGCAGCTTCGTACCCGCAAGTGGAATGTAGGGTAGCCCCCACCTGATGGAGTGAAGACCTGGTAAGGCATGTGGGAGGTAGGGGAAATATACATGTCTGAGAAATTTAAAAAAATCAACGATCTGTGAAGACCATTGTCGCAAAGCGGTGGACATTTCCTTGCCCTAAAACTCTTTTAGAGCCTATATAACGATAAAATGTAACTAGCCTATGTAAATTTGCTTTACTTTACTTTTTTAGTTACGGGGCTATTGTCTATTAACAGCTTCCAATAGTGCATTTTCAATATTGGATGCTGCTTTTTTTTTCAAATTACGCAAAATGTTAAAGACATTACTGTTACAGCCTATTAAAGTCCACTGTTGAACCATGGCCTCCCCCATAGATTGCCTTATAGGGGGATATTTGCCATAGTTGCCAGGCTTGGCAAGTGGGTTGGCAACCACAGTTTATTTTTTATTTTTAGTCGTTATTAGGAAGACACTGTGGCCCATCTCCTGATATGTTTCCCTCTGTCGCCACTTACGACGTCCACGGGATGATATGGGATAGTGGATATTCTTACACCGCCAATACACGGTTAAAGACATTATGATTTATGAATCATTTCATTCAAAGGCGGAATATTTTAAACGTTTCTTCTTGTTACAATACATTAAAATAAAAAATAAAAACAGAATTTGAGTGCTGCTGTGTTTTCTTTCTTTGTTTCTCTTCTCTATTGGAATCACCAACGGACAAGCACCCTTACCAATAAGTCCCTCGGTACTAAAATAAATCGACAACAAATTGCAAGTCACAATAGTTGACTATGTTTCCAAACTATAAAATTTTCAATGGCTTTACCATACCCAAAATTGGCGGACCGTGCGAGGTATGATTAAACGGTTTAATGTTTTGACCTCTTTCACATTATTATAAGCAATTAATCAAATTGAAGACCATTTTTACGTCTTTTATCGCGTTTAATTTCACTTATTTTTAATTCCGGGCGGTCCGGGTGCTTTGCAGCACCATTAGGGACTCCAGTGGCCATGAGTTCCACAAAGAAAATAAAATGGGACACGCAAAACGTCGGGAAATATTAAAAATAGAAAAAATTAAACGCGATAAAATCATCGACCTCTTCCAAAGATAGTCTCATTAGGGAATAAATTTGCCATAGTTGACATTTGGCAGCCAAGTGGTTGCACACAGAGTTTTATTATTTTGAGTAGTTGTCAGGAAGATGATGCTGCCCATTTCTGGTTTCATACGCCTCTGTCATCCCTCACGACATCCACGGGGTGATATGGCGTGGCGAACTCTTCTTACGCCGCGACCATATAGCAATGAATAACTCATATAATTTTGAAATAACACAACAATTGTCATTACAAAATACGCTAGCAATCTCCGTGATGTATTACAGCCGAATTCGATCCTTATCTTAAACGGCCCGTATTAAGCAGCTAAGGTTTAAATGGGCCGTAACGACCGACATTTGCCTTAGCCTTGATATAATCTAAACTGTCTTGACTTGACACAACTTTCACACCATAATCTCGTCCGATGTTTCTTTTGCGGAAATTTGGTATACAGCCATTTAATGCCCCTTCTTTCTGTGTAATTAAACGCAAGACTAAAGACTTAAGACATTATCATCATCATCATCATCATCATCATCATTACAGCCCTTCACAAGTCCACTGCTGAACATAGGCCTCCCCAAGGAATGCCACAGCACGATCCTGAGCCACCGCATCCATCGACTTCCTGCATGTTTTACCAGGTCGTCACTCCATCTAGTGGGGACGCCCTACACTTCGTCCGCCGGTACGAGGCCGCCACCGAGAACCTTTTTCCCCATCGGTTGTATTATCCCCATTGTACATTATATATATTTTTAATTTTTTTCCTCAACTGAGCTGCGGTAGTTCACAGGCAGGCCATCCACAGGCGTTGTTAGAGTGGGCTATACTAGGTAAGGTACCTGCTCCACCTATTTCTGTTCCTTCGAAAAACAGTACCAGTTGCCACGTTAATTCCATGGATACGCCAACAATAGTCAATTTGGAAGAAAAACCATCCCCAAAAAAGGAAGTGAACTTTAGTGAATTATTGAATAGATTGAGGGAGATAATTTTTTTAAGAAGTGCTTCTATGCAAGATAAGATAAAAGATGTTATAAAATGTTGTGTGGAATGGTTAATTTTAGTTGTTGTAGATAATATTTCGGATTGGCCTATTCTAAAATTATTACTGGACTATTTAAATGGATAGTACAAAAAAACAAGTTAAGATAAATATTATACAGTGGAATTGTCAAAGTCTCAGACCCAAATTAGTTGTATTTGAACAGTTATTGTCACAGGAAAAGATTCACATTGCAGTCCTAAGTGAAACATGGTTAGAGCAGGATAGCCCATTAAAAATAAGTAAATATAACATACACCGTAGGGACCGCTTCGATTCCTACGGCGGAGTAGCAATAATTACCCACAAATCAGTTAAGTGTCGCTTACAAAATATACCAATGGTTAACCCGGGCATAGAGGTCCTTTATTTAAAGATTCACAATTGTGTTGATATCGAAAATATTATGTCTGTTTACTGCCCTCCCTCTGTACATACAACCGTTAGTGACTGGGATCATTTACTATCTTTTAGCAATAAAAAATCGCTTATACTTGGCGACTTCAATGCACACCATAATACTTGGTCAATGAAAACAGATACTAGAGGAGTTCAGATATTTGACGCCTTAATAGGTAACTCGTTAATAATATTAAACAATGGTGGACCAACGCGCATTAGGTTAGTTAACGGTAGCTTGCAGGAATACTCTCCAGATATTTCTCTAGCATCTGCGGATATAGCTCTAAAACTCGATTGGGACATAATAAATGAAACATTAGGCAGTGATCATCAAATGATTAAAATATCTACTAATATTAGAACTAGTAGTGTGAAGGTTCGAAGAAGAAACTTTAAGAAAGCCGATTGGATGGGGTACAAAGATGCGCTTCATAGGAAGTTTTCAGTTATGTCACTACCTATAGACCTACAAAATGCATATAATTTATTCACTGAATGTATAAACGAAGCGGCTAAAGAGCACATCCCTCCTATAAAAATTAACCAGGACCCAAGCAACGATTTTAAACCTTTACCCTATTGGAATGCCACACTATCTAAAGCAGTCGCTGAACGACGGTTGGCACTATCAAAATTTAGACGAAACCCTACTCCACAAAATTTAGATATCCTGAAATATAAAATTCATATAGCGTAGAAATTAATACGAACAGCAAAAAATAGCGCTTGGCAAGAATTCTGTTCTACAATTGATCAATCGGCCTCTCAAAATGACTTGTAGCGTAAAATGAAATGGTTGAAGGGATATAGGGCTCACAACCCATTTATTGATAAAGATTTAGCTTCAGAGTTGATTCCTAAACCTGTTGTTCTATCTAAGAACGAAAAACTAGAAATGAAAATCTCATTACAAGAATTAGAAAACAGTATACGGCCAACTGACACATCCCCAGGGTGGACAATATTGCATACTCAATGGTTAAAATATCCCAAATAATGGAAAGCACTTATTGCTTGATCTATATAACAAGTTTTGTCAAGTGGTTTTGTCCCTAATCAGTGGAGAGATATATTAATTGTGCCAATCCTAAACCAGGGAAAGATAATAGTTTAGTATCAGCATTACGACCCATTTCATGATCTCGTGTATGTGTAAATTTTTTCACACTATTATTAAAAACAGATTAGAATGGTATATCGAAAAATAACATTTTATCGAATAACACAATAGGTTTTAGAAGAGGTCGTTCAACGTTAAATAACCTTTCTAATTTGGTCTCTGAAATTCAGTTAGGCTTAACAGATAGAATAGCTACAATTGGTTGTTTCATAGATATAGATAACGCATACAATAACGTGGATATTTCTAGTGTAATTCAGGCTATGGATCGTTACGGTATAGGTTCAATTATGTGTAATTACCTATGGAATTTTCTCAGACAAAGATCATTGAAAATACAAGTTGACAATACCATAATTTGCCGAAATACAGGTCGGGGCTTGGCTCAGGGGGACCCACTGTCACCATTGTTATTTAACATACTTACTGCACATATATGCAAAGAGGTAAAAAATGTTCGCATATCACAATATGCAGATGACTTTGTTTTATATGTAGGCCGAAAAAATTTATTGGAAGCTGTTGACAATCTGCAGGAGGCGTTAGATTTAGTAAGTACACTACTTTGCAACATAGGTCTAAAAGTATCTCCTACAAAAAGTAAAGTGTGTGTGTTCTCCTGTGGATTTAGACGTACGTTAGTTGATTTAAAAATTAATGATATTTCCTTACAAGTGGTTGATAATATAAAATATTTAGGTTTGTGGTTGGATCGTGGTCTTAGATGGGGAAGGCATATAAATGAACTTGCGGAAAGAACGCAAGTTTTAAATATTCTTAAATGTCTGTGTGGATCCAGGTGGGGCCTACACCCATCACATTTGCGTCGTTTGTATATCGCAATCATAAGAAGCAGAATTGATTATGTTTGTTTCCTCTATGATAGTAGTTGTATAACGCACCTTAAAAAATTAGAACGTGTGCAAAATCAAGCTATGAGAGTTATTGGTGGATTTTTAAGAAGCACGCCAATACATGTGATGGAGAATGAACTTTGTATTGAGCCGCTACATATTCGAAGGTATTATCTGGCGGGAAAATTTTGGCTTAAAACAAAATCACTTTTAGATAATGAATTAATTGTAGTATTAGATAAGTTAGATGAATATTTTGTAGCTCATCCATTGCGTAAGAAAAAGAAACCTCTGTTGGCAGTCGTACATAATTCTCTTAAAGGCTCTGATATTCATATCTCAACGCAACTTGAAATGTTCTCCTTGGATACCTGGGTTAGCAATGTGGATCTTTGCGGCATTGTATTTCCTTTGATTGAAACAATTGATAAAGCTAAACATGGTTATAGCAATGTGGTTCTGAGACAAATATGTTTAAAGTTTATTGATGATAAATATTTCCAATCTTATAAAATTTATACCGATGGATCTAGCGATAATGATATTAACATAGGAGCTGCGTTTTTTGACCCTCAGTTAAACTTATCAATGAAATTCAAAATTAATTCTAAAGTTTCAATAATGTATGCTGAACTGATAGCTATTTCAGAAGCTGTATCGTACATTGCATCACTCAATCACAAATATCAATATGTTATTTTGACAGACTCTAAGAGTGCTCTGCAACACTTGGCTCGATGTACCTCGAATTTTCGAGGAACACCGATAGCCTACAGTATTTTGAAGTCTATTGATAGTTTAACCAAAAAAAATATAACTGTTGTGTTACAATGGATCCCTGCTCATATTGGCCTAGTAGGTAATGAAGTGGCGGATAGATTAGCGAAGGAAGCTTCCTCTGACGGTATTTTACTGCATTGTTTACCTTTTTCGCAGACTTTCTATACAAAGTAAAAGAAAGATGTGTCAGTTGTGGAAGGAATACTATAATGAGAGATCTCTAACAAAAGCAATATGGTATAAAACTATTCAACCAAATCTTTCCCGTTCTTCATGGGTGGATAGGGCTAATATGGGCAGGACCGATATTATTACAGCTCTAAGGCTTCGATCGGGACACATACCAATGAACAGCTTTGCATTTTTGATGGGAAAGGTCGAATCCCCTAACTGTGTAGAATGTGGCCAATTAGAGGATGTATTACACATTTTGGTGGAGTGTGTTCGTATCGAGGCTGAAAGAGTAAATTTTTGCAATAAATTTAATATAAATAGATTAGATATCGGATTTTGTAACAGTATTCTGGCTTCGCCATTGTCTGAGGAAGCCAGAATGTTGTACAAAATGGTCCAAATTGGACTTAAAAGAAGATAAAAAAAATGTAAATACAATGAGGGTGGCATTATAATAGTTTTATAAAACCCTCTTTAAAAAAAAAAGATTAAAAAAAATCAATGTCACTTATAATATTAGAGCTTGACACGGATATCCTTTAGAGATCGACTCTCGACTCTGTAGACTTCGAAAATTATTAAATAGGATACGCAACAATGTAGGTAAATTGTTACACCTTTGGGTTAAATGTATATAGAATTATTTTGTAGGAATAAATAAAGTCGAACATAAATAATTTTACACAAATTTTTAAAAATAAAATTAGATAATTAGATTTCTTATATTTACGCGAACACTACACATTGAATAAAACTACTTTTACGGATTATATCGCGTTTAATTAACTTATTTTATTAATTGCCGACGTTTCGGGTGCTTTACAGCACCCATGGTCCCCGTGTAATATATATATATATAAGTTAATTAAACGCGATATAATCCGTAAAAGTAGTTTTATTCAAGAGATAATTAGAGCCAGCAAGGGACGCCCTAGACAAAAGTTTATCATATAGAAGTCAGTAGTATACGCGGAAGAACTATGCTGTAGCTAAGTTATGTCTATCTCACGAATGGGTCGGCTTAACCGGGAAGGCCACGCTATCACAGAATACCAGCTGCTTTGTTGCGCATGAAAAGTGTAGAGAACCGGAGACCCTTTTACTGAAAACAAGGCGTTCCATCTTAGTTCTCAGCAGGGCTGGCTTGGGCAAGAGACAATTTACACATAATTTTAATACAAGATAATTTTATCTCTTGTCAGTGGATATAATCGGGGATACATTTTTGTCACCAGCCCATGCTAGCCGTGCATGTGTGATAACACATCTGTATTTTGATTCTTAATCGAGGATTATGTTGATGTGTATGGGCCACAGCATTCACTTTCCATCAGGTGGACTGTGTGGTCGTTTGTCATACTCTAGTAAAAGTTTATCTTAATGCGTACTCTCATTATTTACGCCGAGCAGCTACCTACTATAATATTTCTATAATATTCCAATTTGAATGGTATTCCAAATGCATTCTCTCTAAATCATCAAGAGTGCGATGAATCTGCATTTTGGCTCTCAATCGACGATGTATGTGTGCCTTGCATCCACTTACCATACCACCAGATTGTGTGCTCATATTTGATCCTTATTATAAAGAAGGAAAAACGGGAATATTTTTACCACGCTTAAGCTAGATACGCCGCACTGTCTTAATCCCCTCGTTACTTGAGAGAGAATCCACGTCTCTGACTAAAGTGGCTGCAGGTGCTATAATTTAATGGAAGATTACAAGTGTCTGTGGGTGCGTATTTACGAGAGTTGTCATTAATTGACTTTAAGGTCTATACGCTACGTGTTTTATATTCTTGTCGTTATAATGGAATGTTTTCATTTTTTCTACACATTAAAAATACGAGTATTTAAATGGTTGGAATGACATTGTTCTGCGTCCATATAATGTTCGCCTAAGAACCAACAGTGAAAAAAAATACCTTTTTAAGTCCGAAAATACACATAATTGTATGTAAGAAGAATTACTCCTGACGGATACTTCTGAAAACATAGATATTAGCAGTTATCATAGAGATTTTAAGGTTATGTTCTATTTTTATGAAACATTACTATGTTATTGCTAATGTGAGCAGTTCAGTCTTAGCCTAGCACTTGTACGGTAAATAAAACTCAGGTTGTGATTAGGTATTTATTTTATTCATACCAAATAAATACAACTTATACACTTTCATTTAGTTTTGTTATCCGTGAGTAATGAAAAGTTAAAGTCCGTGATTCAAGCCAGGTAGGTCGCTAAAGAAGGGTATCGATATCCGTTGTTCAAGCCGAGTCGTAATTTATAAAAACTTATCGCATAACAAACCAACTGCACAGTGCACTTAGATTCCGAAAACATTTGCAGAAATGTATTTTTTCAAACGAAACGAAAACGATCGCACGTCTGACGTCTGTCCACAGAACCAGGGTGATGCAACTTTGTATGAAAGCTGAATAATCTGCACACAATCATGATTTTGTCAATGTTCATGTTGGGCTTATAAATATAAAGCGAGAAAAATATCTCTGTTTCTTTCCTTCATGTTGTTTTAGATTGCGTATTTAAAAATTAGATACAAAAATTCATATTATATCGGAAGAAGCTAAAATTGTTAATTCTGTATTGCTTTTTTTGGTTTGCTCTTTAAAGTGTAACTACATACATATTACTCTGAGATTTGCACAATTAATTAACCTATTAATTGATTAAAATTAAATTATCAAATGTTAGCAGAATTCTATCAAAAGAAGCCATGAATTAATAGAAGAAAATAATGACATTTGTTTGTCAACGTCTTTCATATTGAAAATATTTTCTGAAATTTATTCAAATTTATTTCATAGGTTTAGATTTTAATATTTATTACTGACTTTTGCTTAAATTTAGTTATTATGGGCTCAGAATACTTCATTTTCGTTTGTAGACGAAGACACAGTCACAATATCGTCGTGAATATACAGTAAAGATTTTTGTGAGATGTTAACTCTGTGTAAGATATTGACTATAAATGAATTCATTATTTCAAAATTTTATGCACGATGTGATCATCATCGAAAGTAAGTTAAGTGTTGTGCAAATAAAAGCACAAAACCATCTGATCACTTTCTGCAGGTTTCTATAATAGCAAAAGAAAAACTTATGACAATATTGTGGTAAGTCTATAAACATTTTGAAATTATTTAACGTTATTTGTAGGATTATTACTATATTGACTCGAATTGTATCTGTTTCAGATCACGTATTTCGGCTGAGTTAAGTTTTCACCATGACAATTTTGTTGATTTAAATTTACATTAATGTTCTTTGAAGAATAACTCTCTGACAATAACATGTGTTATATATCAGTAACAAGCGGGGAAATATTATGTGCAAAAGCAATAAAAACATCAATAATAATGTGTAGTTTATAAAACAATCTGTCTTCCATAAAATAAAATTACATAACTATACATATTTATAGTTTTATTTTATCTCATACTAATCTAAAGTATATTCGAGTGATTTTGGTGCAACCTCTCAAATGTATGGGAATTTACCCATAGGTTTGCGAGGCTCGAGCCAAATTACTCGAATATGCCTTAAATAAAATAAGTTACAGAATACAAAGGTTCGAAATTCCCGCAAAAGTTTTATATGGGCGCCCACCGTAGCGCTTTTAGTGTACACTCATAAAGACGTGTTTCCGTTTTTAGTATGAAGTTGGCGTTCTTCTCTTGGTAGAGAGTAATTGTGTTCTGTGCACAGAACATAATTACTCTCTACCAAGAGCGTCTATCTATTTTAACGCATAGATAAATAAATATGTAGCAAGCTATTTTAACGTCTTGTCATCTGTCAACGTTATTGACGTTTTTTGCGTGGCACAACGCTGATTTGGCCAATGAGATTACAATAGTATTGTTATTTCAAATGAAAACAGATGATTTCACTGTATCCTAATTCCTTGTGGCATATATTAATCTGAGGTTTATTTCAAAATATTAACGTCTTCATAATATATTTGAATTTATGACAACTTTGAAATATGAGTGAAAGTATTGTGCGATTGGCCAAAACACAGGAGCCCATAAACGTAGCACATTAGTATTAAAAATAGGTACAAAGATCAAAATCTAAAAGTATTTTTATTTTGATTTCACAATTCAGAAGTGTCCGTTACTATCTAATGAATGTTATCTTATGCATAATTAAGGATAAGAATTTTGGTAATTATCAAATATATTTTGGTTCTTAGGCGAGTTTTTACAATGTCCTTTCAATAGCTTAACAGTTTTTTTTTAAAATACGTGGTAGATACTTTATTGACGAACGAGCAAACAGTCCACCTGATGCTAAGTGGACCATGTGACCCATAGACATCTACATCTATCCTCGTTTAAAAATAAAAATGCAGATGCGTTGTCACACCTAAGGACTAAAATAGAATACCTCGTTTCCAGTAAAAAGTGTCTCTGGTTCTTTACACTCACCATATGAAATACAGCAGCACTAAGCTGCTATTTTACGCTACTATTCAGTGAGACCGTAGTCCTTTTCCGATCAAGCCAACCCATTCGAACTACAACCATTAAATAGCTGCAGCATGGCTCTACTACGAAAAACATCCACGCTTCAGATGATTATAGCTGCAGTATTAAAAAGCTCTCACAGAATACCAGCATGAAATATCAGCGAAATATGTGTTTCATAAGGTGAGTGACAAGAATTTGCGAATTTTACTGATAGCAATGCATTTCGTCTTAGTTTTCAGCAGTAAAACAAGTCATGAATATCAAATTTTACAATCTTTTCTTTTAATTTCAATAAAGATTTGTGCCTTTTGCTGTAGAGACTATCGGTCCGTGGGGTCCTCGTACAGTGAAGTTCCTAAAGGAACTCTAACCGCGACTGGTCGTTGCTGCTGGTGATAAGAGGGCTGGTTCTTTTCTCGCTCAAAGGCTAAGTATAGCTATTCAACGAGGAAACGCAGCCAGCGTTATTGGCACGATACCACGAGGAGTAGGACTGTATGATAATTAAGTTATTAGTTTTTTATTATAATTTTTAATATTATATATTTATAAGATAAATATATAAGTAATATAAGTACTATTTTATATTATGTAGTGCAAAATAAAGAATTTTGGATTAAATTATTACAATCACTTTATAGTATTTAAATCAAAGATCCCAAATTATTCAAAACAGCCTAAAGAGTCTCAGCATAAATTCAATGTTAATTTCTTGATGTTATAAACTTGAAAACTCAGAGATTAATTTAATTCTTGTACTGACAGGGCAAGCTTTCTTCATAATTGAAAGTGTAATCTTTAATAAAATTTGTTTCAATTTACATTTAACATGAATTTTTACGTGGTAGAGCCATGCTGCAGCTATATTAGTAGTATAGTTGTAGCACGAATGGGTCAGCTCGACTGGGAAGGACCACGCTCACAGAATACCAGCGTAACACAGCAGCTTAACACTGCTGTGTTTCGTATGGTGAGTGTAGAGAACCGGAGACCCTTTTACTGTAAAATAGGCATTCCATCTTAGTCCACCTGTAACAACGCATCTGCATTTTGATTCTTTATTGAGGATAGATGTAGATGTCTATGGGTCATAGCAACCACTTACCATCAGGTGGACTGTGTGCTCGTTTGTTACCTTATCTTATAAAAAAAAGTTTGTTTCAGCCTTTAGACGACCCACTTCTGGGCACAGATGTCCTCTGATTTCTAAGAAGTTTTAGAGCAAGAAAGTGTTCACCGCGCTGCCTCAATGCTTCTTGGCGGACAACACATTCCTTCGATCCTATTAAGATCAACTGCTGGATACATTTCAGGCACAGGCCCTTCTCATATCTAAGAGTTTAATAGAGCATAAGTCCGTCGCGTTGCTCCAGTGCATGTTGGCATTCTCCACATGTGTTGTACGTGGCAGAGCCACGCTGAAGCTATATTATAGTTGTAGCACGAATGGGTCAAATCGACCGCTCTCGGCATCCCATCTTAGTCCTCAGGGATGATTTTTAATTGAGGTTAAATGTAGATGTCTATGGGCATCAGCATCCACTTACCATCCATGCCCTCCATGAGTTGCGTGCACTATCCCCATCACCACTAATCCCAACAGCACTACTTTAAACACCACTACTTTACCACTACACTTGGTAAGACACACCACCGTGTACGTGTTCCGCCACAAAACGAGGCATCATCGGGTGAAATAGACTGCGATGGCTCACTGCTATCTGAAACTACATTTACGGATTTTATCGCGTTCAATTTAACTACCTGCACAGGTGTTCTCCCGCCCTCCCACTCGTGACCATGGATGTCAAAGCTCTTGAAACGTCGGAAATAAAAAATAACTTAAAATAAAAGTAACAAAATCCGTAAAACAGTTTTATGCAAGTTTGAGAAGCGCTGCTCTGCATGCTTCATCGGTTCTTCACTCCGTACCAAACCTAAATTTCAATAAAGGTATACTAATTTCAGTAGCTCTCAATTTGCGCTAACTTGAAACAATATCAATGTCGCTTATAATATTAGAGGCTTGACACGGATATCCTTTTAGAGCTCGACTCTCGACTCTGTAGACTTCGAAAATTATTACATAGGATACGCAACAAAGTAAGTAAATTGTTATACCTTTGGGTTAAATGTATATAGAATTATTTTTGTAGGAATAAATAAAAGTCGAACATAAATAACTTGACACAAAGTTTTTAAGAATAAAATTAGATAATTAGAGTCAGCAAGGGACGCCCTAGACGAAAGTTTATCAACCAAATTGGTGACATATTGCGTGGCGTATATACATATAGAAGTCAGTAGTATACGCGGAAGAGTTATGCTGTAGCTATGTTATGACTATCTCACGAATGAGTCGGCTCAACCGGGGAAGGGCCACGCTATCATAGAATACCAGCTGCTTTGTTGCGCATGAAAAGTGGAGAGAACCGGAGACCCTTTTACTGGAAACAAGGCATTCCATCTTAGTTATCAGCAGGGCTGGCATGGGGGCAGGAGACAATTTTATCCCCGAGGAAAGGAAAAAATATTTATCCCCTCGCTTATTTTTATCCACCCTTCGAGAATTTGCACACCGGTGGATATAATATCCACAGTAGATAAAATGGCAGATAGACTTAGAATTAGATAGATTTTTTGTAAACTTAAACCCACGTCCAATGAACTAGGATAAAATTGTCCCTTTCAAATGTAAAAAAAAACATAATTTTTATCTTTTGATATATGTCTACTCGTTATGTCAAACGGGGATATACTTCTCCCCGTTGCCGTGCCTTTGGCATGAGGACAAGATAATTTTATCTCATGTCAGTGGATATAATCGGGGGATACATTTTTTGTCCCCAGCCCATGCTAGCCGTGCAGGTGTGACAACACATCTGTATTTTGATTCTTAATCGAGGATTATGTTGATGTGTATGGGCCACAGCATTCACTTTCCATCAGGTGGACTTTGCGGTCGTTTTTCATACTCTAGTAAAAAGTTTATCTTAATGCGTACTCTCTCACTATTTACGCCCAGCAGCTACCTACTATAATACTCCTATAATATTCCAATTTGAATGGTATTCCATAGGCATTCTCTCTAAATCCTCAAGAGTGCGATGAATCTGCATTTTGGCTCTCAATCGACGGCCTTTGCATCTACTTACCATACCACCAGATTGTGTGCTCATATTTCATCCTTATTTATATCATATTCGATCCTTATTATAAAGAAGGAAAAAAGGGAATATTTTTACTACGCTTAAGCTCGATACGCCGCACTGTCTTAATCCCCTCGTTACTTGAGAGAGAATTATACACGTCTCTGACTAAAGTGGCTGCAGGTGCTATAATTTAATGGAAGATTACAAGAGTCTGTGGGTGCGTATTTACGAGAGTTGTCATTAATTGACTTTAAGGTCTATATGCTACGTGTTTTATATTCTTATCGTTACAATGGAATGTTTTCATTTTTTCTACACATTAAAATACGAGTAATTAAATGGTTGGAAATTTCAATAGCTTAAAAGGTTAAAAAAAATACGTGGTAGATACTTTATTGACGAACGAGCACACAGTCCACGTGATGCTAAGTGGATCATGTGACCCCTAGACATCTACATCTATCCTCGTTTAAAAATAAAAATGCAGATGCGTTTTCACACATAAGGACTAAAATAGAATACCTCGTTTCCAGTAAAAAGAGTCTCTGGTTCTTTACACTCACCATATGAAATACAGCAGCACTAAGCTGCTATTTTACGCTACTATTCAGTGAAACCGTAGTCCTTTTCCAATCAAGCCAACAGATTCGAACTACAACCATTAAATAGCTGCAGCATGGCTCTACCACGAAAAACATCCACGCTTCAGATGATTATAGCTGCAGAATGAAAAAGCTCTCACAGAATACCAGCATGAAATATCAGCGAAATATGTGTTTCATAAGGTGAGTGACAAGAATTTGCGAATTTTACTGATAGCAAGGCATTTCGTCTTAGTTCTCAGCAGTAAAAACATCTGCATTTTGATTCTTAATAGAAGATAGATGTACATGTAGATTTCACCGCTACACCGCCGAGCACATGGTAAATCAGCACATAAATCTTCAATTAACTATTTCATTGGTGACGGCGGATATCGCACCTGTCCTATGATATTTACCATGAGCCATGATAGTTCAGTGGCGCTTAGCCACTGAACTATCATGGCTCATAAGCCAGACACCTGTAAGTATACTTAATCTATATATTTTCAGAATGTACTTGTTCAGGCCTTTCATTAGATAACAAAAACGATATTTTAATCTCACAAAATACGGCGAGTAGTTTAGAAGATCTGAGGCAACAGATGATCATATATGCATACAAAAATACCTACATAAATACATAGCCTGCTAAAATTGTAAGTTTTTTTTATATCCATAGTGGAACCTATATCGTCCCGTAGGTGTTGTAACCCTTCTTTTGACTTTGCCATAGACGGGTAAAAATGTAATTCATGAGTCTTTTATATATTACTACCTTTTAATTAAACTCGAAGCCATGAATATCAAATTTTTACACTCTTTTCTTTTAATTTCAATACACTTTTGTGGCATTTGCTGTAGCGACTATCGGTCCGTGGGGTCCTCGTGCGGTGAAGTTCCTAAAGGAATTCTATCTGAGACTGGTCGTTGCTGCTGGTGATAAGAGGGCTGGTTCTTTTTTCGCTCAAAGGCTAAGTATAGCTAATCAGCGAGGAAACGCAGCCAGCGTTATTGGCACGATACCACGGGGAGTGTACTGATATATGGACTGTATGATAATTAAGTTATTAGTTTTTTTAAATATATTTTTTTAATATACATACATACATACATATAATCACGCCTCTTTCCCGTAGGGGTAGGCAGAGACCACTTCTTTCCACTTGCTACGATCCTTACATACTTGTTTCGCTTCGTCCACTTTCATTATTCCCTTCATACATGCCCTTCGGTTTAGGGTACTCTTGACCTGGCCTTTTTTCAAGACGTCCCTGATTTGGTCGAGAAACGTTCTCCTAGGTCTACCCCTTCCAACACTTTCATTCACACTCGCCTTATACACTTTTTTCGTCAATCGTTCTTCATTCATTCTCTCGACATGGCCAAACCATCTCAGCATACCTTTCTCAATTTTTGTCACTTAATCTTCTTTCAAACCACAACGTTTCCTTATCTCACTATTTCTTATCCTGTCACTCAATTTAACTCCTATCATACTTCTTAACGCTCTCATCTCAACTACATTTATTCTGCTTTCATGTTTCTTCTGCCATACCCAACTTTCACTTTCGTACATGAGTGTCGGAACCAACACCCCCTCATGCACAGCCAAACGAGCCTTGATAGACAACATCCGACTGCTCATAAAGGAGTGCAAAGCTCCATTCACCATGTTTCCTGCATTCACTCTTCTTTCGATATCACTCTCACACTTTCCATCTCTTGTAAACTTTGAACCCAGATACACAAACTCCTTCACCTGTTCAATTTGTTCATCTCCAATCACGATATTGCAGTCTGTCACTGCCTCATCTCTTTCAAACACCATCACTTTCGTCTTCTTTACATTCATCTTCATTCCCTTTCTAACAAAAGCTCCACTCATAGCAGTTACCATCTCCTGCAACTCCTCGGCCGAAGACGCAAGTAGTAATTGGTCATCAGCATAGAGAAAACATTTGACGAGTAACTCATTCATTCTCAACCCACTTTCATTCTCTTTTAAATCTGTCAAGCAATTGTCCATGAACAGATTAAACAGCCACGGTGACGCTACACATCCCTGTCTAACACCTTTTTCGATGTTAAACCATTCAGTGTATGCCCCGTTTATCCTTACACAAGCACTAGAATACCTATAAAGAGATTGCAGTGCTCGTATGAGGATACTGCTCACACGGTTCACGGACAGTGCTGACCACAATTCATTCCTCATTACTCTATCATAGGCCTTTTCTAGATCCACGAATGCGCAATAGACCGTCTTGTTTTTAGCCAAACACTTTTCGGCTATGCACCGCAAGGAAAAGATCTGATCCATACATCCCATTCCCTTTCTAAATCCCGCTTGTGCATCCCATACTTTTTCGTCTGTTTCATTCACAACCCTTTCAATCAACACTTTTGCATACAATTTACCGACGACGCTGAGAAGGCTTATACCGCGGTAATTTATGCAGTCTTGCCGTGACCCTTTTCCCTTATACAATGGCACGATTACGGCTTTGCACCAGTCTCCCGGTACTTGCCCATTTCGCCAGCACAAATTGAAAAGGCGGTACAGCTGACTAGCCACTATGCCCTGTCCAGCCCTCAGCATCTCGACGGTAATCCTGTCATACCCTGCAGCCTTACCTAATCTCATACTTTTCAACGCTTTCACTATTTCACACATGCTTATCTCATTTTTTTAATATTGTATATATTAATAAGATAAATATATAAGTAATATCAGTACTATTCTATGTTATGTAGTGCAAAATAAAGATTTTTTTAATATTGTATATATTAATAAGATAAACATATTAGTAAAATCAGTACTATTTTATGTTATGTTGTGCAAAATAAAGAATTTTGGATTAAATTAATACAATCACTTTATAGTATTTAAATCAAAGATCACAAATTATTCAAAACAGCCTAAAGAGTCTCAGCATAAATTCAATGTTAATTTCTTGATGTTATAAACTTGAAAATCTCAGAGATTAATTTAATTCTAGTACTGACAGGGCAAGCTTTCTTCATAATTGAAAGTGTAATCTTTAATAAAATTTGTGTCAATTTACATTTAACATGAATTTTATAATTATCCTTAAATAAAAGTTTGTTACAGCCTTTAGACGATCCACTTCTGGGCACAGACGTCCTCTCATATCTAAGATGGTTTTAGAGAAGGAAGTGTCCACCGCGCTGCTCCAATGCTTCTTGGCGGACATCACATATCTTCGATATAACTATTTTTTGAGGTGTTTGCCTTCACCACCGAGCGCGTGCTAAATCAGCACTTTAAATTGCAATTAAACATTTCATTCGCGCCGGCGGGGATCGAACCCAGGCTGCTCGCGTACTGCGAAATTTCCAACGAGCACATTGCCCGACTTACGTAATCGATTGAGATCATATTTCTAATTAAAGAAGTGAGCCGTAAAATGTTTGTATCATATGCTTGACTCCGGAGTCTTAACAACACCTTATTCATTTCTACTAAAATTATGCTTGCTCAATCTTTACCGCTCCCTATCCTCGACCATACTGACATTTGTTAGCAACATTATAAACTTGAGCGACTCAATAATTTCTGTATACGGTTTATATTTGAATTTTCTAAATATGACCACTGACCATGTCACAGAATACCGCACCTAACTCAAGTGTCTTTTTTTATAGATGGTAAGTGGATACTGTGGCTCATAGGCATCTAGATTTGTCCTCGAATAAGAATCAAATCGCAGATACGCTGTCACCCCTCGTTTCCAATAAAATGAGTCTCCGGTTCTCTACACCAGCGTAAAATAGCAGCTTGACACTGCTGTGTTTCGTATGGTGAGTGTAGAGAACCGGAGACCCTTTTTACTGGAAAAGAGGCATTCCATCTTAGTCCTCACGGGTGTCAACGCATCTGCATTCTGATTCTTTATTGCAGAAAGATGTAGATGTCTATGGGTTACAGCAACCACTTACCATCAGGTGGACTGTGTGCTCGTTTGTCACCCTATCCTATATATAAAAAAAACACTCTTCATGCGAAACAAAGCAGTATTAAGCTGCTATTTCAAGCTGGTAATCTGTGATTGCGTGGCTTTTCCCCGGTTGAGCCGAATTTGAGCCGAGCCGACCCATTCGTGAGATAGACATAACATAGCTAAAGCACAGCTCTTCCGCGTATACTACTGACTTCTATATATACGCCACGCAATATGTCGCAATTTGGTCGATAAACTTACTCGTAAGTCCAGGACGTCCCTTGCCGACTCTTAGTGTCTAATTTTATTTTTAAAAACTTTGTGTCAAATTATTTATGTTCAGCTTTTATTTATTCCTACAAAAAATTATTCTATACATTTAACCTAAAGGTATAACAATTTACTAACTTTGTTGCGTATCCTATGTAATATCTTTCGAAGTCTACAGAGTCGAGAGTCGAGCTCTAAAAGGATATCCTAGGATTACCTAGTCTTTGACTAAACATCAATCGTTAGATCGTCGATCGATGCCATTGATCAACGCGATCAATGTCGATGGATTGGTGGGGTAGCTTTAGCTGATCGACGGATACTGGTCGATAAAACGTTGTTCAATCATCGATCGACGTCGATCGACAATTAATCGATGTGGTTGTGGGCTCGCCATCAGTGTCTTCCAAAATGTATTCAGAACAGGACAATAGGGAGCGATCGGTGGAGCGGTGCGGGTTCTCGAATAATTAAGGAGCTCGATTGTATGACTTGATAATAATAATTACATTACTTTAGAGTTCACAGAGAAACAGTCAATCGAGCAACACGTTACAGTGTTATTCACACAAACATAAATTATTACAAAAAACGAATCGCAAGGCGTGCGTGTAACGGCAAGTAACCTAATTTATGTTTCAATAAATTTCTAGTATGAGAAAATTTGCTGCTGCTTCTATTTACTAAAATGTATGAGGTTTATAAAAAACTAGAATACAACATATTTTCATAAAAAGTGTTAGTCAAGCTACAGTCTGTAGCATTGCTGGTCACTGGCCTCCTTTCATTTCTGAGTGTATTAAAGAAGTAGTAGATCCGATTCAGTGCGTGCTGGCGGGCTTCATATTCCTTCTACTTTTCTTCTTTTTCCTTACAGCCTATTAGAACTCCACTGCTAAACATAAGCCTCTATACAGATTGCCTCATAGGGAGATTTTCCCATAGCTGCACAAAGGACGCCCTCCCCCCGGTCTGATACGCGAAATCACCAGTCTTTCTAACCCCGTCACTGGTCTATATCTCGCCGCCAATCAAGTTTCGACCGCGGAGGGTAGGGAGAGCGGCGCGTCACAATACCGCACTGTCACTCCTGTTCTACCGTGTCTACCTCGGCTGCTGTGGGATGGGGGAGAAGACACCCCTTCCCGTATACCAACGCGCATCCGGAGTGGTATCAGCAAGCTCAGGCCGACCCGTCACCTTGAGCCAGCCAAGTGGGTTCCTCTTTGTTCATCACGGGTGACCAAGCCACGGCTACTATACTACCGCCACAACAAAGCGGCATAGCAATTTCTTATACGCCAACAGTTGTATAAAGTTCACAATTGTGATATACCTACTTCAAATATATGTCTAAAAGGTTGTGCAACAAGTTTGTTTTTCCAACAGTTTCTAAACACCACTAAGCCCCACACGTTTAGACATATCGCGCTGTTGCGCTAATGTGATAGTCACTATTCGGGGCGTAGCTCGGGAATAACAGAATTCTGGGGGCGTGAGAGATAGCAGAATAATCAACCCGTTTTACATTATCGTAATCCTCAATTTGCACCTGAAGTTTTTAAGCCAACAATTAGTTCCTATAAAACAGATAAGAAATTTCCCTAAATATGTAAGCACCAATTATTGGTAATATGGGTAGGGTTATCTGGAAGGTGCTATTGCCCATTTCCTGTTTCAGTTTCTATCTGTTGCCTCTTACGACACCCACGGGGTGATTTTGGGTAGAAGATCTTCTTACGCCACCACTAAACTGTAAGAAGCGAGGCAACTAGCGCAAGTATTCCCCGTATGAAACAATCTATGTCGACCTATGGTATGAAACAATATATGTCAGCATTGGAATTTGATAGGCTATACTGATGATAAATTATGATGAATAAAGAAGAAGCTTATTCGCGAAAAAGACATATCTAGCAAGCATAGTGAAATTCAATTCGTTAAGTGGCATGCAACGCAGTCATGCAGAAACAAATACCAACATTCAATTTTCATCGAACAATATCGATTTTGAACAAAGGACAAATTTCAATTCTGCAAATATTTTTTAAATAAAATTTTCTTTCGCACTTGTATATAAACAAAGTTACAAAATATAACTTCCAAACAGAAATACACTTTTAAAATAAACACTCCACGCCTACTCATCACTTCACAAATTAAGTTAATCACAGAACTTTGAAGTTAATGGGATCTATACTTTTCTCCTCGTCTACCGGTGATTTGAATTGTATTAAGTCTTTAAGGGAGAGAGAAAATGTTAGTTAACCAATCTGAAATACTAACATAAAAGTTTTTATATGATACCTCTCACTGTGTTTGAGTGTTCAGTACAAAATCGCGATCAGTGATTGCAACTGAAGTAAGTTGAGTAGTTCTTTATTCAAATTAAATAGTTTAAATAGGTAAAATAAGTGGTAAGACGCTTTTTTTTATCTAGGAGTCCACTTAGGTACCCCCCTCTTACCTATTTCTGATGCTACATAGCAGTGCTTGCACTGCTGTGTTCTGTTATAGAGAGCCAATATAAACACAGGCTGTGGGACATTCCATCTTAGTCCTTAGATATGACAACGTGTCTGTAGGCTTCTTTGTTTCAAGTTGCTTACAGGTGTCCATGGTCTCCGCGAGGAGGACGGTGACTCGAAATTGGTTCCAAACACCGTGATAGCACTGCGAGGGTGCTGGCGGCAGTAAGAACTATAATAATACAGACTAAAGTAATAAAGAAAAGCGAGAGAAGGGTTGCGTTCCGAACGGAGATCCATCATATACGCTGATTGTGACCACCGTGGAGTTTTAGCCGGTAGGAATCCGGCATAAACTTTCTGTTGCCCCCGCAACCGGAGGTATCCATGAGGATTTCCCCACAATAAAAAAAGGTGTCCATGGTCTGCAGTAGCCAACTTCCATCAGCTAACTGTATGTTCGTTTTCACTTCAGATTTATTATAAAGGGTCTACGGTTTTCTATGTTCACCATACAAAACACAGCAGCATTATGCCGCTATTTCTCGCTGATGTCTGTGAGAGAGATATTTAATAATTAAGTTAAGCAAGCAAGTAAGCAAGCAAGTAATAAATAATTATAATTAAGGCCATTTGTATTCAACGCGGGACTACTATTTGTATGACTTTTAAAAATTATAGCGAATGTGGATGTTTTTCTTTTGAAATTTATTTATGTAAAGCGCCTCGACGATACAAAACTAATTCGTAACTTTTTTAGACCTTAAATATATAATTTAAATAACATGTAAAGATGATGTTTTCTATAGAATTATTTAATACAAACTATTGAGAAGGGGCTTGAGTGCACAATGAATACCCACAATTACCCAGAAACGGTGCTCTGTGAAAAGGCGAAAGACGTATTCACGAGGGAATTCATCCTCGCAACTATTCATAGAGCAAAATAGCTGTCTAGTGCAGAAAACCAGTACGATGAGATGAAGCCTCATAAAGGCAGTTGTGAGTTGACAAGATGAAATAGGTGGTACTGTCTATTGATTGGTGTCATTCATGTCTACATTCGATACGGCGTAACACATTCAAAACAAAATAAATAATAATCTAGTATATAAAAATTAATATTTGTTTGTTCGTATTTTATGCGCAGTCATACCGTTCATCAGATTGCGCCAAAACTTTGTCAACTTATTGCTTACACTTACGCAAAGGTAATAGGCATAGTTAGACCCGGTAGATGGCGCTGTTGTAGAATCCAGATATCACCCGTGCGAAGCCGGGGCATATCGCTAGTAATATATAAATTAATTAAAAAGGCATAAGAAATGCTAGAAAATACTAAACTAGTTGTTCGTGGGCGGCGGTCAACACTTACGATCAGGTGAGCCGCATGCTCGTTTGCCCTTTATAAAGAATCATAAGCTACCGATATGTGACAGTACAATCAAAAACACTTAGACCGACGACGGGCATCAGCGTCATAGGTGCTCATATCACTTATTGTAATCACCAATCCACCTGCCAAGCGTGGTGATTATGGAAGGAAATTCTCCCCTGCAACAGGAGAGATTTATATCCAGCAGTAGTTGTGTAATCAAATATTACCATTTCTTTTTATCAGTAAGAAATACGCTGGAAGGACTCTCCTCATAGATTAAAAAAAGCTGATGTGACACACGAACTTACAGTTCAACTGATGGTAAGTATCTACTGCAGCACATGGACATCTACAACTAACTTCAAACAAAAAAGGCTACAGATTAGTTGTCACCTCTTAGATAATTATACTGGCTCTCTTTTCTCTTTAGACCGGAACACAGCAGTGCACGCAATGCTGCTTGGCGGCAGGAATACGTAAGAGGTTGTTGCCTAACCAGACGGACTCCTAGGCGGAAGAGGATTCCTACCGCATAAATCTTCTGCTGTAAGTATAGAAATTGTGTGTGTGTGTGTGTGTGTGTGTGTGTGTGTGTGTGTGTCTAAATTCTAATTAAATCTAATTAAATATAATTATTGTACAAATCAAAATTAGTTAGTGATAATTGAACATAAGAAAATTGAGGCAAAGCTTTTGTGGAGGCGAAAACGCTAATCATAATAATTAGCGCGAAAAATCATTACACACTAATTCGCTATTTTATTGCGCACCGCAGATTCGTGGATGTTTCATATCTACACATACTGTACTGAAGGGCCTTAACCAACAACTCTAAACAAACGACAAGTTTCAAAACATAAGAGATATCACAACCAAAGATTCTAAATTTCTGTGACGTCATTAAAATATATGTTTCAGATGTCACTCCCAGCGCGCTCTTAATTGTAACGGATTGATATCTGAATATTACAGTGATTTAAACCTCGACTCGGTTTAACAATGTCACGGATATATAATGACTCACACGTTTGATTTAGTGCCAGGCATTGATGCTACTGAAAGCGTTAGCATGTATTTAATTTCTAATATTACGAGTAAGAGTT